>CM076582.1:213864743-214249606 GCA_034641835.2 Pinus albicaulis
AATAAACCCTGTTAAGGAAAGCCAAGCCAAAATGAACTTCATGACAGGTAACGCTTGGGGGAGGGGGTCAAAACAAAACTATCAGGCAGTGTATAAGGGTTTACTTGTAGGGTTGCAACTCGATAGTCCCAGCTCTGCAAAAGAAATGGCGGATGGGTGAGTTAAATAAGCACTAAAAAATCATAAACCTTGCATCCAAATGTAAAAAAAAAACAAACCTGTACCGAAATTAAACGAGTAACTGAGTACCTTTCCTCATGAAATCGCCAGGATTGCTGAAGAGGGTTAAAAACTCCATAAGCAAAAAGAAGCCATGGCTCACTGCTAACAAAACTTCATGTGAGAGACAGAACTCAAGAAAGCAAGAAGAATTCGTCGCATAACAGTTGAAAACAAGTCGAGGCATAGAGGTGTTACCGAATGGAGGAAGTTCATTCTTAAATCCAACAGCATGATGGAGAAAACAACCAAGGGCGGTGACCTGCTCGTGCGCCATGGAGGAGAGTAGCAGCTGCATAGCCAAAGAACTGGCCAAAAGACTCCAGTTCACTTTCCCTCGTAATCCCCGTGAAAACCGAGGTGCGAGCTACAACTATCTCCATAATAAATTTCTATGTATAAACAAACCATGAGAAATGACATCTACCCCTCGATTGAATGAATCTCTATGCCAAGTGTCAAGCTAGACTGGAGTTACAGTTTGACAATTAAGATAATCCATGAAAAAATCGGGTTACTAAGTGTACATCAGTGACCGGACCAATAGACTTGAATGTAGATTAACTCCTAGACTTAAGTACTGCATTAATAATCGGTGGAATAATTACATTCTCATGCCTTGTATGTATTATGTAATTATATAACAAGTATACATATAAAGCCAAGGCTGAGCATATGAATTTTCATCCTTAGGGTTAAACATAATGATGATGTCATTACAGATCTATGGGACAGATATATATAATTTTGTTTATAAATTACACTGTATTATAATTGGCTTGTGCAATGATGTAGGTATTGGTGCTGTAGAGAGATTATGGAAAAAAAAAATTATATGAGTAAATTTTGGTTGTTGAATGTGACAAGTGGTATCAAAGCCAGTTGCTACATTGGAACTTTAAGGGTCTTCTAACAGTGAATATATGTATGTGTTTATTGCATTGAGAGGAAGCGATAGAAATGAGGGAAGTCACAGCGTCTCAGTCACAACCCGAGGAACCCCAAATTCCAACGGTTATGAATCCAGAGATGTGGGTTCAATTAACTATGGAACAGCACCAAAAGATGAGTCAATTGCTGGAATAACAATAGCATCAAACTGCATTTTTACTAAATACAGTACAGCAACTACAAGAAGAAATGATAAGGGTTCGGAAGGATAATGAGAGGTTGCTACAGGATCAAGAAAAGATTATGAAAATTTTGTCTGATAAACCAAATCAGGAGATGGGACACCCTAGTGCTGAAAAAGAATTATCAATAGATAAGGAAGAGAAGCAAACCAGGAACAACACTACCGGCAGAACTGAGAGGAGTCCCTCCCAGAAGAGAAAAAATAGGAATTATAATGAGGCAGAGTCGGGAAATTTGTCCGACTAGCAAGATCTCAAAAGGCAAAAAGTAGAACTGCAGGGGGAATTTCGTAAAATTAAGCCACCAAAATTTGATGGTGAGGTAGAAGAGGTAGCTGAAGCCTAGTTAATCAATATAAATAATTATTTCCAGGTGTATGAATATATCAGTAATCTGAAGGCCAGATTGGCTATATACCAGTTGCGAGAGAAAGCCACCCTGTGGTGAGAAGAGGTGAAGAATGTTCGCAGCATTGATGAGCGAGATATTACATGGGAACTATTTTAGCAGTACTTTAAGGAAAAGTACTTGACAGAAATATTTTATGATGACAAAGCCAAGGAATTCCATGATCTTCGGTTGGGCCAAATGACAATGGACGATTATGTCACAAAATTTACTTCCTTGTTACGC
Organism: Pinus albicaulis; assembly: GCA_034641835.2. NCBI lineage: Eukaryota > Viridiplantae > Streptophyta > Pinopsida > Pinales > Pinaceae > Pinus > Pinus albicaulis. Next base: position 213,866,730 of record CM076582.1, read on the forward strand.
TATGTTCCTTATCTCCGAGAAGAAAAAGCCAAGGTGCAGAGGTTTTTGAGCAGTTTACCTGCTCACATGAGAGAACGTATAGAATTTGTTAACCCCCAGACTATGGATGAGGCTATCCATAAAGCACGAATGTGCTATCAGTAGAATAAGGCCAAGGGTGAAGGTGGGAAAAGCTGGCAGCCAAAGAAAAATCAGAAAAATCACTCCACTTTCAAACGTGGTAAAAGTAGAAAATTTACAGGCTCAGCCTGGAATGCTATTAGTAAGTATTTTGGTAAAAATCATCAAAGGAATAAGTGGCCAGCGAAGGAAAAACCCATGGAAGCATCAAGCAAACCAGATTAGAAGCAAAATTCTAAACCTCCCCTACAGTGTTGGGGATGTGGGGAAGCTCATTACTACAAAAACTGTCCCCAACGGAATAAAAGTGAAACTCTAGCAAATCTGCAGGAGGCATCTTTAGTAGGGGATGTGGCACATAACATACCTCTTATAAATGCAGCCTTGGAGGACCGGTAGGCTGACTTTCAACCCACAATGATTGAATTGGAAGGTACTATACTAACTAAACCTGTTTCGATTTTAATAGATCCTGGAGCAAGTTTAAGTTATGTAAGTCCTAAAATAGTGGAATTATGCAAATTAAAAGAACGGAAATTTAAGAACTCATGGTTAGTTCAATTATCTACCAGGGAAAAATCCAAGGTAACTGCAAAAATTCCTAAATTTATACTGGAAGTGGCAGAATAGCAGTTACAAGAAGACTTAAATGTCTTACCATGGGGGTCGTATGATGTGTTATTGGGAATGGACTGGCTGGAAAGACACTGGACCCTAGTGGACTGCAAAGAAAAGGTAATTTACTTCAAAATGCAAGATGGCACGCGTAAAGAAATTCAAGGAATTAAAAAGCCTGTACAACTACGCCCAATAACAGCATCCCAAATGGGCAAGTGTATCAGAAAAGGATGTCAGTTATATGAAATTCAAGTAGGATATGCAAATTCCAAGGAAAAGGCTCCAATTATGGAGGATATTCCTGTAGAGCAGGAATTTTTGGATGTTTTTCCAGAAAACATCCCTGGATTGCCACCCAAAAGGGATATTGACTTCACCATTGAATTGTTGCCTGGAGCCTCTTCGGTGTCAAGAGCTCCTTACAGAATGAGTATACCAGAATTAACAGAGTTGAAGATACAGTTACAGGAACTGTTAGACAAAGGCTATATTCTCCCAAGTGTGTCTCCTTGGGGAGCACCAGTTATTTTTGTTAGAAAAAAGGACAGAACCTTACGCATGTGTATGGACTACCGGCAGCTTAACAAGCTGACTGTTAAGAAAAAATATCCTTTACCCAGAATCGATGATTTATTTGATCAGGTGAGAGGGGATAAGGTGTTCTCTAAGATATATTTAAGGTCTGGATATCATCAGATTTGAATTAAGGATGAGGATATTTGAAAAACCACATTCTGCACTTGATATGGACATTATGAGTTCGTGGTACTGCCCTTTGGGCTGACAAATGCGCCAGCAACCTTTATGAGGTTGATGAATGGCATTTTTCATCATTTTGGATAAATTTGTACTTATCTTCATAGATGACATAATGATATACTCAAAAAGCGAGGAAGAACATAAGGAACATCTGAGAGTAGTTTTGGAAATAATGAGGAAGCATTAGCTTTATGCTAAGTTTAGCAAGTGCGATTTCTTTAAATCAGAAATCCAATACTTTGGACAAGTTGTGTCAGCTGAAGGAATAGCCGTTGATCCTGAAAAAATAAAAACCATTATGGAATGGCGAGTACCTCAGAATGTGGCAGATATTAGATCATTTATGGGTCTAGCTGGATATTATAAAAGATTTATTGAAGGGTTTTCTAAAATTGCCTATCCTATTACATATTTGCAGAAGAAAGGCAAGCCTTTCAAATGGACGAATGAATGCCAAAATAGCTTTGAAAATCTGAAACAACTCCTAACCACATCACCAGTACTGAAGGTAGCTGACCCCAGTAAAGACTATGAGGTTTGTACTGACGCCAACAAGGAAGGAGTTGGTGCAATATTAACTCAAGAAGGTAAAGTGATAGCCTATGAGTCCAGGAAGCTGAGACAACATGAAAAAAAATATTCTATTTATGACTTAGAACTTATAGCAGTAGTGCATGCCCTCCGAGTATGGAGGCATTATCTGCTGGATAAAATATTTGTACTTAAAACAGACCATAGCAGCTTGACTAATTATTTTAAGCAAGTAGATTTAAACTCTAGGCAGGCAAGATGGAATGCCTTTTTGAGTGAATTTGACATGGATATACAACATGTTAAGGGAAAAGAAAACCGAGTTGCAGATGCGTTGAGTAGGAAATTGCATGGTATTTATGCAATGTACTACAGTCAACCAGAAAGCCAACTGTTAGAACAGTTAAAGGAAGAAGCACAGAAGGACCCTGAATACAAATTCTTGTGGCAGCAAATGGAGGGAGATAGGAAACATGGAAAGACATCAGAATATGGGAATAACGAAGATCAGGTGATGACCTTTCGTGGAAGAATATATGTGCCTAATTGTGCGGGTCTTAAGGAGTTAATCCTTATTGAATTCCATCGCAGCAATTACACTGGTCATCTGGGATATCAAAATATGCTCACTGCAATAAGAAAGGTATATTATTGGCCAGGCATGCATAAGAATATTGCATAATATCTAAGAAAATGTTTGGAATGCCAGCAGGTTAAGGTGGAGCATCAGCACCCTGCAGGGCTATTGCAGCCTATACCCATTCTTGAGTGGAAGTGGGAACTCATCTCCCTAGATGTCATCACGGGTCTACCCTGGACAAGGAGGAAGAATGATTCAATTATGGTAGTGGTGGACAGATTAAGTAAATTTTCCCATTTCATACCTGTGCAATCTACTTACAAGACAGTACAGATTGCAGATATATTCATGAAGGAAATCTTTAGGCTGCATGGCATGCTGAAGACTATGATTTCAGATCAGGATGTCAAGTTTACATCCGCATTTTGGAAAAATTTGTTTTCTGGATTGGGAACACAAATACACTTTAGCACTGCCTATCACCCTCATACGGATGGGAAAACAGAGCGGGCAAACCAAATTCTGGAAGACATGCTGTGCATGTATGTGCTGTAGCAGCCAGTCAAGTGGGAGGATTACCTGCATCTTGTGGAGTTCGCATATAACAATGGTTATCAAGAATCTCTGAAAATGAGTCCCTTTGAAGCATTATATGGAAGGAAATGCCATACACCTATAAACTGGAGCAGTCTTGAGACAAAATTATTGTTGGGACCCGAAATGTTGGCCGAAATGGAAGCTGAGGTAAAAATAATAAGGCAGAATCTAAAGGCTACGCAAGATAGAAAAAATATTTTTGCAGACAAGAAAAGGTCCTACCGTGAGTTTAGGGTAGGGGACCATGTATACGTAAGAATTAAGTCGAAAATAAGCACCTTGAGGTGGACCTCTTGTGCCAAACTGGCTCCTCAATACTGTGGACCTTTCCAAATATTGGAAAGAGTGGGACCGGTAGCCTATATATTGGCTTTGCCTAGCCATATCAAGGTACACAATGTGTTCCATGTATCCTTGTTAAAGCGATATGTACATGATGAAAAACATGTAATTCATTGGCAGAATGTTCAAGCAGGAAGAAGGGTAGGAAAGAAAGTCCTAAATGGAAATTTGAATAAATATAAGAGTACTAATTGAAAAAACTTTTTCTTTTTTTCAGGTAGAACCGGACGGAGAATTTTTGGTCGAGCCGCAATGCATACTTGATCGAAGAGAGATTGAACTCCGCAAAAGAGTAGTTATCCAGGTGAAAGTGCAGTGGAAGAACTTTGGACCGGACGAAGCAACTTGGGAGGATGAAAAATTTATGCAGGAAGCCTACCCAGAGCTCTTTGCAGAGATGGGCTGAAAACACCGAGGACGGTGTTACTTCCATGGGGGAAGATGTGACAGCCTCATTAAGAATTAACTAGCATTAACTAGTTAAAGATAATTTGTTTATTTTTTCTTAGTTCCTGACAAGAAAAACTCTATTGTTATGATTTATGAAGAGAATTACTATTTTATTTTTTATTATTATAATAATAGGATGAACCAATGAATAAAAGAAAAATTCTTCTAAGATGTTGGTGAAAAGAGTTTCTCAGAATAGGGGTTGGTTGGGGACAGTTGGAAAAAAAAAACGGTTACCTCTCCTCTAGGGATAAAGTTGGATCCCAAGAGACGAGAGGGGGTTTTGTGAACTTTGATAAGGAGGGGAAAGTATTTTCTAGAGCTAGGAAAACCAGTTGAAAATAGCTTTCTTTAACCCTTGAAAACCATTATATCTGCTTGTCACTGGATTGGCCTTCTAGAGGTCACAGCAGAGGGTTTACATTGTTAACCCGTGGCACCGACCGGAATTCTAGAGCTAGGAGGCAAGAGGAGGACGTCATAGCCTCCCTTGATGGTTGGGAGGACCATGGTTTGAAGAATCAATATTTTATTTCAGATAAGTATGCAGAACTTGACTATAAGGAATCACAATTTTGAGTGAAGGAAATAGACTATTAAAGTTGATTAGCCAAACTTTATTCTCTGGAGAGTTTGGTTATCAAAAGAAAATATATATGTTTAGGGTCTGGTATGCATTCTTTGTATGAAATAATTTACTATGTGTAAATAGTGGAAGTTAGTAATTTGCGAAGAGGAAGCAGAGACCTCGTTATAACATTTCTTTTTAACCAAAATATAAGATTCAGGGTATAAAATCTGCATGGTTTTGTTTGTTTTCTTTTTTTTTCTAAAAGAAAATTATAGCTAGAATCTTTATGCTCTACTGGAATAAATATTATCAGTTGATCATAATCAAGAACTCACTATCTGTGCAGATATTATTATTATTCAAAAAACAATACCAGTGGAAAGCAAATAATGAAACGATAAATGTGCATATAGAAGAAATGTGTGTAGTAAATAACATTAACATCATAATCCCTGCATTCCATTCCTATAGATATTATAGCGAGAGCTTGAGGTGGAGGGTTCGGGCCTAAACCCTACCTGGCCTCCCTTTCTCCTCAGGAAAATAATTTCGAAAACTGTACATGGTATTTGTTTCACGATGGACCGACCATCGCCAAGTAATCTAAGTCAGAATAGAGTAAGTCGTAGTATAGACAGAGAGTGAAATACTGTAATACGCTACTCTAATATAGGAAATGGAAAACCCTTTTACAAATTACCTAGAAAATAAATTTGCGAGAAACAAGCACAGCGAGAGCAAATCTCTAGGTACAAAATGATCATTGGCATAAGCGGTGAGTTACATTTTTATAAGTACTGAGCGTAATCATGAACTTTCCAGGAGGAAACAAAAACAAGAACAGAGGAACCTTCGAAACATGTTGAGCACAGCCTGTACACAATATGAAATTATAGCAGTAAATGCAAAACACATTTAACTAAAATCCTTGCCAAGGCTGTTATCATGTGGCAACGGATGAAAATTGCGACGAGTTACTGTTCGAACAAAAATAGCAGCACTATACTACTAACTTGTGATAAAATTACATGTATAAATAGGGTGACTTGAAACAAAGAGATGCTACAGAATTACACTTCAAACGAAAATAGATCAACAGGACATCATCATTCCAGGGTTCTTTGTAGACAAAGGCCCAATATAATTTCAAAGCCTCGGCCATGATAATTAGGCCAGTTTAATAGCTACTGTCCATAAACACTGCAAATATTACAGGAGAAGCTAAACCACGGTATTGGAAACCCTAGTGCATTATACAATAAATCTCTTTGATACAATAATTTTATAAACCCTAAGCCAGATGGTATGAAAAACCCTGGTATCTCTCTTGAATAATCTTGACATATTGCTACTAAAAACTCTCGTTACGCTACTAGGTACCTATGCAAGAGAGAGACAGGTTCAGCCGTGACAAGGTTTTGAGCCGAGAAAAGTTGGAGGAAGGGTTTGCGATAGAAACCACTAACCTGCAAGAAAAAAGGAAAATAAACCCTGTTGAGGAAATCCAAGCCAAAATGAACTTCATGACAGGTAACGCTTGGGGGGGGTCAAAACAAAACTATCAGGTAGTGTATAAGGGTTTACCTGTAGAGTTGCAACTCTACAGTCCCGGATCTGCAAAAGAAATGGCAGATGGGTGAGTTAAATAAGCACTCGAAAATCATAAACCTTGCATCCAGATGTAAACAACAAAAAAACAAACCTGTACCGAAATTAAACGAGTAACTGAGTACCTTTCCTCATGAAATCGCCAAGATTGCTGAAGAGGTTTAAAAACTTTGTAAGCAGAAATAAGCCTTGGCTCACTGCTAACAAAACTCTATGTGAGAGATAGAACTCAAGAAAGCAAGAAGAATTCAGCGCATAACAGTTGAAAACAAGTCGAGGCAGAGAGGGGTTACCGAATGGAGGAAGTTAATTCTTAAAGAACTGGCCAAAAGACTCCAATTCACTTTCCCTCGTAATCCCCGTGAAAACCGAGGCACGAGCTACAGCTATGTCCATAATAAATTGCTATGTACAAACACACCATTAGAAATGACATCTACCCCTCGACTGAACGAATCTCTATGCCAAGTGTCAAGCTATACTGGAGTTACAGTTTGACAATTAAGATAATCTGTGAACAAATCGGGTTAATAAGTGTACATCAGTGACCGAACCAATAGACTTGAAAGTATATTAACTCCCAGACTTAAGTATTGCATTAATAATCGGTGGAATAATTACATCCTTATGCCTTGAATGTATTATGTAATTATATAAAACGTATACATATAAAGCCAAGGCCGAGCATATGAATTGTCATCCTTAGGGTTAAACATAATGATGATGTCATTACAGATCTATGGGATAGATATATATAATTTTGTTTATAAAGTACACTGTATTATAACTGACCTGTGCGACGATGGAGGTATTGGTGCTGTAGAGAGATTATGGAATTTTTTTTATATGAGTAAATTTTGGTTATTGAATGTAATAGTTTTCTACACCATTAAGAGAGAGGAATTCTAGATCTGAAGTCCTGAAGACTTTTCAAGGACCCATCCCATTGAGGAGAACTGGGAACACCCTCCTATGTTTTCCTCCCAGGTGCCCTTAATACAAAATTCATTCAACATATTATTGTCATGTCTATTGGATGCATGGAGTAAATCTTCTTTTTCTACTGTTTAATGTCTTCTAATGCATAGATATACATTTTTACAGCATTTATCTTGATCACCTAATTGTAGATCTGAAGATATTGGCAGTCATCTCTACTTTTAGGGTTGTTGGTTATGCACAGCTAAAGTGGTATTTTTTTGTACACTTGGAATTAAGATTCATACTAACAACTAGCGACTCCACACGGGTTTACAATTATGACCGTTGTCGTTTTTCTGATTCTTGCATATCGAGCTGCTTCAAACCCTACGATTTCTCTTTAGCCCCTTGTTTTTTATTTTCTTGATGTTTTTTTTAACGTATAAAACCCTAAAACGATAAAAATTCTAACTTCTGCGTGTTTTCGAACCTATTGTGTAGGTGAAAGACATCAGCCGTAGCTGAGACAACATTTTTTTCTGAAATCTGCCACTGAGAGTGCTAGAAGTACAAGTCACACTTTTCAGCCCAAAACCTGTGACCTGGACCTCCATGGTGCACCTTACAGCCCAAAAAGTGCGACCTATGCTGAAAACAGGTCAAAAACTACGACCTGGACTTTTTGTGAGAATTTTTCTGAAAGTTTTTTGGGTTTGTCTGAGCCTCTGTTTAGGGTTTTCTGACCTCTGTCTCCACCCGTTTTGGACCTGTACTTGTTCTGTTCTGCTTAACTAAGTGGGAACCTAGCCCCCTAGGGCTTCAGTACCCTCCACTTCTTGTGGAAGAGTTTTTGTTGTTGCAGGTTGTCTGAAATTTCAGAGTCTTCAGCCATTTTTCAGATCTGATACGTTGCCTTCAGATCCGCTTCAGATCGGCTTGTTATCCATCTAAATCTCCTCATTTAGCTTTGTTTGGGTTTTCCTCTAGGGATCACTCCACTTCCCTCCTGGAGATAGCCTTTCGCCACCTCTTTTTACAGCAATTTTTACTCTGATCTGTTGTTGTTTCTGCACCACTTTCCAACATATTTTGGCCTTTAGATCCATGTCCCTTCCGACCTTAGATCTATTGGTTGTTTTAGTGTGTTTTGATTATTTTTTTCACTCACCTATAGACTAGTTGTTGAGAGGCCCACCTCCTTGGGTTTATATTATTGCATTATTAGCTATTTATTTTCTATTCTTGCAGGTTTATATACTGTCATTTGCAGGTTATTTGCAACTATACAACACACTTTTTCTTTTTCTCTACAAACATATGGGTTTAAAAATAAAAATTTACACACTTTAAACACACACCCTGAGCGAAAAAGGGCTTGGTTAACACCGCCAAGCAAAGACTCTAAAACATTGAAATCATCTAATCTTGCACCTCTCTGCCCTTGTTTCGGCATTGTAATCAGTTGGTCCTACACCTTCCTGCCCTTGTTGGTCTCTTTTTCCTTTGTGTTGTGTTTGTGTCATCATCATTGCGCCACCAAAGTGTTTATCCTAGAGACTTCTTGGCCTTCATCCTGAGTTTCAAGGAGGAAGACTTACTCCTCCGCGTAGGATCTAAGTTAGTCCTCCACCGAGTCCGCACTCTGACTCTTCTTCTGGTCCATTGTGTTCTCCTTCTCATTCCACTGTCGGCTCTCCCCCTGTCACCTTCACCATGTCTGGTGTAGGACCTAATGCTGGTGGTAACCCTAGTCCTCACGCTAGGAATACCACTAGTGGGACCACAACAGACACTACCCCAGTTGCGCCCTTGCTCCCCTTCATGGTAGGCCCTAGTCTCCCCTATTTTGACCAGTTGATAAATGACCCTATACACCATGACGCTAGTTGGCTTGCTATGCTGACAAAGCTCCCTTCCGACATCCCAAATTTTGAAGGCCTTGCTGGACAAGATCCTTCAAATCATGTTTGATCTTTCCACATGTGGTGTTCGTCTAACTCCATTACCAATGACTCTGTCCATCTTCGGTTGTTCCAACATACGCTTATAGGTGAAGCTTCTGAGTGGTATGTTGATCAAGCCCCTTCCTCTCATACCACCTTTGCGACTCTTGCTCGGGCCTTATTTTCTTACTTCTAGCTTCCCCTTCGATACGACACTTGTACTAAACCCTTGACTTCTTTATGTCAATCATCTGCGACCTGCCTTTATGATCATGTCTAGGAATGGCAGAGAAGAAAGAGCCTATGTCGAGCTCCTACCTTCGACAACCTTGTTTAAATGGACTGGTTCCTTAGATCTATTTTGCCACCTATCGGAAAAGATGTTGCATCGCACTTTTCTCAAACTGAAGAAGTCGCTCTCCAAATCGCATTAAAATATGACCTAATCTATGCTTAGTCGGGTTATGTTTATACCGTTCTACCTAATCTTCCCAGACCTAGTGGTGCCAACGCACCGGGGGCATCTCACGTCGCCGACGGTATCGATGGAGCTCTCTCTATCCGTATGCTCAACCTCCCATGGGCTATGGCTTTCCCCAGGGTGGGGCCAACACCTCCTGCACTTTTTCCCCTCCCAGTAGCATGTATCTAGGATAGGACATTCCTCCTCTTTTTTCCTAACCTCCTATTTACCACACTATTACCCAACACCCTTATTATCCATATCCACAGCCTGGTGCTCTAAATCCTCCAGCATTAGCACCTCCTCCTCCCTTGCCTTCTTAACCCCTGCAATAGCCACCATCACCCCCTGAGGGGCAGGTGTATGTACAACAAGGTGCGACTAATCCTCCTCCCTCATAAAAGAAGAGGAAAGGCACTCAAAATCAAACTTCCCCTGGTAATCCTAGACCTAAAAAAGGTAACGCTCCTAACACTACGAACCAACAATAGGGCACTCAGCCCAAGCAGGACAGGCCTATTCACATGAATAAGCCCTCTTCTTGTTGTGGTGTTTATGGTCATTACACGTATTATTGTCCTATTTTTCCACATATGCAGCAGCTATGGGACTCTCAAGCAACTTTGAGAGGACATCAAGCCATTCCTTCCATTCCTCCCAGTCCTACACCTATTCAACCGACTGTGCTTAATGATCCTTTCCCTCAGCAAGGATTCGTGGCTACCCAACCCCCTGAAGTTCAAGCAGCCACTCAACCTCTTGCATCTGGTACCTTTGATTACCAGATTCTCATGATGAACTCTGATCAACCTTCTGGACCTTCCTCCTGGCCCTTCACCTTCAGTTGATACTCATGAGCCTTTTTATCCACCTGGAACAGTTCCTCCAAGCCTTAACCATATTGGAGCCGTTATTCCTGGTCAGTACCCCTCCAGTCAGATACCGTTCCTAGCCCCCCCTCCCAGAGTCTACATGGTACCTGTTATGGCAACCTCTCTCTACCTAACTTGACCCTGGGGATTCCCGTCTGGTACCTTGATGCCCCAGCCGTTACCCCACCTGGTCACCCCAAACCATATCTCGCTTTGACCCTGGTTCAACCGTTCCCTATGAATTCTCCTGTAGCTACAGTGCCTCAACTACCTCAGCAGGAACCTCCTCCTGTTGCGACAACTTCAGGTAACAGGGGCAAAGCCAACAAAGCAACCAAAGACAGCACTACCCCAACAAACCTTGCCCCTCCTCGGCTGCCAAGGCGCACTATCTAGTGAGCTTCGTGTGATGTTTTTGGGCATGCCACCCATACTTGTCTAGAGTTTTCCCACCTTAAGCCCATGGTTAATGAGATGTTTTCAGAATCTGACATCCCTGATGTCTATGCCACTATACCTAATTCAATCCCGAAACTCAAACCATTGCACACAAATCACCCTTGTACTTTATGTGATTTCCATGGCCACTACACTCACCTCTGTCCTCACCTCTAAGAGTATCACTCCTCTTTGGAAGCCTTTCGCCAATTCGAGGCTGAGCGTAACAAGTGCACCCTTTCCTTGTTCACGATTTCTACTTCGGCGGAACTAGAGGACCGCCTACTCCCATTGATATCTCTCCTCCCGATGTCCACATGACGAAACCTCCGGCCACCATTTTCTACCTATCATCATCCATAAGATCCTCGGTGGAAGGCCCCATGGGGAATTCCCCTGATGATCCGCTTGACCTCCCTTTAGCGATCTCCCTAGGCTCAACATCGGTAGATCCTTTATCCGCTTACTTTTCAATCATCCCCCATGACGTTGCACATGTGAGCCTTTCTTCACATGATGATTAGTTAGGTAGCTCTACCATGGCAAGTGGTCCCCCTTCCTCCAGTCACCCCATCTTTCACTCTGAGGAAGACATTATGGAAGCGCTGACCATTCCTGACTTTCTATGGGATGATATGCACCACCGTGCGTACTTCCTCCCGCAGCAGTCCCATGACCAATATTATGTGGAAACTAAAGACTTCATTCCTAATGAAGTTGATTGGTTTAGAAATCTCATTCCTGCACCTGATGCTTTCGAAGAAGGAAATATGGCCAATATCTCTCCTACCATTAAAATTGACATTTGTGACAAACCAGAGATAGAAGAAAATATCACCTTGGGTGCACATTGCACTTCGGAAGAGGTTGAGGCTTACACCAAGCTATTCAAAGAATTATGCCATCTCCTCGCCTTGTCCTATTCAAAAATTCCCAGAATTAATCGTGCCATTGTTGAACACCATATCGATACATGGCCTGATGCCAATCCTGTCCATCAAAAGATGAGACCCATTAATCCTTCCAGACGAGAAGCTGTCAAAGCTGAAATAAATAAGCTCAAGCAAGCTAGTTTTATCTATCCCATTGAATACACCACTTGGGTGTCCAATAAAATTCCCATTCTCAAGAAACAAGGCACCATCCATGTCTGCACTAACTTTCATGATCTGAACAAATATTTTCCCAAAGACAACTTCCCCACACCATTCATTGACCAAATCATTGATGAGTGTGCGGGGCATGAGGTTCTATCTTTTCTGGATGGTTTCTCTGGGTACAACCAAATTGTTATACGTTGTGCTAATCAACTCAAAACCGTGTTCATTAGTCCGTGGGGAACCTTTGCCTATCGAGACATGCCATTCGCCCCTAAAAATGTAGGAGCCACTTTTCAACGGGCTATGTCTTATTGTTTTCATGACCTGGCTCATGTTGGTTCGTAAATACGACCACTTTCTAACACTTATTTCATCTATTTTCACTCTTCTTTATCATGTCATTTATTATCATTTATAATATAAATCCATTTTATAATGATTTATGCTCTTATGGATGAATATTATTTACTCTCCTTTATTTGTAATAAATTGATTATTATTATGCATAATTTTATCAATGATGGTTTATTAATGTCATTTATCATTTTAGCCTCCAAGATATTTCCTAAATTACAGATTTGGTTTCCAAATCATCATGAGATATTCCAACTCTGAAATCCACTGGAATAAGAAGTGACAGTTTTGCGGTTAAGATTCTTGGAAAAGAAAGAAGAATCTGGAAAATCCGGAACATGGGTTTTGTCCAAAACGGACCCAATTAACTTTTTTAAGGAATGGTTTTCCAAAATTTGGCCTGTATTGAGAGATACGTAGGGTTCTTTGAACACGATTTTCTCAGTTCTGTTGTTGCGGCCGTCCTCCAAATCTTAGCTGCAAAGCCAAATTCGCCTTGTTCTTGTTGGAAGATTGTTGTAAATGTATTTTCTGGTTGATCATATTGTTATGGAAGATTATATTTGCTGTTTAATTTCTCCTCCTTCTAATTATAAAAGGAGAACATGTATTTTGTATTAAAGGAGGATCGAGGAGAAGAGAGAGACTTTTCTTGTTGTAATTTGCAGAATTGTGCATCAACTCTTGTTAAGAGAGTACGAGTTGTTTGTAAACATTATTCATGCCTAATTAATAAAAATATTTTGTTCTCGTTCCATTTCTCAAACACTGGAGTAAAGCACAGCAGCATTTCACCGGTGGTTGAGGGCCCGACCCTGGTGGAATCGTTCTGCTGTTTGTATTTCTATCATTTTATTTCTGTTGTGTGAAGTTTGTTTAATGTTTATTAGAATTGTTTTATTGTTAATTGAATCAAATACAAAGTCATTGCTATTTCATTTCTTTACAAGAAGCACATTCGTTGATCAGTTATCTTGTCATCATTAAACAACTTTTCTTTCTGTATTAGATTCAGGTTGCTGTTCATTTAATTTATGATTTGCTGTTGCGTAATGATTGATTGTCGACAGGATTGAAGTGTGAAGAGTTGTAATTGTTGTTCATTTTATACTGCCATTCCATTTTCTGTTCATTGTTTATTTACAACTTTCGATTTGAAAATATATGAGTTACAGTTATACGTCGTTGTTCCTTTTCAGTTTGTGTTTCTTTTAAATTGCTTTTGTTTAACCTGCTTGTGTTTCATTTTCTTTAAGATTCCCAACTGTCGAGGATAGAGGCTTTTGCTTCCAAGTCCCCAGAATTGGTAATCTTGCATCGATTTCTAAGGGAAAGAGTTATTGCTACTGCATCCCTGATCAATGTTCTGCAATATTGAAGTACTTTAATCTTTCCATTCTTGTTACTGTAATTAGGTTTCTTTACAAGCATTTTTTACCTTTGCATTTGTTATTCTGCACTACATCTTCACAGCATTATTCTTGGATAAATTGCTGCCTCAGACTGAGTACACTCTTGAAATAAAAATTCGCTCCCAGATTGATAATTAATGTGAGATAAATAGATGTTAAAAAGATACCTTTTATGCCTCGACATTTTGGCGCCGTTGTCGGGGAGAGTGTATGCCATTTAGAAAGAGTGATGCATATTTAATTTTTTTTTTCTGCTTGAGAAAAATTGGGTATTAAAGACGGAAGGTAAGAACCTACGCACTTAGCAAGAAACACACTTGTTCACTGGCCTGCTTCACAGCAGAATTGAGTGAAAGCTTAAGGTATGAATGAATGCTTGTGTTTTTTTTTAGTTTTAGAGGTAGAATTAAAAAAAAAAAATCTTGTAGTTCCACTCAAGTGGTGATGTGAGCACCACCCATTTCACTAACCAATTGACAAGAACATTGGAAAGAGGATCCTTAAAGAAACACCTAAAGAACATCTTCTATTATGGTAAGAAATGACTGACATTGCAAATTTTGAATTCCCTATCAAAGATCTAGAAGGAGTGACACAAATGCACATAATTCCCCCATTGTCTCTACCAAATTTTCATGGTTTGACAAATGAAGATCCAGATACATTCTTATTTGATTTTGAAATACTTTGTAGAGGATATGATTATTGTACTAATGATGAAAGATTGAAAGTGTTTCCTCTTACTCTAAAAGGAGCAGCTCTCCGATGGTTCATGAGCCTAGGTGGAAACTGCATCAAAACATGGGAGGACATGAAGAACATATTCTTGAAGAAGTATCAAGACTATTGCAAATCTAATGAAGATATTTTTGGTATGACACAAAGGGAAGATGAAAGCTTGGAGGACTATGTAGAGCGATTTCGATACAACCTTCAAAAATCAAGGCATAAGCATTTGGAAAAAGAGATCTTGAAAACACTCCTTCTTAAAGGAATCAAAGATGATTTTTTAGAACTCTTAAATCTGATAGGAAAAGGTGATGTTTTTCAGTTATCATATGATGATGTTTGTGAACTGTGCATAAGGTATTCAAGAGGAATTTCCAAGGTTGGTAAGAATTCTAGAGAAGTTTCTTTTTTTTCTTCCAAATTTACTACAAGAACAAGAGACATAAGAGTTGAAATAAAGGTTTTATTTGAAAATTTTAAATATGATTTTATTAGCTCTCTAAAGTCACAATTGAATTTTTTGCAGGTTCAGAGAAATCAAGAATTTGATGAAATATTTTTCCCTCATTACCAAAAAGAGCATCCCATAGATAATCACTCTTCCTTATCTAATTTGGAAGTAGCATATCAAAGAGATGCGGAAGCTGCAACAAGGTCAAAACCATGGAAATCATGGCCTACAGGTATGATTCAAAACACTTCCTCTCCATTCTCTTACTTGCATAATCCATTATGGAATACTCATATGTTAGGGCAGCCATGCCAATCTCAATATAACCACCACCAATCTTGTTTGCAAGTTTGGAATGGTTCGCCTTATGATTGCATGACTACTCTCCCTCATCTTGTAGCACAAACACATCTTCCAGCTCTTCCACAACACCTTGTTTTCCGATCAAAATCATCCACTCAACACAATCAACTACATCATCAAGAGGCTCCATTCCCTACACAATCTCCTGCTCAACTCATTCCACACCCTCACCATAATAAACCAGTACAACATGCTTACAGTGTTGAAATGAAAAATTTACCCACCCTTCCCACCCATTCTGTCTCACATGCACTATTGGAGAAAACTTACACTGAGACTCAGAATGTATCAAATCCAAAAATTGTAGAAGTTATGAAAGAAAATGAGGTTTCTTCTAGTTTGCACCAACAAACCATTTTAAAAGCTCAAGAACTTCATGATACGATGGATATGGAAAATCAAGGAAGTAAAGGATATATTGAAGATTGGTTTCACTCCATCATTTGTTTGCAACATCACTCCATACTTCAACAATTTTTGGAACCATCTTTTCAAGGGAAGTTGGCTTCTCATACCCTAATTTTTATTAACATACATTTTTTAAATTTGGGTATGTACATAATTGAGTCTTTATTTCGGAAATGGCTCCACTGGTAATAATCTTATACGTAATCTTATTCATTCTCCAAATAAGAGTAGGATAGTGGAGAAAATAAAATAAATAAGGAAATAAAACAAACACATTTTATTTTTATTTTTATAAAAATAGTTGTTTTTTTTTTGTTTCAACACGCTGTGAAATCAACATTGATGATAAATATTCTAATTTATCTGTGTATGTAGAATAATTATATTGCAAAAAACAATTCTACAAACACTAATATTCATTTTTATCATTAATATGGAAAAATTTCTTGAATATCATATTTTTTTGGCTTGCGGGCTTGATGAAATTTCTGGAAACACAGTTGGGACAGTCATGTTTTGGGGGACCAAAAGTGAATATTTTTAAAACCTGTTTCTATCCTAAGTAAATTTTAATGTCTACTTTCTAACCCAATTTGAATCACTCAATTTGGATTTGAAACGAGAAAGTTAGAACCAAAACATTGACAGGGTGTCTAGTAGGCAACTCAATAACATAGTTGAGACAATCAGTTTTTGGAGGCCTAAATGACTATATTTTTAAAATATGTTTCTATGAAAGATTATTATATAAATCTAGTTTAAAACGCAATTTGAATCACTCAATTTCGATATCGTATGAGGAATTTATGACCAAAATATTGACTGCCTATCATAAATCAGCACTCTTGAAACTCTGTATTCTCGGCTGTTCCTTAACGTATTTGATCCATCAATTCTTCTTGTCTTAAAAACATGTTTCTACTGGAGATCAATAAATGAATCTAATTTAATCTCCAATTTGAATCGATTCAATCCGCCATCAAACGAATAATTTATGCTTGAAATACCAACTGTTGGTCTGAGCTAGAAAATCGAAAATGACTCTATTAGGCAGGTTGTTCTAAGCAAATTTAACATATCATTACATAGAATTTTTAAAACCTGTTTCTATTGGAGATAAACCTTTGAATTATCTCTCATTTGGCTTTGGAATCACTCAAATCAGACGAAAAACAAAGAGGGTATGATTAAAACACTGCTGGTTAGTATCGTCGACCACTGTTGTCCCGCAGGTAGCAAATATAATTTGTTTTATTTTTCCGTGGACTTGTTCTATAGAGTAACTACTTGTTAGTTTTTTTGCATAATTATTGGATTAGGAGAGCCCGGCCACCTCTCTTTCTCCATGATTTAATGTTTTATTGCAGGTAGACACTCGTTTTTTTACAGGTCTTAGAAGAATAAAGAAGGTCAATTTATGGATGATCGATTCTTGAGAGAAATTTTAGTGAACAAGAGAATTTCATCCAGTTCATTACCTAATAGATTCATAACAAGAAGAAATGAAGAATTGGTTTCCATTTGAAGATTCATGCCACTGCTGCCAAATATTTTTCAAAAGATCATTTTTTTCCATTAATAGATTTGATATTCTCTTATAAATAACATCATAGTTGTTGTA
The DNA here is from genome assembly GCA_034641835.2 of Pinus albicaulis. Classification (NCBI taxonomy): domain Eukaryota; kingdom Viridiplantae; phylum Streptophyta; class Pinopsida; order Pinales; family Pinaceae; genus Pinus; species Pinus albicaulis. The sequence continues at coordinate 213,883,981 of CM076582.1, forward strand.
ACTTAATAAAGTGTTGTTTCTTTTCTGATTTATTTTATGTTTTTGTGTTTCAGGTGTTAATCTCTTCAAATTATAATTTCCGCTCCAGTTGAAATTGAACAATAAGGACCCCACCATGCAAGTTTCAGTTACAAGAAGGCAATTCTTTAGTAGCACCAATTCTGTAAAAAAAAATTACTTTTTCTTGAAACCTGTACATAAACTTTCCTTTCTATTTGATTGGATTTTCTTGGCAATGGATTGCATATTAGCTTTGTTTCTTTTTCTCTTTTTTCCTTTTTGCGTGTTTATAGCTATATGTTTTTTCTCTTAAGGAACATTTGTTGTTCCTCTTAAGGAACAGTTGTTGTTCCTCTTAAGGAACAGTAGCCGTTCCTCTTAAGAAGCAGTGCGTTTATGTGTTTATTTTTTGTTGATCCTTCCAAAAGGAACAACATTTTCGTTGATTATTTTTGTTGTTCTTTTTCAAAAAGAACAAACATTTTTTTGCATTTCTTTGATGTTCCTTTCAAAAGGAACATCACCGCTCGTTTTTGCTATTTCTTTCCAAAGGAACAACACTTTTTGAGTGCATTTTTCTTGTTTGTGAACAATTTTTTGAGGATTTTTTGAACTTTTCATGACTTTTTGAAAGTCAAACATAAAATTTATGGAAGGATACACAATCATACAAATTAAAGCTTACTGTAATCAGCAAATGAAAATAAATTGTCATTTTTAAGAAAGTTGTTTAGTAATGATAAGAAAAAGGAAAAAGGGACATAATCAATAACATGATCTTGTTGTCTTACTACCACTAAATTTATATGATCGATTATATTTATCATGTTGGTTCTTTCCCATATTTTATAACTTTCTTTGATTTTTACTTATAGAGTAGGAACAAGGGCATATTCTTTTCTATTGAGTTGTTCAGACTTCTTCCACCATCCCTACTCTTAAGGAGTGTTGAGCCATCCTTTATGAATAAATAGGAAAGTGCTATATGAAAAGAAAAATATTTACATATTTTATTAATAATTTTATAATTTGGCAGATGGAGGATAGGGGGTCTCATCAAGAGCCGGCCTACCATGTTCATAAGGAAGCAAGTGAAGTGGCATTCCCATCATGGCCACCAAACTAGGGATATGGTCTAATGGACAATTGAAAAAATTCAGAAGTCCTTGGAACAGGAGGTCTCATCACGAGTCGACCTGCCCGCTTTTCACTTCTTCCCAGTGAATGGCATTGTAATTTATCTGGTCACCAAGCCAGCACAATGGCCTCCATTATGACAATTAACAAGCACTTCCTTAGCATAAATAAAGGAAAATGGTTCCAAGGGTGAGAGAGCAACTCTGTCAAGGTTATGGACACCTGTGGGCAGCAGAGCTCTGCTGATGGTATTGGAGTCACACTTATACACATCAATAGTAATATTAAACCCTTTTTCCTATATCTCTATTTAAATATCAGATGAAAGTATGAATCCTTAACCTTTGATTTTGAACCTATTATACATGAAAATCATCATAAATCGATCACATTAGTTTAAGTGGGTAATAAATGCATTTGTACTTATGTTTATCTTAAGCTGTCCCTTCTCCTTATCCTTGAATCATTACAAAACGCTTCTATATCTGTTTACGATTTATCACATGCATGGATTTCAGTAAATGCTATAATTTCATTGATTGTATCATAAGTATGTATGCCTTTCCATGCTGTACAATTGCTGTACAGTATGCTACTCTTTTATTTTGCTGATTTTCCACAATATCAATACTGCATTTTTACAGAATTTTTTTCTGCTTGAACTTTTTTTGCATGCATCTTATCTATTGTCATTCCAAACTGAAACTGTGGATTCAAGAAAATTGCATACAGAATTGTGATTTGTTTACAGGAGAACAACAAGTATGGGGAAAATTCTATCCGCAGCATGATCACTATTGCAACTAAACAGCAAAGGCTCGCGAATGCACACAACTCTTCAGACATGATGTGCTTTCATGGCTTCTACCTTTTGTATCACTTTCAGTATTCGCTCAGCCTACATCAGCTTCAACAAAGGCCAGTCCCTATATGTCATTCCATTTTTTTTCGGAGGTAACACTTGAGGTAAAATATCATAATTTTCTGATTTATTATGAATTTAGGAGAATTTCATGAAAATCCATTGAGCATTATTTATTCTACATCTTTACCACTTCCCATTTTTTAGACACATCTCATCTTTCAGTTTGGGGGAGTGTTGATTTATTTCATTTCTTTCTTGTGACCATGTCTGTAATATTCTTTATCATCCATGGATATTCTTATTCATTCTCAACACCTCTCTTATTCCATGTTTTACACCAAGCATAGATTTCAACAGATTGTAGCAACCACCTCTCTTTGTTTCTAGCATCGCATGAGGACATGCTAATTCTTCAGTTTGGGGGGAGGGAATTGCTACACATGATGGATGTTTTTCACTTTCTTTCTCATTTAAGGCATGCAATTTCATTTTTATACAGTGCAGAAATTGATTTGCATATATTTTTAAAACTATGAACTAAATTTTTGTGATTTCTGGATAATAAAGATGAATCATTAAAATACACAAACCCAGATAATTTCACACTAAATTAGTTCATAAAATTTTGAAAATTATGCACTATTACCTACAACCATTTTTTATATATCTCATGATCCAAACAATCTGATTTTTGAGAAAATGGTTAATGAAGTTTGTTGTTACTTATGTTACATTTTTTCTGCAACTTCATATACAGTTGAACATCAACTCCAAAAATTGTTATGCCTTTATCAAGATTGCTAAAATTGAATGCTCATTATTTGAGGAAACATGCATTTGTTCCATCCATTTTATGGGTTGGGATGAACAATTTTCTTTGCTTGGTTAACACATGGGTTTTGTCTTTGGATTGCATGAGGACATGCAATATATTCAGTTTTGGATTGCATGAGGGCATGCAATATATTCAGTTTGGGGGTATGTTGGGCCGTGAATACGACCACTTCTTAACACTTATTTCATCCATTTTCACTCTTCTTTATCATGTCATTTATTATAATTTATCATATAAATCCATTTAATAATGATTTAAGCTCTTATGGATGAATATTAATTCTTATCCTTTATTTTTAATAAATTGATGATTATTATGCATAATTTTATCAATGATGGTTTATTAATATCATTTACCATTTTAGCCTCCAAGATAATTGCCAGATTACAAATTTGATTTCCAAATCATCATGAGATATTCCAACTCAGAAATCCACTGGAATAAGAAGTGATAGTTTTGCGGTTACGATTCTGGGCAAATGAAGAAGTATGTGGAAAATCCGGAACATGGGTTTTGTCCAGAACGGGCCCAATTAACTTTAACAAATAATGGTTTGCCAAAATTTTTCCTGTATTGAGAGATACATAGGGTTCTTTAAGCACAATTTTCTGAGTTCTGTTGTTGCGGCCGTCCTCCAAATCTCAGCTGCAAAGCCAAATTTGCCTTGCTCTTGTTGAAAGATTGTTGCAATTATATTTTCTAGATGATCAAGTTGTTGGGAACAATCCAATATTGTTATGGGAGATCCTATTTGCTATTTAATCTTTCTTCCTTCTGATTATAAAAGGAGAAGCATGTATTGTTATGGGGGAGAATGGAGAGAATAGAGAGACTTTTCTTGTTGTAATTTGTAGAATTGTGCATCGACTCTTGCTAAGAGAGTACAAGCTATTTGTAAACATTATTCATGCCTGATTAATAAAAGAGTTTGTTCTCGTTCCATTTCTCAAACGCTGGAGTAAAGCGCAGTAGTGTTTCACTGGTGGCTGAGGGCCCAACCCTGGTGGAATCGTTCTACTGTTTGTATTTCTATTTCTTTATTTTCTGTTGTGTGAAGTTTGTTTAATGTTTATTAGAATTGGTTTATTGTTAATTGAATCAAATACAAAGTCATTGTTGTTTCATTTCTTTACAAGAAGCATATTCATTGATCAGTTGTCTTGTTATCATTAAACATCTTTTCTTTCTGTATCTGATTCAGGTTGCTATTCATTTAATTTATGATTTGTTGTTGCGTAATGATTGATTGTCGACAGGATTGAAGCGTGAAGAGTTGTAATTGTTGTTCGTCTGCCATTCATTTTGTTCATTGTTATTTACGACTTTAGATTTACAAATAGATGAGTTAAGAGTTATATCTTTTATTCCTTTTGAATTGCATTTCTTTTTAAATTGCTTTTTCCTACTTGTGTTTGATTGAGTTAACATTTCCAAGCGTAGAGGATATCTCTACACAGCTTCAGTCCCAGGTGGTAATCTTGCATCGATTCTAAGGAAGAGAGTTATTGCCCCTCTGAATCAAATTCACGATGTTATGAATTAATAGTTTAATCTTTCCATTCTTGCTATTGTAATTAGGTTTCTTTACAAGCATTTGCATTTTCGATACACGTACTACATCTTCTGACATTACTCTTGGATAAATTGCTGCGTCAGACTGAGTACACTCTTGAAATAAAAAGTCGCTCCCGGATTGATGATTAATGTGACATAAATAGGTGTTAAAAGATACCTTTTTATGCCTCGACAATCATAACGAACATATAAGAAACATAAATAACCAAGATATAAAATCCATAAAATCCACATATAAGCCAATACATTTACACATGAAATTCCAAGGAGAAGAAGCTCTTATTAATGAATGCATAAATCCAACCAGTTCTGAGACTTCCACAAACCACTCGAACATAGATTGGGCTGAACCAAATCGTTCTTTCAGCCATTCACCCTCATGCCATATTCCAAGCATGAATGTGGGACTCAAAACCAAACTAATCCAGGTTTACTCAGCCTTTACCAGAATCTCCACCAAATCACTAGGCCATAAACAAGCATGGATGCCACTGTATTTCTCCACCTACACCGTGAGGAATTTTATCGCCTCCTAGTATCAGTTACATTTTTATCACCCCATTCACTAGTAGAGGATTAGTAGGCCTAATCGAGACTCCACCCTCCATTATTTACCGTATATCCCACCATTCTTCGATCACAAATTCCTAGGCCTAATCGAGGGAACACACCTCTAGGATTTACCGTATATTCTGCCGTTCGCCGGTCGTGGATTACTAGGCCTATCGAGGTACACAAAAACTAGCTTTACCACAATCCCACCTTCTCCGGTCCAGGGATTCGTAGGCCTTGTGTTCTTTTTTCAAAGAACACCCCACTTAGTTTCAAAACCATTCGAAAATCCCACTTAAGCAAGTAAAAGAGATCCCATCAAACCATGGCTATCAAGAAATGGAAAGGCAAGGCTAAAAATCATTGTCACACTTGGAAAAACCCATGCCAATGACAACAAGAGAACCAAATACACATATGAATGTACCATGCATGAATATAACGGAAATCAAAAAATAATCGATACCTATAAGGAGTCTCTATGTGTGCTGATGATTCTCTTCATGCCTTATTTTTTTCCTTCTTCATGATCCAAAATCCCTAGAGTGCTCCAAGAATTCTCTAAGTTTCAAAAAGTGTGAGAGAGAGAGAATAAAGAGAGAGATCCAAAACTAAACTAACAAAATGTACCAACTGATCTTCAGAAGAATTTTGATTAATGAGGCTTATAATTCCATCATTTTCCATTATTTTCCTTGATTTTCCTCCTCACATGCAATCTATGACCTTACACCTTCTTTTTCTCCTAATTTCCATTATTTTTCATAAATAAAATGCTAATTAATATCATTTTTCATTTCCAAATCCTTTGTTGTTTCCTTTTCCAATTTCCTTAGCCCTAATAAACCAAATGAATACCCACACCAAGATGTTTTTGCTAACATTCAACTTGGAATACATGCCCCATGACCTTGGTTATTATTTTTCCTTTATTAAATTTTATTACGTGGAATTTTTAACTAGGGTTGTTACACATAAGGATTCTGAGTCTTGCCTAGACCATTTGAGGATAAAGAAGGAGATCATTTAGTAGAATAAGGGCATAAGGATTCCAAGTCTTTCTTAGACCATTTGACCATAAAGAAGGAGATCATTTTGTAGAATAAAGACAACATTAAAATATTATTACCTAAAAATTTAAGGAGAAATTGTGGGGTGATAAGTAGTTAGAGGAGAAAAAAAACTAAGATATTATAAGGAGGTGAATCGTGATATTATAAGATATGGAAAAATCTTGAAAATAAAAAAATATCTATCCATCTTGACTCACATTAATAAGAAAATGAGAATTACTAAAGTAAAAAAAAATCCTCATGAACTTCTTAGTGAAAGTGTGAGTTGGTCAATTCCCAAAACACTATGGGATGAAAGAGTCTCTCACCATACTAATAGGGTTGAAGATGAAAACACTTTTTTCTTAAACTGTCTAGTGTATAATCACCTTCGATCTATTTTTCAAAATAATTTTCACACTACCAACCTTATTTACCTTTTAAGCCAACATAATTATAGTGATTTTGGAACTCTTGTCTTATCTTTTTTAGCATAAAACTAAAATGATATATATATATATATATATATATATATATATATATATATATATATATATATATATATATATATATATATATATATATTTTAAATAACATCTTCCTTAAAGTTTGATAAACCATATCAATTTTAATTAAAATTAATCATTATATATATAATTTATTATCTATATGACATGTAGTTCATATTTCATAATAAATTGTAAAAATTAAAAAATATATAAATTTTGTTTATTTTATAAAAAATCTATTTTCAAAATATTAAAATGCATCAAGACAAAATATCGAGAGAAGTGTGAAAATTTCTTATGCAAATGATTAGTGGGGCATTCTTGGAAACTTGGTTTCAAAGAATTTTCACCGCGAGGCACTCTCCAACCCACTCTCCAACCCACTATGGTAGAGATGTTGTAATGTAATGTTTAACATTTTGACTAAGTCAAATTACATAAAAATAAAAATTAAATAAAATATTAATGTAATGTAAACATTTTAACTAGGTCAAAGTAAAATTAAAAAGTAAAAATAAAAATAACAAAATAAAAATAAAAATGATCCATGCTATTGACCCATGGTATTCATGTGGAATATAGCTTATTTAAAGGGGGGAATTAAACCAACCTAGATCCATACTAACTCCATATCTACCAAGATCAAATCTCTTGATATGCAAACCTGTTTTAGAGTGTAAAACATTTGATCCCTCTCGGCACTTGGTATATCCGAAGTTAAGATGAATCTAGGCTGCTTTAAAATAGCAAAATGTGTGAATATTATTTGTTTTATGTATAAGATTATATTTTCAAAATATTAATATATAATGCATAAAGTCAAAATATTGAGAAAAGAGTCAAACTATCTCATGTGAAGGATTAGAAAGGGACACATGGATTGACACATGATATAGTGACTTAATCATGTGAAGGATTAGAAAGGGACACATGAAATGACACATGATATAGTTATGATATATGTGTAATTTAATTAAAACATGAAATTACTTTTTTCTATGTACACCTTTTTTATAAAAAAAATCGAAATTATGTGGATATTTTTAAGAATTATAACTTTAAGTTGTTTAATATGCAAAGTTTGACTTCCTCATAATTTTTTTAGGGTTTTAAATCCGTTAGTGTATTCAAAAGTGCATTTTAAACAAGAGCCACATGGTGGCATGCCACTGCATGCTTGTATACGTGATTCATGTGCATCTAGTTATTTGTGAAAAAAAGTTGAACTTATACCTCAAGCTCATATATACAAGGAAAGTTTAGGACTAACTAATTCCTGAAAACAAAGATAAAATAAGCTTAAGTATTTTGAAACTAATTCCAAACTATTCCATTTCAATTTCTAATTTCAAAATATTAACTCTTAATTACTAATTGTATTTTTATAGATTATTGATATTTATTTACATAGAATGGGAAAACAAGTTTTTTTTTGTAAAAATTACTTTTACCTATCTTTTTGAAAGTTTGTGTCTTTGTATTTTTTATTTAAATAGGCAACAATATTGTAGTAATTTGTTTACTTGTACTCATATTTATAGTTATTAATTTATAGAAAAAATATTTCTTAATACAAATTATTAAACAATTAGATTTGTTTGACATTTGTTTCACTTTGCATTAGATCAATGAACAAGAATATATAATAGAAAAGGGTTTTTTCTGATTATTAGTGTTCAAGAGTTTTATTGTTTATGTGACAATTTCAGCCAAGGTCCTGGTATGAATTCCATTGTAAAAATAATGTACACAATTTGTAATATTTGGAATAATAACAAAAAAAGGATGCTGAGTATGAGGACATGTATTGTAGAGCTAGGAATATAGAATTTGTGGTAGGGATGATATAGTTTATTGTGAAAATAAGAGACTTGACCTTGATGATAGGAATTAAAAGCTGATTGGTCCATGGGGTAAAAGGAGTTCCTGAAATTTAGTGGTCTGAGGAAAATATCTAGACCCTTCTTTATTTGAGATAATACAAAGAGAAAAAGGGAACATAATTTATGGAGTAAATACAAGAGAAATGATGCAATAGTAATGGATGGATAAGGAAGTATGAATATTATTTCCATTTAATTTGTTATGATGCATTGTCATTGTAATTGATATGGATAAATAACAACTGCAATATGTGTTGCTCTGAATATATCTGTGATAAAACAACAAACCAATATTTTCCTGATTTGTATATTGATTATGGTTATGATTATGCATGAGTGAATGTGTCCTATGATTGTATGAAAAAATAAATAAGTTAATATATGATGAAGAAAAACTACATATTTTCACAATTCGTGGATCTGTGGGTTATGGGCCCATGATCTGAGAGAAATAATTCACGATAGATCAAAAACATTGCTGAGATATTCTTGATTACCCCCATGTATCCATACTCATTTTCATACTAAGAAACAAGTTTCACAAATGTATAATTCAAGGCTATACCAGCCTTAGCATAAAAAATACTCAATATTTCATCGCCTATGAAATCATTCGAAAAAACGTCTTCATTAGTGCACCTAAGAATGCCATAAGGGGAAGTCACCCTAACAGTGATCTTGTGATCACCGCAACAGGTTGGGAATTGCCCGTCCCATAATGATGTTCATCTGAGTCTGCTGCTACAACATGATAATTTTCCAAACCAATACATTACTTTATATCTCCTCTGCAATGCACTTGGTTTGCCCTGATGGCAGTTCGAAGCGAATGCACTGCAATTGCCACACCCAAAACACAGAAAACACATAAAATTATTCCATCCAATACATTTGTAGACAATCCATCGACTTATGTCATATGTAGAGAGAACCCAAATGGGGATTTGAAAGTGGATCGAACGAAGATCTTTGTTTGAATGCCTGATATATGAATAGAATAAGGGCTTATTGGTAAAATCAAGAAATCAGGAACTCTCAAGCGATCTTCGTTTACTCCAACCACAAACATGGGTGCATCCGCTGATTTCCATTGATCTGAATTGACACCTTGATTGTATGGCTCCGAGGATTTGACTGCATACACATTACATTGATTCAAACTTCCTTAAACACCGCTTGACTAGATACACATACACAACAGTCAAAGTTCTTAATCCACCTGAATTAACAATAATAGTAGACCTAACGAATAGCCAATTCTATTGATTGCAATTAAAAAAACTTCTAGCAAAAGGTGTTTTTGGAATTTCGATGCAAAGATCTAAAATATTCCTTTTTAACACTGTATACAAACCAAAAATTACCATTAGATCATCATCGATCCTTATAATGATCGATGGTCGATCAGTATACTCACCATACATAATTTAGCTCATAATATAAAATATAAATAAACAATATTCAAACACACAGAAATCCACATAGTATGTATTTCAATTATATACAAAATTCGCTTATAGTCTAAGGAATCTCAGCCTTAGTGACAAATTCTCCTGCGACTACATTGTATTCTCCCATGCTCCCTCTACTTCATACCACACATACTCTTTATATAGAAATTTGAAAAGCATGGATCATGTAAGATCTATGATTTTTCCCCCTAAATTGCTCAAACAAACCCCTAAATCTCTCATTATGCATACATGGAAGATAATTAAATTAATTAAACCTTATCAGTTCCATCAATTTAGTTCTGTTTTAACAAACTTTGCCCCAGTTTACAATGACTGTTCACGTTTTCTCCTTTCACAGCTTTGGATTCCGATTTTAATGAAAGTGCTCGGATGCTCCTGCATCAGACTCCTGAGGTACAAAAATTCTTATAACCTCCTGGTTATATGTCTTCTTCATTTCTTAGCAATTCTACCCACATCCTCTGTGGAATTGCCCTTTGTGATCTTCTTGTAACAACATTCTTGAAAAATTCTACCCACATCCTTTGTGGAATTGCCCTTTGTGAGCTGCAACAAAAACCTCTGCAATAGCAAGTCCTCCCTGCTACCAGATACCTCACCAAGCTTCTCTCTTTTGAGCTTATTCTTTCAACATATTTGTGTTTCTCTCCTCTGGAACCATTTGAGAACTCCTGCTCTGGGCTGCTGCAATCTTCTCATCGTCCTCTTCTGCTACCTTCACAAAATATAAAAAACACAAGCTTTACAAATCGTTAACATAATTGTACCTCTTCTTCTTCGGAGGAAATCCTTTCCGTGCTCTCATACCACTTTGATGCCACAAAAATGCATATTTTCACAATTCGTGGATCTGTGGGTTATGGGCACACGATCTGAGAGAAATAATTCATGATAAAGCAACAAAACTGCTGAGATATTCTCAATTACACCCATGTATCCATACTCCTTTTCATACGAAGAAACAAATTTCACAAATGTAGAATTCAAGGTTATACCAGCCTTAGCATAAAAAATAATCAAGATTGCATTGCCTATGAAATCATTCGAAACAACATCTTCATCAGTGTACCAAGGAATTCCATAAGGGAAAGTCACCCTAATAGTGATATTGTGATCATCGCAACAGGTTGGGAATTTCTCGTCCCATAATGATGTTCATCTGAGTCTGGTGCTACAACATGATAATTTCCCAAACCAATACTTTTCTTAAGATCTCCTCTGCGATGCACTTAGTTTTCCCTGATGGCAGTTCAAAGCTAATGCACTGCACTTGCCAAACCCCAAACACAGAAATACTAACAAAAACGCATAAAAACATTCCATCTGATACATTTGCAGACAACCCATCAACTAATGTCATATGTAGAGAGAACCCAGATGGGGATTTGAAAGCAGATCCAACGAAGATCTCTGTTTGAGTGCCTGATATATAAACAAAATAAGGGCTTATTGGTAGAATCAGGAACTCTCAAGTGATCTTCGTTTACTCCAACCAAAAACATGGGTGCATCCGCTGATTTCCATTGATCTGAATTGGCACCTCAATCGGATGGCTCCAAGGCTTTGACTCCATACGCATTACATTGATTCCAACTTCCTTCAATGCTGCTTGACTAGATACGCATACACAGAGGTCATAGTTCTTAATCCACCTGAATTAATAATAATAGCAGACCCAACGAATAGCTAATTATATTGATTGCAATTAAAAAAACTTCCAGTGAAAGGTGTTTTTGGAATTTCGATGCAAATATCTAACATATGCTTTTTTAACACTGTATACGAACTAGAAATTACCATTTTATCACCATCGATCCTTTTAATGATCGATGGTCGATCAGTAAACTCACAAGACGAAATTTAGCTCATAATCTACACTATAGATAAACAATACTCAAACACACATAAATCCACATAATATGTATTTTAATTATATACAAAATTCGCTTATAGTCTAAGGCATCTCAGCCTTAGTCAGAAATTCTCCTGCAACTACATTATATTCTCCCACACTCCCTCTACTTCATACCACACAGACTCTTTATATAGAAATTTGAAAAGCATGGATCATGTAATATCCACGATTTTTCTCCCTAAATCTCTCAAACAAACCCCTAAATCTCTCGCCATGCATACATGGCAGGTAATTAAATTAATTAAACCTTATCAGTTCCATCAATTTAGTTTTGTTTTAACAAACTTTGCCCCAGTTTACAATGACTGTTTACATTTTCTCCTTTCACAGCTTTGGATTCTGATTTTAATGAAAGTGCTCAGATGCTCCTGCATCAATGTAGTAAATAATAGTAATTACAAAGCATCTGAAGTTAATACTGAAGAAGAGTCATATAACCATTTTTTATAAATGCTAAATAATATCATAAATAATTCAATAAATTAGGTTAAGCACCTCAACAATCTATTTGTACTGGAAAAAAAGATCTGTTAGAAGAATTTGGTTTTGAGATCCTCTGTGTTAATGCACAAATTCATAACAGAGATGATTTGTTTAATAAATTCGGTGAATGTGTACATCAAGATATATGTTTACAAAATACTGTCCTGACAAGGGAACAATATGTGAATGTCCTATGGCCGATTATGTCTTATTGTTGAAATTTCATAGGATTTAGCATTTTTTATGTACGAACCTCCATTCCCAACACATGGAGCTTGGTAATGAGGGTTAAAAACCCTTGTCAATAGCCAAATGCCTCGACTACCCATGATTAATATCGAGAAGCTGCTAAGAGAGTTCATGATCATCCTAGAATAATTGGTGTGTGGTAGGTGAGGTGCAGGCCCACTGTGAGATGGTGCCAGGCTTCTGTCAAATAAGAACTATAGGATCACCTATGCCACCATGCGTGGAATTCACTACCCGAAGGCGAAGAAGTGTGACAGGATAGTAATTCCTCAATGTAGCTATCACTCAAGCTCATAAGGGGTAACACCATCGAATGTCTTAGTATGATTTTGACAAAGTGGTGAGGTGATCATTTAAATATACAAACAAAATGAATCCATGAGTGCAGGCTGCAATCGATAGGACTAACTCGAGGTAGTTTATGAAACAATACACTTTCTCTTCGGGGAGAGTGCAGAAATTTTGACTAAAGGCTTTGCGTGCTATAGATCCAAAGGGCCATGAAACAACCATTCTTGAATAATAAGAAAGGATGTTCAATGTGGAGCAAAGGGGTGAAATGTTGAATTTATAGAAAGTATTGGATAAGGTTTATCCTATTTCAATTAGAACCGTGGGTGGGAAAACTTATGATTAGGGTGGCAAGATTCTTCTATTGTACGATTGTACGTTGAAGATGGGATATCTGTAGGGTTCAAGTAACAAGGTGGGTAACGAAGAGTTTGGGGGATGTTGTAATAGTTGCATAATAGCATAAGAAAACTGGTGGCAAAGTCATTTAGTGCAATGTCAGGAGGTCAGACCCTTTGTGTTCATAGCCACACCATCTTGGTAGTCACGTGGTTGGAAGGTCGGGTAGCCGGGAGGTTGCAATTTGTTTTTACAAAATGTTTTTGGATCTCATCTCCGACTTAATTCTTGAAAAAAAAATACTTAAGGCTTTTGTTTTTGTACATTTTGTTATTCACAAAATATAGAAAGCATTATTGCACACCTAATAATAGGAATGCAAATTATTCTGTGAATTTTCAAATTATATGTTTCATGTCAAAAAATTATATAACAAATAAATAAAAAGACTATATTTTCAGTAACTAATTCTTAAAGCACGATTTATTTTTATTTTTTATATTATGTTGATCGCAGAGTCGAGAGGTAGGGAAGTCAGGAGGTCATATAGTCGAGTGTTTTTTATTTTTATAATTCATTTATTCTATCGTGACCTCGACTATACCATAGTGGGGTAGTTTAATTAGGTCGGGTAGTTTGAGAATCAACAATGTTGAGGTCAGGAGGTTAGGTAGTTTGAGAGTTGGAAATTCTGAGGTCGGGAGGTCAAGCTGATTATTTATAAAAAAATTCTAGTCACTCTGTGCGGTAGGGTTTGTGGTTGGAAGGTCAAGTTTTCAGAAATTACAAGAGGGGATTTATTTTATTTTTATTTTATTGGGTTGATCGAACAGTCGGGAGGTCAGAAAATCAACTATTTTTTGTTTGATGATTCATTAATTGTATTGCGACCTTGACTATACCATAGTCAGGTGGTTTCATTATTTCGAGTAGTTTTACAGTTGAGAATGATGAGGTCAAGTAGTTTAACAGTTGGGAACGCTAAGGTCGAGAGGTCATGTATTTTAATAGTCTGGTAATGCTAAGGTTGGGAGGTCGGGCCAATTATTTAAAAAAAAAATCGTAGCCACTCTGTGTTGTTAGTTGGGTGGTCGGAAAGACGGGTATTCAAAAGGTTTTATTTAATTTTTACAAAATGTTTCTGGATCAAACCTTCAACTTAATTTAAAAAAAAAAAATTGTTTTAGTGTTTTGTTTTTATTCATTTTATGATGCACAAAAGAAAAAAAAGCCTCTTGTAAACTTGATAGTAGCGATGCAAATTATTCTGCGAATTCTTAAACTATGTTCCATATCAAAAAATCATAGAACAAACAAATAAATGAGGCTATATTTTCAATAACTAATTCTCAAAGCATGAAAAGTACAATATTGTTGTCGGGACTGCAACATTTTTTTTCTTATTCTTTTCGAGGTGATCGTATAGTCGCGAGGTCGAATAGTTGAGCATTTTTTTTGTTTTGTTTTGTGATTCATTTATTCTATCATGACATGGACTAGACCATAGTCGATTGAATTCATTAGGTATGGTAGTTTCAGAGTGCAGAAATGTTTATGTTGGGATATAAGACCAATTATTTATAAAAAAAGTTGTACTCCGCTAGACTTGCTACTCGTGTGGTCAGAAGGTCTTGTAGTAGGGAGGGTGTACTATTTTACAAAATTTTTCTCGATCCGACCTACAACTTAAGTCATCAAATATGATTTTTTTTAATACTTTTGTTTTTATTTGTTTTGTGATGCACAAAAGAAAAAAAAGTTTGGTGTAAATCTAATAACAAGAATGAAAATTATCCAGAGTATATATAGATGATAAGTTTTGTACCAAAAAATTAGGGAAAAAAGAAAAATAGAAGAATATATTTTCCATTTCCCAAGAAGCTATGCAAAGGGTTTACTTTGTGCACACTGAAAATTATTTTTAATCCTCTCGTGTTAGTTATTGAAATCATAATTTTGTATGTAATGTGACATTATAAATTGTTTCTAGAATTTCAATAACTGTTTCTCAAATGAAATATTTCGTGTCTGTTTATTTCTAAATTTATATCTAGCTTTAAATGTTTACATCTTTTTCCTTTGGTATCAATAAGAATAAATTACAAGTGTTATCTAGTTACAATTGTATTCAGAGTTATACACTTGAGACAACTGAATACAAGAACATAGTATGACAAGGAAACACAAATGCTCAATCTATTTTAGACACCTATGCTGCAACAACATATTGCAACTTTTATATGACAAAGATTGATTTCTCTATTAAAATTCCATTTAAAAAAATTCGACAAAAAATTAGTATATCTTGTGAATACAACAAAATTGAAGCTTTTCATAAACTTGGAAACACATCGCTAAATATAAAATAAATTGTTGGGAAAAACACTGAGAGGGGGGGTGAATCAGTATTTACTGCATATTCAAAACTTTTTACTTTTTCACTCTCTAAAACCCATACGCTACTTTCCTTTAGTAAACTCGCGTATATACGCGGATATCCTTCATACAACTCACGTATTAGCAGAGATCTAAATATGCAAATATTTATTAACTTAGTTCTTTGCAATATTCATTCATCTGATGTTAAGTTAACAGTAAACATGTGTAGTAACAACAGAATAAACCATCACACAAAGCATCACACATGAACACCGAGATTTTTAGGTGGAAACCCAAGTCGGGAGAAAACCACCGTTGCAGTTGCTCAGCCTTCAATATTTTATTATAGAGAAAACATCTTACAACATATGTGCCGGTGCAGACTCCTACCAGCACGCAGGCACCCACCTGCGCTCGTTTACCAGCCTCTCCTGGAAGGGAGCTCCAACCCCCTGACTCGTTTACCAGCCTCTCCTGGAAGGGAGCTACGACCCCCTGCTCTCGTTTACCAGCCTCACCTGGAAGGGAGCTACAACCCCCTGACTGAAGGCTACAACCCTCAGCACCAATATGGACCATGTTTCATCAATTTTCACATTGGATCCAAAGCTTCCTTTAGGACACCTCTTGCAGGCCACATTTCATCATATTTTCAGACTAAAACCTTTCCATACTTTTAAGCACAGTCAACCATGAAACATATACACATAACTTACTGACAGATATCAGTAAACCAGCAGAACAGATTAGACATTTCTTACCACAGACTTCAGCAAAACCTAGTTTTCATACGTGCTTTCCTTTCTCTGATGTCGCGTATATACGCACTTCCGTCCACATAAACCAGCGTATACTTCAGTACAAATTACAGAGCTAATTTTATTGCGCATACGCGCTTTCTCTTCAGCGAAGCCGCGTATATACGCGCTTCCTCTTCGACGAACTAGTGTATGGTTCTTCAAACTTAAATGTCATTGCAATTCTTCACAACAGATACATTACTTCAGATTTTACCCTTTACCTCAGACAGATGTTCGCCTAGATGTTCGCCTCATCACAGATCTAATCATTCCATAAACAGATCTAGCAAATACAAGTACAATACAGATCTAGATCCACTTCTTCATCACTCCTTCATTGGTGCATCATACATTCAGATCTTTCATTCAACTGTAACCCTTTCAATTCAGATATACTCCAGAGAGAAGTATTCATTCAAGCTCAGACATCTTCCACCCACCCTCATAATTTGCACAATGAATTTCTTCTCCTTATATAGGTTTACCCTTTTTCAATACCATGAGCCAAAACCACATTACTTCTGATGGTATTCCTGGACGGGGTCATTTAGACGAATCATTACCCAATACAATGGGTCAATACCATGGTGATTACCCCTGGTTTTTCACTTTATGAGCACTTTTGCCCATACGCGACTTGGCACGTTGTTTCCTGCGTCCATACGCGACTTCCCCTAGACAGATCCGCGTATGCCTTGAGACATACTCTTTTTACCATAGATTTAGCACATGCTGAATTCCTTTCTTCATTTCCTTTTGTACTCACTGTAGATACATCAGATTTACTTCATCAAGAACATATTCTATCAAGCACAAACTTCATCAAGTAAGTTGCCATCATCTTCATCAAGTGGGTTGCCATTCAAGGACAACACTCAGCATCATATCATTTCACATCAGTTTTACATCATTTCCAAGTCCATAAAGTCAAGAATAACTTCATTAGGTGGATTGCCATCAAGGACAACACATGCCAAAAATTTCATCTTCATTCAGTGGGTTGCCATCAAGGACAACACTTTGCATCATATTGCCAACAATCTTCCCCTTTGGACTTGATGGGAACCACGATGGTGTTTGATCACCACAACAGATAGGTACATTAAGAAACAATGACACCATTCTTTCTCTTCATTTTTGACACCATTCAAACACCATGTCACTCTCCCCTTTGACATCAAGGCAAAGGGCGAACGAAAAACCAACATACTTTCCTTTTCTCCCTCATGTGTGGAAGAAGCGTTTCTACGATCTCATATATACCGAAGTGACCAAGCTCCCCCCGAGTTCATGCAAGTAATCTTCAAACATATATTCCAATGAAGTACATGACTCTATGACTTTCCTAATACCAATGATTCATACTTACATCAAGTACCCAACCAAGTGGGTTTACACATTTCAACTCAGCTACCCAACCAAGTGGGTTTACAAAATTTGACTCAGCTACCCAACCAAATGGGTTTACAAATTTGACAAGTCCTTACATGACTGAATATTACAATTTTACATCATGGGTCTCAACAAGACCTTTTCATCAAATTACAAATATGACCATTTATGACCAACACCAGAAATTCCTCAAGAAAGAGAACATATTTCAGAACCATCATAATGCCAAAAATGCATTATACTCAGCAAAGCTAATGCTCCCCCTGAATCTGTGCATCCAAGCATCCTTTTCATATGACTAAGGCTCCCCCT
Source organism: Pinus albicaulis (assembly GCA_034641835.2). Lineage (NCBI taxonomy): Eukaryota > Viridiplantae > Streptophyta > Pinopsida > Pinales > Pinaceae > Pinus > Pinus albicaulis. The sequence continues at coordinate 213,902,024 of CM076582.1, forward strand.
TAGTTTGTGCATCCTGAACACCTTCACCAACAAATCATCAAGGCATCTTTATCAAAACATTAGAAATAGAATTATGAGAACTGGAACACCACCAGAGATACCAAACAGTATCAGAGATACCAAAAAACACTGCAGCTGTGTTGAAGAGAGCTGACTCCAAACAGAAAAATGTCAACAATCAGACATACGCGGTTTTCTGTTCATGAACTCGCGTATATACGCGAATGTGTTTCAGGAAACCTGTGTATCCAATACCATCTTCTATATTTTAACCAGATCTGATCCTCTGTGAGGAAAAGACAATGTTCAGCTTCTTTCTGAGATATTTGAATGCTTCCCTGGAATATAGATAGATAGAACAGTGTAGTTGTGTCTTCAAGCATCATCCAACGGTTGTAGCATAAGCAAATTAGTAATCAAGCCTTCAGATTCTTTGCAGCATCAATACAATCTTTCCAAGAGAGATTATCATACCAGAACAACATCTTCAAATATGTGTCAAGAAATCATCCATGTGGTAAAATATCATCAAGATCTTCAAGATTTAACATGAAGTAACATATGTAGGCAAAAAGATCTCAACCATAGTAACAAACTCTGCATGATTTATTTCTGAATCAAACGACTTCCAACTCATCCATGTGTGAGCTCAAAAGATACTTTTCAGGAATCAAAATATCATCATAATAAACCATATACCAAGTCATCATCATTTGAGCATGAGTATCACAATAACCAAGAACAATCAGTCATATTGCCAACAATGCAATCATTAGTATTCAACTTGCTGCTCCCCCTAAACCAATGCTCCTTCTTAACTTGTGCAAACTGAATATGATCATCAGCAAGTCATCCGAATTATAAGACTTTTATCTCAACAATGAATACTCTTCATCAAAAAGGAAAACAGGACTCATCCACAATCTTCAACATAAGAAACCATGTATCATATCATCATTATTTAGAAATGAGAAACTAAGCTGATATTGAGTCAATAATACAGTCATTAACAGTCAGACTGATGCTCCCCCTGAACCTCTGCTCCAGATCTTCAGCTATCATATAAATTCTCTTATCATCAATGCATACGCGACTGTGTCTGCTAGAACTCGCGTGTATACGCGACTTTTGTTAGTAGAACCCGCGTATGGAAAGTGAAGCATAGAAATTTTTCACATTCCTTCATCTCCCCCTGAACTTGTACTTCCTGTACCTGTCTTCTTCATATCAGATGCTCTGTCAGAAATACATATAACCAGAATAATAAAATCAACCATGAGAGACATCATACATTGCTCTCCCTGTGACGATACATTACTAAATCTCATAATGTCTCCCACATCATTCCTGCAGTCAATAAGAAAAGTCAGCTTCAGAAGCGGATGACTGCAGTAGGGTCAGAATTCCCTACGTTTCTGATCGGTCCTCCATCTTTTTCCAGATTTTTTTGATCTTTCTATTTGTGTGCTGGAAGTTATCCAATTTCTCATATCTGTTCAACCTACATTCCTTTTCTACATGTCCATACTTGTTACAAGAATAACATCTCATATGTCCAGAAAAATAATCATAAGAATCATAATGAGTATTTCTAATCTTCCTTCTTTTACAATCAGCTGCTTTATGTCCATACTTGTTACATGAAAAACAATATCCCTTGAAGCTATTAGAGTACCTTTCTGACTAGAATCTGTTTGTTTGTGGCTGAATTGTTCTTCTTCTGCAATTTGATGCAACATGCCCATAATTATGACATTTAAAACATTCAACGTTCTTGAATTAATTCCTTTGAGAATTCATGATTGTTGGTTGATCTTTTGTCTCTTTCAACACTTCAGGTTTAGTATTGACATCCTCTGAATTTTTAGCACTTCCTTGTGAGCTAGATTCTCCTTTAACAGTTTCATGGAAACCAAGACCAAGTTTGATAGCAGAAGACCTTTGATTACTCAGAATATTGTCCAAAATATTAGTACTATCTTGAAACCTCAAAAGTTTAACCTTTTCTTCTAATTTACCTTTGAGAATGTTTACCTCAATCTCCAAGGCTTGACATTGCTTTGTCATGCTTTCTTCTTTCCTTCTTCTATCTTCTACTTGATCCTTCAGATTTAGAATCTCTTCTTTCAACCAATTTTCGTTTTCTTCACATGTTTGTTGCAGCTCTTCATTCTTCTTATTTGATTTTTCCAGATCTTCTTTGAGAGAGATGATTTCTGCTTCAAGGCCTCCCTTTTCAAATGGTTGTAGAGGTTCCTCATTCTTCTTACTTGATGCTTCAAGATCTGCTTGCAGAGAGATGATTGCAGCTTCAAGTCCTTCATTCTTCTTGCTTGATTTTTCGAGATCTGCATTTAGATCGTTGATTTCTGCTTCTAGTTCTTTAATTCGATTGGATGCATACATATGAAACCTTTGATACTTTTCCACCTGTCCATTCAACATTTCTATTTGTTCTTTCATTTGAGAGATCATCTCTTTGTAGATAGAATCTTTCTTATCAATTTCCTTTTGTTGTTCTTCAACTTTGATCTTGATGGCTTCTTCTAGATCCACAACTTTACTTTCACTATCTTCACTGTTGTTTGCACAAAGAAGAGTATTACTATCAGATTCATCTTCTTCAATCTTTGCTATACAGGTTTTCTGAGACATCTCCTTGCTTTGAGTAGCCTTCTTCTTTTTCCTCTTTGCCATGAGCACTTGTAGCGCTTGGTCAGAATCTTCTAGATCCATACTGTCACTTTCACTATCATAACCTTTGCATATACAGTTAAGTAAAATACAAGAACAACGATTAATACCTGTTTTATCTCCTTCAATTTCTGCTATACATGATTTCTGAGAGATCTCCTTTCTTTGAGTAGCCTTCTTCTTTTGCTTCTTAGCCATGAGCACTTTCAGATCTTGGTCAGAATCTTCTTCATCTTTACTGGACACTTCAAGAAAGTCATTGTTCTCTAGAGCATCCACAAACGTATCATTTTCTTCTCTTTGTTCAAATGCCATGAGAAGTCTAAGATCTTCTTCACGTTCTTCCTCACTATCAGATGACCCATCACTGTCTTCATTTGCATAATAACTCTTCCTCTTTTCAAATTGTTTCCCTTTACCATGTTTTTCTCTATAAGGAAATTTAGCAGCATAGTGACCAACTTTTCCACACTCAAAACATTTGAAGGGAAGCTTACCTTTGAATCTTCCAGTACCTAGTTGGAGCTTTCTCACGAAATTCGCTTCTTCTTCATCGGATATATAGTTGGATTCTTTGACAACTTCCTTTTCCTTTTCTTTTGTAGATGCCTTAAAAGCAGCTTCTCTTATTTGAGAAGGACCTCCTTGTCTCATTTCAAAAGCAGTCAGAGTACCATGTAATTGAACAATAGTAAGTGATTGCAGATCTTGCCTTTCTTCAATAGCTGAAACTTTAGAGTCGAATTTTGAAGTCAAGGATCTTAAGACCTTTTCCACCAGAGTAGTATCAGTTATGGTTTCACCCAAATTTCTCATTCGATTTACAATATCATCCAGACGAAGAAAGAAACTGGCAACACTTTCATCACTATGCATCTTCAAAATTTCATATTCAATTCTAAGAGTTTGGAGTTTTGCACTTTTTACCTTTGTATCTCCTTCATAGCTCAGAATGATTTTGTCCCATATTTCTTTTGCTGAATGTAGCTACATCACTTTAGCAAATTCTGATTCAGACATGCTTCCTAACAAGACATTCACTGCTTTGGCATTGATTTCATACTTCTTCCTTTCTGCTGCATCAGTAGGAATACTTGCTGGGTATTGATAACCTTCCTCCACGATTGCCCATACATCTGCACCAAGACTTTGCAGATATGCTTTTGTTCGTACCTTCCAGAATATCAGATTGCTTCCATTGAATAGAGGTGGCTTTATAGACATTACTCCTTCTTGACTTCCCATTGCGACGGATCTCCTTCAAGCGATCAAGATTCTGCAGAAGAACCTGCTCTGATACCAATTGTTGGGAAAAATACTGAGAGGGGGGGGTGAATCAGTATTTAGGGCAAACTAAAACTTTTTACTTTTTCATGCTCTAAAACCCATACGCTACTTTCCTTTAGTAAACTCGCGTATACACGTGGATATCCTTCATACAACTCGCGTATTAGCAGAGATCTAAATATGCAGATATTTATTAACTTAGTTCTTTGCAATATTCATTCATCAGATGTTAAGTTATCAGTAAACATGTGCAGTAACAACAGAATAAACCATCACACAAAGCATCACACATGAACACCGGGATTTTTAGGTGGAAACCCAAGTCGGGAGAAAACCACCGCTGCAGTTGCTCAGCCTTCAATATTTTATTATAGAGAAAACATCTTACAACATATGTGCTGGCGCAGACTTGACCAGTACGCAGGCACCCACCTGCGCTCGTTTACCAGCCTCTTCTGGAAGGGAGCTCCAACCCCCTGACTCGTTTACCAGCCTCTCCTGGAAGGGAGCTACGACCCCCCGATCTCGTTTACCAGCCTCACCTGGAAGGGAGCTACAACCCCCTGACTGAAGGCTACAACCCTCAGCACCAATATGGACCACGTTTCATCAATTTTCACACTGGATCCAAAGCTTCCTTTAGGACACCTCTTGTAGGCCACATTTCATCATATTTTCAGACTAGACCCTTTCCATACTTTTAAGCACAGTCAACCATGAAACAGATACACATAACTTACTGACAGATATCAGTAAACCAGCAGAACAGATCAGACATTTCTTACCACAGACTTCAGCAAACCCTAGTTTTCATACACGCTTTCCTTTCTCTGATTTCGCGTATATACGCGCTTCCGTCCACATAAACCAGCGTATACTTCAGTACAAATTACAGAGCTAATTTTATTGCGCATACGTGCTTTCTCTTCAACGAAGCCGCGTATATACGCGCTTCCTCTTCGGTGAACTAGCGTATGGTTCTTCAAACTTAAATTTCATTGCAATTCTTCACAACAGATACATTACTTCAGATTTTACCCTTTACCTCAGACAGATGTTCGCCTAGATGTTCGCCTCAGCAAATATCTAATCATTCCATAAACAGATCTAGCAAATACAAGTACAATAAAGATCTAGATCCACTTCTTCATCACTCCTTCATTGGTGCATCATACATTCAGATCTTTCATTCAATTGTAACCCTTTCCATTCAGATATACTCCAGAGAGAAGTATTCATTCAAGCTCAGACATCTTGCACCCACCCTCATCATTTGCACAATGAATTTCTTCTCCTTATATAGGTTTACCCTTTTTCAATACCATGAGCCAAAACCACATTACTTCCGATGGTATTCCTGGACGGGGTCATTTAGACGAATCATTACCCAATACAATGGGTCAATACCATGGTGATTACCCCTGGTTTTGCACTTTATGAGTGCTTTTTCCCATACGCGACTTGGCACGTTGTTTCCTGCGTGCATACGCGACTTCCCCTAGACAGATCCGCGTATGCCTTGAGACATACTCTTTTTACCATAGATTTAGCACATGCTGAATTCCTTTCTTCATTGGCTTTTGTACTCACTGTAGATACATCAGATTTACTTCATCAAGAACATATTCTATCAAGCACAAACTTCATCAAGTAAGTTTCCATCATCTTCATCAAGTGGGTTGCCATTCAAGGACAACACTCATCATCATATCATTTCACATCAGATTTACATCATTTACCAAGTCCATCAGGTCAAGAATAACTTCATCAGGTGGTTTGCCATCAAGGACAACACATGTCAACTGTCTCATGTCTTCATCTTCATTCAGTGGGTTGCCATCAAGGACAACACTCTGCATCATATTGCCAACATAAATGTCAAGTGGACAAAAAATGCACATTGTTTTGTGCTTGTCTTTGTACTTAACTTCTAGAAAAAAAATTCTCATGAACTCTACTCGAGCTGGAAAATAAACATATGTTATAAAAATACCTCTTTTTTTAGAACAATAACATGATGACTCTAACTTCTCTAATTGCAATTGTATTCAGACCTAAATATTTTACAAAATTGGATACAATAACATAGTAATTGATAGAGTAGTTTTTGATGAAATGTGCAAGTATTTGGTCAACTCCTTCTGCTATCTTTTTGTATAATAACTATTTAGCTAGAACTCTAGTCACACTCAGTGTCGAAGTGAGGCTCAACATGGAATTTGCTGTCATGTTGTGCCTGATATTATAGGAATAACTGTTTTCATGAAAATAATGAAAGACATATATTACAAGAAACAATAATGAAATAAAAAACTAGTGGAATGTATTTTCTTGGGGAAACCTGTACAACAATGCTCAAATGATACTAATTTCCCTATGCTATAAAAAATGATAAACATTTTAATGGGAAATAGATGAGTCTTCTATTTTATAATCATTACCAATGTGAACAGGGATCAAGACACAACTATGAATGCAAGAATTTATATGCCTGTATCCAATTTACATTACGAATTGTTGACAAGTGGAAAAAATCCTCTTGTAACAAGTTAGTATGTGGTCAATCAAAGTTCCATTTATATATTTTTGTTTCCTTTTCAATGTATGTATATCACCTGTAACAAATGTATCGCTTCTTATCTAAAACTAATATTAAACTAAGATCTACAGTTGAATGAAGACATTGATGGGCATGAATATAATATTTTGCAACATAATCAAAATATCATATGTGGAAATTTTGGGCCACCCATGTTACATATGATAATATATATTATAACTTCAATAGCTTAAGTGATTGGCTCATGTATTTGTCCATAACAATTATCACTTGGACACTTGGACATATTATCAATTGAGCAAATCTTACTTGAACAAGGCTTGTAGATATATGGAAAAAATATCACTGATTTTGATGGTTGTTTGTTTGAGTCTATTTGTGCACTTTCACCATGATTTTATATGTGTAATATGAGAAAAAGAATTGTACAAGTTCTCTTGTGATTGTATCATTTGCAATGACAATAGAACTTCCAGTTGCTTAAAACAATACATGAATGATAGAAACATTGAACAAAAGAAATGTATCGATGATTCATAGGCTTATACTATAAAAATATTACTTTCATGTGCATATCAACATATAGAGGAATAACATTCTGGAATACAATGAATTTATGAAGTAATTAATCTTAACATATATATCTGCAATACAAAAACACAAGATATTTTCTTGAAATTCTATGCATCAACATGCTCCAAAGTGTTGTACATTATGTATCTACCAACATTAATATCAGATGCACATTTAACCAATTATTTAATCGATATAAATACTAGTTATTAAACTGTATCTTTTCTCTTTCTACAACATAACCTTCAATTAAAGTATTAGAATATCACTACCAACATCTTCAATGAGAAATTCATTTTTCTTCCATTTTTCCTCCAAAACTTTATTTTTCTATAAATTGTCATAATATGAAGCTGCAAAGTCATTAAAATGATATTGATTGTAATTGAACAAAGGTCCGAAATCTTGGGAAGATTCCTAAGCTTTTTCTTTTACGTCTCCCTGAGCCTACCAGATCAATTCAGATTCAGTCTCCAAAGTATCCTGTTTTATTTTCTTTTTTCTTCGCACAACTAATTTGTTTGAGTATTAAAGTAATAATTTGTCAAATAAGGAATAATATATGAAATTTTCTCTAACTCAGAAACCAGTTTAAACAAGAATGATTCCCAAGGAATCTTAGTAGAAACCGGTGTTATTGATGTATGAGGAGATAAAATAGATATAATATGCAATATATTATATGATTCCATTGTTTCCCCATTTTCCTTGGTGCTGGTTTGATTAGATAGCTATTTTTTTTTCTCCTTATATACTTTTATTTCTTTGATTTCCACAATTTATGGTTTCTCTTGCTCTCTTTTCTTAGGAGCATTAATGACAATACTCTCACTTTGAGTTGTTTCTTATTTTTCTAGAGTCTTTTCTCTTCCTGTAACTTCCTGCCCCTCTTTCAGATTTTTTATTGCCGTGGATTCAACTTCTTTAAATGTGACAACAAAACCTTCTATTTTTTCAATTTGTATCACTTTTCCCTTCTAAGAGACAGTAAAAGGTTCTAAAGTGAGTTTGTTGAAATTAAATTGCACAAAACTAGTATAATTTAACTCTTTAAATGAAATGTTGAGGTCTAGATAATTTTCCTTTAGGAAATTTTCAAACAATTCCTCCGTAAATTCTTACAATTGTCATCTTGTTTCATTATGCGAGAATTTGCCTCTTTGCACAACTTGCTAAAAAACATCGTTGTCTATAAACATCTCATCGAAAGGGTTCTTCCTGACGAATACAATTTTTAATATAAATAATTGTTATATAATGAATTCCAATGAGAGCATGAGGATCATAGTCATAATGGGGCAAAGTAAATAACCAAATTTCCTCAAGCTCCTTAGCTTCTATGAATTCGTGCCCTTTGTCTCGATATTAATGTTGCCAATTTTTTATATTATATAAAGTAGGTTAGAGTTTATTTTTCAGCTTACTCAACTTTTTGGCTTGTCCATTCAAAATAGCTTTATTAGCCACTTGTCTCAAATAAAGTCTATTAGGGATATATCGGAGCAGAAGATGGGGATCAACTTCACTTCCCAAAACTCTGATGTAGGAAAATAATTCGTCAACAAACCAATGCCCTATTGATTCTAGGCCTTCTTTCATATTGTTAGTTATTCTGGGAGCTGGTGTTCCAAACAAGATTTGATGAAAATGAATCAAAACATAGTGACAAATATCATAAAAATGATATTTAAAATTAGACCCCCAAAGAAAAAAACATAATTTTGAATTAGCAGTTTTGGTCAAATGGGTCATTCCATTTCATGAGGGGAAATGGGACCGAGGAAATAACAACATCTATCAAATAGGAAGACATAAAAAAATACATTTGAAGTTGGGGGGAGATGACACTAACAATTTTATTGAATCCGTGATATTATATGACATGATGTCAGCCCAATTTAGGTGTTTCCCCTCATTCAAAATGCTATGGTTTATTGGGATCCATTTAATTTTGCAATGTTCAAGATCTTGTTCCCCAAATAATCTGCTTATCATTTTAATAAGAAATCTAATAATATTCTTAAAAATAGCTATTGGATACTCCTTTTTTTATTTGAGATTGAAACCTTCCTCTTCTTCTCTCAACCAGTCTTCAATTACTACATCATAATTTTCTTGACATTTCTTCAAGAAAGTGCTTCAAAAATTATAAAGGAAGTCAAAATCAAGTTAAATTTCTGGGGGATTGAGCTTATATATCATTGATAAGACTTTATATTTCTAGGAGGCTATGAAAATTTGTTGATAATCAGATATTGCTCATGTTTTAATATCAACACGAGAGAGAATCCATGAAATCACATCATGATAGGGAATTTTTTTCCCTAGTTGCTATTTTATGTAATTCTGTTGCTCTGATTGGTTCAAACCAATTGTTCTTTGTTTCAGTAACTCCTGTATTTTTTAACCATTCTCTTTTCTCAAAGAATTCAAATATACCCTCCCAGCTCATCGTACTTTTTTTTGTGTTTTGTAGGTTGTATTTGACATGAGAAATGAGCTGAAGTTGGCTTTTTGTGCTGGTGCATCATCCATTCCCTTAATATTTTATCTAATATGCTTTATTTGTTTCTTTTTTGCTGCAAATTTTCCTTTTTGCCCCATTTTATAAGTTGTAAAAATTAACAGAGGATATATAAATTTTTCCTATTTAAAATTTGAAATTGAATTTAAGAATATCTAAAAGAAATAACACTACGCTTACACAATTTTTTTTTGAAATCGATGTTGTGTTTCTTCAACTCGGTGATTATTGCAACATGACTTAAGAAAAGAGCATGCGACCAAAATATCCTAAAATCTTAAATTTATTATAATTTTTTTTCCCTTTTTTGGCATCTCACGAGCTGTAAGCACCAAAAAAGTATATATATGTTTTGATTATTCAGAATTTGGAATTGAATTAAGGAATTTGTAAAAAAAATAACATTAGGCTTACACAATTTTTTTGAGACTGGTATTGCGCTGACTCAATTCATTTCTTCTTAAAGCAAGAGCTAAGATAACAACATGTAGCCAAAAGACCCTAAAATCTTAAATTCCCCCCTAGAGGGTTTCCTTTTTTTTGGAATTTTATGACTTGTAGATGCCAATACAACTTGCTTAAGTTTTGCAAATTTAAAATTTGAAATTGAAATCTAGACTCTATAAAAGAAAATGACATTATTATTACAGAGAGTTTTTTGAAAATGCTACTATGTTTCCTCAATTTCAATTAGCTTCCAACAACACTTAATAAAAGAGCATGCAAGCATGATAGTATAAAATATTAAAATCTTGTTTAGGAAAACGTGAAAATCGCAAATGAACGTGTACATTTTAGAAATTTGAATAATAGATGAGTTATTCACTGAGATTATCCCGATTACACACTATTTGAGCTTCATGCATAATACATAACCTCTTCTACCATTGATCATCAATTTGCAAAATTAGAAGCAGTCGCATGCGCACATTAAAACATAATCAAACACACATATAACACAATATGTAATGGGGAAAGCTTACAGCTGAAAACCCCCAACTATCTCTATATTATAATGATAGAGAACATGTAACAATAATAGTACAAACTCCTCACAAGCTCTCAGCACTGTCTCCAATTGTTACACACAAAACAAGCTCAGATCATGCGCATCCCATGCTCCAATCTGCTCCACCTGTCTGCCTGCCTCTACTGCGCAATCCAAGATGAATAATGATGAGATCCTTGTTCGAATTCCACTGGATTATACTACACAATCCTCATTGGCAATATCAATCAATGTGTGTGCAAATCTCATGCACAGCTATAATCACAACTGATAGTAGACTCACCCTTTCACCCACCTCTAACACTGGTCTCCACTGAACTCTCCATGCACTGCAGTTAACTGATGTATTCTTTAGCTGATATATGAGTTAATAATTAGTGAATTAATTAATAATTAATTCACACCACTCATCACTAGTGTATTTATCAGTTAGACTAAATACAACTAGTTCAACTAAGTTAAACCGAACACAACTCCATCAATTGTCTCATCAACTCCATAGCTACGCCCACACAGATTTAACTGATCTACAGGCAATAGCTCAGCAACAAACCTAGGAATAGCGCGTAATTCCTTGTCGGTATGTGCCCATCAGTAGCTGTTAGTATCTGAGATAAGATAATGTTTATAGTCCAAATATTATTAAGGGCTAATAATATTCGACTGATCTATTTTTAGACTGGCAGTCTAAAAATAGACTTCACCCAATATCTAAAAATAGAGGTCCATCTATTTTTACCAAATTGACCAATCATCCATAAATAGCATCCTACAACTCATAGACCATGATCCATATGTCTGAAAATAGACATATTCTAAAACTAGACTTTGCGACAAAAAATCACCTGTGTGGCCCCCACCTAGTTTAGGTGATCACTTTCCAACTAGGATCAGGAAAGATGTTTCAAGATGCCTCCTTCACTATTTCTTGTTGCAATCTTCAACACTCCCTCTCAACAAGAAAGGACTGTCTTTGCATGCGACATGCACCAAAATGCATTCCCCCTGCAACCTTCACAAGTGCCATGCAACTCCATGCATCTGCTCTGCAACTCCTCTGAAATTGAATAGGCTCCAAACAACTCAATCATTCTGATGAATCTATCATCAAAGTCTTCGACCTGTACATAGCTACTGCACATGTCATCAGGAACCACTGCGCTGTTGAACTTTCGCACCCATGCACTCTTGCACTTGCCGTCAACTCTGATCCGCGCTCCAGTATCTGACACTATCACTTTGATCTGCCTGCATCACTCCAACTGATCATGCTACTGCTGCGCTGTGGGCACCTGTGTGGGTTCAGTTCTGAGATCCACACCCATCTCTGGCAAGATCCACCTTGCATCTCCTCTTGGGATTAATCATGCATGTTGCCCCACCTCTCACCTGGTGGTATAGCTGCATGCACTCCCTCTGCCCATCTGGCACGAAATTTCTCTGCATGAGTGGTTTCTTCCACTCCATGATCCTCATCTTGTGGCTTCTCCACATCCTGAGGTTCACTATTACCTGCATGAAAAACTTGCTCCCTCTCAAGCATCAATTGCATGTCTTTCTTGCACTTCCCAACAGTAGGAAGCTTCGTAGACATCCCATCTACTTCAAGTCTATAGAGATTCTTTGCTCGAATCCCAACCTTCTTGACTTGTCCGGTTTCCTTGTGCCGAAGGAAAAATTTTCCTTCACTGAAGACAACTTCATACCCTTTATCCTCTAACATTGCGACTGAGATCAAATTCTTCTTTAAACCTGGAACATGCACTACATATTGTAAAAGAATGAGTTTACCTGACTCCCTCTGAAAGGTTATGGTACCAATGCCGGTCGCATTGTATCATCCATTGTCACCCAACTCAACATGCAACTGGAGATCTTTCTCCACCAAGTCACTGAAAAGATTCACATCTCCCATCATGTGAAAGGAAGCGCCACTATCAAAATACTAAATCGATCCCAATGCACTAGACACCATGCATGGGATCAATGAGAAGTACAGCTCAAATTGCGAGGCAAGAGCCTCACCAGCTGCAGCTCCAGCAGCCTTCTTTTTTTTCTTCTTCTGTGGACAATTCGTGGCGTAATGCCCATGCTCGTGACAGTGAAAACACTTCACTTTGGACATGTCACGCTCTTTACCATCCACACCGGATTGAGAAGCATTCTTCTTGCCCTTCCCCTTCCTTGCTTTGGTATCCAAAGCGCAATCCTCTACATCAGATTCCTTTGATGAAGATCCATCCTTGGTACTCTGCCTTATCTCCTCTTGCACAAGATCCGACAAAAGTCGCTCCCATCCTGGAAATTTTTCTCGACTGTTGATAGAGTCCTGATAGGAGTGCCAACTCTTCGGAAGCCCAAGGAGAGCCAAGCTCACCAATTCCTCATCATGCACACTAACTCCTACACTCCCAAGCTCATCCTTGCAGTGGACAAACTTTGTCAAGTATACCGGAATAGTGTCATTCTTCTCCATCTTTATTTTCCTGAGTTTATCTTGAGTGCCAACTTCCTTTGTTCACTCTTGCTTTGGAAAAAATCTGTCAAAGCTTTCCACATCAATAATGGAGAAGCTTTACCATGCAGGATGGATACTATGTGATCCTTCACGCCCTCCACCAGAATCCTTCGACACCTTGCTGTCTTCTTTTGCCAAGCTTCAACTACAGCAGCATCAGTAGAAGTAGGCTTTGGAACTTCTTTCTCTATGAACTCCAACAACCCATTATCATCTAACACTGCCTCCATCCTGTCTTTCCATGCAATATAATTTGAGCTACCCTCCAGGGCATACTCCAATCGCAATCCGTTGAAAGACATCTCAACTTTGACACCAAGAAAACACTGCTGCAAATTCGAATTCCACCAGCTCAAAACTCAACCGCTTCTGATCTGAAATTGTGAGCAAAAAGTATTTCTAGTACAGAGATAGACTGTAGGGGCATTTACTGGATATCTCACCTTTCAAATAAAGGATGAATCCAGAGGCTACCTTGCCCTCTTACAGACTATGCCTAAAGAAATAAAATGTAATCACTGTAATAGATTCGATGATCAACTTTCCTCTGATACCATGTAGAAATTTGAATAATAGATGAGTTATTCATCGAGATTTTCCTGATTACACACTATTTGAGCTTCATGCATAATACATAACCTCTTCTACCATTGATCATCAATTTGTGGAATTAGAAGCAGTCGCATGCGCACATTAAAACATAATCAAGCACACATATAACACACTATGTAATGGGGAAAGCTTACAGCTGAAAACCCCCAACTATATGTATATTATAATGATAGATAACATGTAACAATCATAGTACAAACTCCTCACAAGCTCTCAGCACTATCTCCAATTTTTACACACAAAACAAGCTCAGATCATGCACATCCCGTGCTCCAATCTGCTCCACATGTCTGCCTGCCTCTACTGCGCAATCCAAGATGAATAATGATGAGATCCTTGTTCGAATCCCACTGGCTTATACTACGCAAGCCTCATTGGAAATATCAATCAATGTGTGTGTAAATCTCATGCACAGCTATAGTCACAACTGATAGCAGACTCACCCTTTCACCCACCTCTATAACTTCTCTCCACTGAACTGTCCATGCACTGCAGTTAACTGATGTATTCTTTAGTTGATTTATGAGTTAATAATTAGTGAATTAATTAATAATTAATTCACACCACTCATCACTAGTATATTTATCAGTTAGACTAAATACAGCTAGTTCAACTAAGTTAAACCGAACACCACTCCATCAACTGTCTCATCAACTCCACCAAACTCTGCCACATGAGTTCCAATTGAAGTCAACCATGCAATAGCTCAACTAAACCCTAGGAATAGCGTAATTCCTTCTGTCAGCTGCATGTGCCACATCCGTAGCTCGAACTAAAGTGCTCCAAGAGGATAAGATAATGTTTATAGTCCAAATATTATTAAGAGCTAATAATATTCGACTGATCTATTTTTAGACTGACAGTCTAAAAAATGACTCCGCCCAGTATGTCTAAAAATAGAGGTCCATCTATTTTTACCAACTTGACCAAAAATCCATAAATAGCATCCTGCAACTAATAGACCATGATCCATATGTCTAAAAATAGACATAGTCTAAAAATAGACTTTGCGACAAAAAATCACTTGTGTGGCCCCCACCTAGTTTTGGTGATCACTTTCCAACTAGGATCAAGAAAGATGTTTCAAGATGCCTCCTTCACTGTTTCTTGTTGCAATATTCAACACTCCCTCTCAACAAGAAAGGACTGTCTTTGCATGCGACATGCAACTCCATGCATTCGCCCTGCAACATTCACAAGCGCCATGCAACTCCATGCATCTGCTCTGCAACTCCTATGAAACTGAATAGGCTCCAAACAACTCAATCAGTCTGATGCATCTATCATCAAAGTCTTCGACTTCTGCTGGGCCAAATTTCACATGTCATCAGGAACCACTGCGTTGCTGAACTCTTTCACCCATGCACTCTACACTTGTTGTCAACTCTGATTTGCGCTCTAGTATCCGACACTGTCACTTTGATCTGCCTGCATCAATCCAATTGATCATGCTACTGCTGCGCTGTGGGCACCTCGTAGCCAGGTTCAATTCATGAGATCCACACCATCTCAGGAAGCCTGCCCAGAAATATCCTCTTGGAATTACTCATGCATGTCGCCCCACCTCTCACCTAGTGGTATAGCTACATGCACTCCCTCTGCCCATCTGGCACAAAATTTCTCTGCATGAGTGGTTTCTTCCACTCCATGATCCTCATCTTGTGGCTGCTCCACATCCTGAGGTTCACTATTACCTGCATGCAAAACTTGCTCCCTCTCAAGCATCAATTGCATGTCTTTCTTGCACTTCTTAACAGTAGGAAGCTCTGTAGACATCCCATCTACTTCAAGTCTGTAGAGATTCTTTGCTCGAATCCCAACCTTCTTGACTTGTCCTATTGCCTTGTGCCGAAGGAAAACTTTTCCTTCACTGAAGACAACTTCATACCCTTTATCCTCTAACATTGCGACTGAGATCAAATTCTTCTTTAAACCTGGAACATGCACTACATATTGTAAAAGAATGAGTTTACCTGACTCCCTCTGAAAGGTTATGGTACCAATGCCGGTCGCATTGTATCGTCCATTGTCACCCAACTCAACATGCAACTGGAGATCTTTCTCCACCAAGTCACTAAAAAGATTCACATCTCCCGTCATGTGAAAGGAAGCGCCACTATCAAAATACCACCCGATCCCAATGCACTGGACACCATGCATGCGATCAATGAGAAGTCCAGCTCAAATTGGGAGGTAAGAGCCTCACCAGCTGCAGCTCCATCAGCCTGCTTGTTCTTATTCTTCTGTGGACAATTCGTGGCGTAATGCCCATGCTCGTGACAGTGAGAACACTTCACTTTGGACATGTCATGCTCTTTACCATCCACAACGGATTGAGAAGCATTCTTCTTGCCCTTCCCCTTCCTTGCTTTGGCAGCCAAAGTGCAATCCTCTTCATCAGATGCCTTTGATGAAGATCCATCCTTGGTACACCGCCTTATCTCCTCTTGCACAAGATCCGACCAAAGTCGCTCCCATCCTGGCAATATTTCCCGACCATTGACAGAGTCCTGATAGGAGTGCCAACTCTTCGGAAGCCCAAGGAGATCCAAGCTCACCAATTCTTCATCATCCACACTAACTCCTACACTCCCAAGCTCATCCTTGCAGTGGACAAACTTTGTCAAGTATACCGGAATAGTGTCATTCTTCTCCATCTTTATTTTCCCGAGTTTATCCTTGAGCGCCAACTTCCTTTGGTCACTCTTGCTTTGGAAAAAATCTGTCAAAGCTTTCCACATCAATAATGGAGAAGCTTTACCATGTAGGATGGATACTATGTGATCCTTCACGCCCTCCAACAGAATCCTTTGACACCTTGCTGTCTAATAGTGGTGCCCAAGCTTCAACTACGGCAACATCGGTAGAGTAGGCTTTGGAACTTATTTCTCACATAAACTCCAACAACCCATTATCATCTAACACCGCCTCCATCCTATCTTTCCATGCAATATAATTCGAGCTACCCTCCAGGGCATACTCCAATCGCAATCCGTTGAAAGACATCTCAACTTTGACACCAAGAAAACACTGCTGCAAATTCAAATTCCACCAGCTCAAAACTCAACCGTTTTTGATCTGAAATTGTGAGAACAAAGTATTTCTAGTACAGAGATAGACTGTAGGGGAATTTACCGGATATCTCACCTTTCAAAGAAAGGATGAATCCAGAGGCTACCTTGCCCTCTTACAGACTCTGCCTAAAGAAATAAAATGTAATAACTGTAATAGATCCGATGATCAACTTTCCTCTGATACCATGTAGAAATTTGAATAATAGATGAGTTATTCACCAAGATTATCCTGATTACACACTATTTGAGCTTCATGCATAATACATAACCTCTTCTACCATTGATCATCAATTTGCGGAATTATAAGTAGTCGCATTCACACATTAAAACATAATCAAGCACACATATAACACAGTATGTAATGGGGAGAGCTTACAGCTGAAAACCCCCAACTATCTCTATATTATAATGATAGAGAACATGTAACAATAATAGTACAAACTCCTCACAAGCTCTCAGCACTATCTCCAATTGTTACACACAAAACAAGCTCAGATCATGCACATCCCATGCTCCAAACTGCTCCACCTATCTGCCTGCCTCTACTGCGCAATCCAAGATGAATAATGATGAGATCCTTGTTCGAATCCCACTGGCTTATACTGCGCAATCCTCATTGGAAATCTCAATCAATGTGTGTGCAAATCTCATGCACAACTATAGTCACAACTGATAACAGACTCACCCTTTCACCCACCTCTAACACTGGTCTCCACTGAAATGTCCATGCACTGCAGTTAACTGATGTATTCTTTAGTTGATTTATGAGTTAATTATTAGTGACTTAATTAATAATTAATTCACACCACTCATCACTAGTGTATTTATCAATTAGAATAAATACAACTAGTTCAACTAAGTTAATCTGAACACAACTCCATCAACTGTCTCATCAACTCCACCAAACTCTGCCACATGAGTTCCAACTGAAGTCAACCATGCAATAGCTGAACTAAACCCTAAGAATAGCATAATTCCTTCTGTCAGCTGCATGTGCCACATCCGTAGCTTGAACTGAAGTTCTCCAAGAGGATAAGATAATGTTTATAGTCCAAATATTATTAAGAGCTAATAATATTCGACTGATGTATTTTTAGACTGGCAGTCTAAAAATAGACTCCGCCCAGTATGTCTAAAAATAGAGGTCCATATATTTTTACCAACTTGACCAAAAATCCATAAATATCATCCCGCAACTCATAGACCATGATCCATATGTCTAAAAATAGACATAGTCTAAAAATAGACTTTGCGACAAAAAATCACCTGTGTGGCCCCCACCTAGTTTTGGTTATCACTTTCCAACTAGGATCAGGAAAGATGTTTCAGGATGCCTCCTTCACTGTTTCTTGTTGCAATCTTCAACATACATTAATTTCCTATAAACATGCCAACTCTTTTGGGAATCGAGAAAACATTAGAGAATTTATTGCTGATGTAACAAATAATAAATTGAACATCAAATAGGAAAATATTGAAGATATTTATTAAAAATCGCACTACACACAAATAAAAAAATAATATTTTATTCGAATGATCATTCGGTTGGGAGGTGAGGCGACCGGGAAGTCGTGAATTTTTTTATTCTATGACTATTTTGTTATATTTCGACCACCACTATACAATAGTCGAGTTTTCTCTTTAGGTCAAGTAGTCAAGCAATCGTCAGGTTTGGCAGTCAGGTGTTCGAGTGGTTTTTTTCACTTTTGATTAGCTATGAACAGAAACAAATTATATATATGTTCTCCCTATTAAAAATTTGAAATTGAATGCATGAATAGTAAAATAGTATCCTGGTTACAAAGTTTTTTTTGAAACTGCTACTATATTTTCTTAATTCAATGTTTCTTCAAACCGTGTTTAAGAAAATAACATCCAGGAAAAGAACTTAGGGTGAAAATGTGAAGTTGGGTTACAATTTTTTCCCTTTTGAGAAAAAAATATTTTTTAGAAGTTCTTCAACTTTTTGCAAGCCAAAAAAAATTTATGTTTAGAATTACATTTTATGATAAAAATAAAACTTGTCAGAAATTTTATTAGCTTTCTATTACTTAATTTTTGGAATGTTTTTATTGACATTTGATATGCCAAATTAACAATTCTTTGACTGTGTGCTCTTTAACAATCAAGGGATTCATAAAAATTCATGTTAAGTAGCGCTGGTGTATTCTTTGATAGCTTGTGTTTTTGAGAAAAAAATGTGTTGCAAGAATCTAGACAGATTCTACTTCAATATCATTATATTTACGAAACCAGCTAATGCATATCATAATTACTAGAATTTTTTGAACTGAACCAATGAAAAAAATGCAGATTTTGAATATGTTTCGATCGACATCAAGTTTCTCAACATACTATCTATAAACAAAAAATCTAAAAACTACCCATTATAGAAGACGAACCAATGTAATGCACCATAAATTTTTCAATTTTTTTTACAGTGTATTTGGAGAGATAAATAATTTTTATTTCACTGAATCATAATTCCGTTAAGAAATTTTTTGTGCCCATTTTATTATAAAATTAACTAAAATTAGTAAATATCTATGGAATTCCATAAAAGTTATATTTGTTGAAAGTAGAGTGACTTCTGCAAATGCTAGTCTTGGTTCCAAAAGTTAATTCATAAAATTTGATGGAGTTTAACGATTCCAGAGTTGAAGAAATGTGTTCAGAGCCGAGCTACAACGTAGTTGCAGACGTTTTAGTTTGGCTGAAATTTTGTAGTAGTTCGGTCGAAATTTTATCGGCACAATGTCCCATTAATTTTAATGACAAAAAAAGTTCCGCCAAAATTTTGATTGCAAATTCTATCGATTGGATAAAATTCGATAAGCCCCTCAAAAAAAAAATTTCGCAACTCTATAAATAAGTGAAAACGGAAACATTATTTTCACACATTTCTTCATTTCAACTGAATTTGGAAAGGAAATGTTTTGGGCTGAATTTGGAAAGGAAATTTTTTGGGCTGAATTTTCAGAGGAAATATTTTGGGTTGAATTTTCAAAGGAAACTTTTTGGGCTGAATTTTCAAAGGACATATTTTTGTTGTATTTTTTAAAGTGGCCTTTTTTAGAGTAAGTATTTTGGGTTGAAGTAAACCTTTTATATTTATTTTTTAAGGTGAGTTTTTGTCTAAATTTTTAAAGTGAGATTTTTTTGCAGGACTTTGAAGGAAACATTTTAAGCTTCATTTTTAAAAGACATTTTCTTGGTAGAAATTTTTAAAACGATATTTTTTTTAAATTAAGTGTTTTCGGTTGAAGTATGTCTTTTGTGCAAAATTTTTAAAGTGAGTTTTGTTGAAATTAAATATTTTGTGATTATTCTTTGAAGTGAGTTTTTGCCTAAATTTTGATAGTGAGTGTTTTTTGCAGGATTTTGATGGAAAATTTTTGAGATTCATACTAAATTATCTTGGGAAATCAAAGAAATTGCAAGAAAAAATATCATCAAACAAGAAACCTTGAGGCTTGTAGAGAATACAAGAGAGAACATCACAAAAAAAGGAGATAAGAACGGTTAATTATTGAAAAGGAAAATAAACCTCAACTAGAAGTTGAAGTCGGTATGTAAATGTAAATATTATAAATGATATTTAAAATTTAACTACTCTATAATCTTAAATTTTTGTTTAATAAAGAAAATATGGCAACTAAAAGTGTCGATTGATTTCTTGTGACTAGTTCGACTTTTTTTATTTTCCTAAATCGAGAAAAAGCGAGGAAATTTGTCGTTGTTTTAACACAAAATCAATTTAACCTAAAATGTAAAATTTTCAATTTCTATATAAAAATTCACATTGCACATAAATCAAGTTTTTTTTTTTTCTTTTTATCGTAAAGTCGGGAGGTTGGATAGTTGCACATTTTTGGTACATTGATTCCTTCGCGACCTGACAATACCATAACCGAGTGGTTTCATTAGGCCGTGTAGTTTCAAGGTCACACAATGCTGAAGTCAAGAGGTTGCTCGGATTATTTATAAACAAAATCACAAATGACATGGCCGGATTTTTACTTCATAGCCATACCCGAATTATGACTTGTTTTTAGTAGGGATCACAAAAACAATGTGTGCATTTATTTGGGTGTGCTTACAGAGCTGAATAGGTCGAAAAATTTCATAACACCATTCAAAACACAATGCCGACCTCTGACCTGATAGCCAACCTAACCTCTGACTTGCTTCTTGAAGGGTCCACAAAAGAAACATATATTTATAGTTGGCCTCTTTATAATTTATTATTTTGTTTTTTCATAATATATTAATTAATAAAATCATAGACATCTGCAATTTTAGCTTTAGTTCTTGTGTGATACTTACTTAATATTAGCAATAAAGACTGGATTTGTCAATGTCCAAATAAATTTTTGTATTATCGTTACATGAAATTAGTAATGAAGGAGCCTAGCTTCATAAATTACTAAATAATTGTCTACATGTTTCATAGTTAAAGTTAATAATGTATACTGTGTTTAATAATCGCGAAGAAAATTGTTCAGGCAGCTAGAAGCATGTTATATGCATGCTATAGATAGAACTATTCCTCCAAGGAAAATAGAAGGTTGATTTCATTTTTTTTCCAAAGAAATCAAAGATATTTTTGGGATAAAAATATTTGAAGACACTTGTAACATGTGTACCGATTGTAGTGAAAGAACAAACAAGAAGCATATCAAAATAGCTGGAACAGATGAGTAATGAAAATTTTTGATTTTGAATATATAAACAAAGGCAAGTATACCTAAGATCATTACAGATATCCTAGTTATCATGTTTTTCTCTAGTTTTCTATCCCGCGACCCAAATTTGGATTATTATGCAGAATGCATAATTCCAAAGTCAGCAAGATGAAATCTATGAACATTGAGTAGGTACATGAAAGAAAATGTCACTCATTAAATTTCCCTTTATTTCAATACAAAATTTGTAAGAGTAGGAAAATGAGATGTTTCTTAATGACTGGAAGATATATGCTCCGTCCCTTGTTAACAAAAATATTTTAATAAGTACTTTTTTTAGGATTGCAGAGAAATTCCTTCTATTTCCAAGGATATTAGATTGATTTTATGTTAATCAATGTGTTTCTTATTAATATCTCATCCAGGAAATAATATCTTTATAGATCTAGTTAAATTGGATCAAGAAATACAAACAGAGTTATGAAAAAGAAGACAAACCTGAAAATTTTGTTATGCTATTGCCAAGGGAAATACAAGAGTACCTAGAACACATGGTGGTTCTAGTGTTTGAAAAGCATGAAATCTCCCGCAAGATCAGAGACCGAGGCAATATAAGCTTTAATACACAAAACATAACCATGTATACATTGCTTAATATGTGACAAAGAGCATTTTTTTCCATTTTTCATGAAAGAAAGTTTTATTTTTTTATTGTTGTATTACAATAACAATAATTATATTTCACTAGATACCAATATCGAGCCAAAGCACATAGGGTGACCTTGTAGGCACCTAGTACAAAAATCAATATATCATAATTTGTCTTGTGAAAGAAAGACCTTAGTATGAATGTAAAGAAAAATAAGTTCAAAAAACACAAGAGCAAAAGATGTTATTTATGACTTGTTGATTTACCTAGAAATAAGCTTCATATCATTCATATTTTTTGTAGTTTCTGAATTTAGTGAGACAATCTGGCAATATGTAGCATGTTGATTAGAGCTTTTGGAATCCTATGTATTCAGTTCGTAAGACCCAACGTTTTGGGTGAACACTTCACCCATATTTATCTGCTCCTAGAGATGGTTGAACTGTTCACCCAAAACGTTGTGTCTTTCGAACTGAATACACATGATTCCATAAGCTCTAATAAACATTTTATTCTTTCATGTGGAAACATATGCCTAAATATGTAGCATTCTGCAAGCAGAAGAAAAATATAATATAGAATCCATAAAAACACCAGCATAATGGATTATTTATAGTATCACATGATAAATGAAATACTAAGGTTGAACATCACAAAATTACGGGGAAAATTATCAATTATGAGATTAATTATCATATTAACATTAAAATATTAAAATATGCAATGCATGCAGACTAGTTTTAGCTTCAGAAATGAGTGAATTATTAACTGTATAATGATTATGTAGCTACATAATACTGCTATATTGACATTAAATGGAAGATGAGTGTACTAAAAGTGTATTTCATAAATATTTCCAACAATATTAAATAATAGGTAATAAGTGCTTAAAAAATGCATACCTCTTTATCCATAAATTTATACTTTTATGTTCCCCCTGTCACTGCACTGTTTGGAGTGTTTGGCACATGTTTTGGATTTTCATTGAGCTCAACTTGTTGACTCATTCATAATATTGGAACAATTAAAACAGGCAGCTGAAGAGAAATTGCAGACACATTTTATGCCAAATTCCATAACTCCATTTTAAAATGCTCATGTGACATATGTTTTTGATTGGTGTATTGAGGGAAACAATAGTTTCTGCCTTGAATTCAAGGCTAAAGGAAATTTAATTAAAATTGAACATATTTATACTAGGATTAATGAATAAATGCACTTGATTCAACAATCCAAGAGATTTCAACACGCCGGAAGTAGGCGCGTCGAAACATATAAGTTTAGTGACATTTTTATCAATCATACTGATTTCCATATTGTTATAGTGAAACCATAGAATCTAGAGTGAAATGAGAGATCAAAAATAAGAAATCAAGTTACCAATGATTCAGATTTTATTTTATTGATATCTAAATCTCTTGTTTACAATATATCTATAACACTAAATCACATATTTTAAATAATAGATATATAAAATAACTAACACAATATTGGTACAAAAAAACCATGATAGTGAGAATAAAATGTCATAATGTCGAAGAAAAATTAATTACATATATCGATGAAAAATTTACCATACGAGCTCACAGTTCAAAATAACCAATATATTTATTATTCATAACAATGCAATTGTCCTTCAAAAAAGCAATCACTAATTTGAAATAGCAATCATATTGTTCACCATTAATTAAGAATCATAATTATCACAGGACAAACATTGGAAACTATTAACATGTGCTATGATAAGTAATAAGATATTATCTTGAAATGGATAAATAAAGTTGTAATTATATATAAATGCAACGCAAAAATATATAGCTTAGAAAACATGCAAAAAAAAAGCTAATTATGAAATGAATGCTACATGAAAAACACTTATACAAATAGGAAAATAAGGACAATTTGATCTATGGGAAAAGAAGAAGAGACCACAAATATATGAATTCTCTTTTACTTCCTTATTTTAGCACAGAGAATTTAATTGAGCATATATAAAAATGAACACATTGATACACATGCAACTGTTTCTTTCATTTTTTTTCCTTTTTTTCTAACAAAACATAATTCAAGAATTTACAACAAATGAGAATCCAAGGTAATATTATAGCAATGGAGAGCAAAGGATCACTATATATATATATATATATATATATATATATATATATATAAAATAGGATATTGAAAAATGTGCATCTTTCTCTCTGTTTTCATCTGCAATAGGAAAATTTGTTTGATTAAAAAATTATAGGAAAAAATAGAAACAAGAACTATTTATTTAAAAAAGAAAGAGGAGAGGAAAATATCCTTGATTGAGTTATTGTAGCAAATATTCAGAAAGAGATGAACTAAATGGTTTTTTTGTGTTTTGTAATTATGTAACATGTAATAAAATAAATAAACTATATATTAGTGTTACTGAAAGTATTTCTAAATTATGAATTAGTGGAATATAGAAAATAAAAATGTAAAGAGGAAGAATATCTTGATTGCAAAATGTAAGATCTTAAAGTACGGAAGAAGATTTTTGTTTGCTGGTCACAACTCTTGTATTTTAGCAATAATGTTGTTAAATGTTAAAGTAAAAAGTATTTGAATACATGTTTTTCTTAAATTGAAAATTGTAGATGATATTATTTGAAATTATTCTTGAAATCTTGTCTCAATAATAGATGGGCAATGTACTTTTAGCTATGGCATCTGCAACATACAATATATTTTTCCACTCTCTATTTCAAGTGCACATTAAACATTGTGATCATATTTAAATGTTGTGTCATCTTTATAGACTGTGCATTTAGCCATGTTTTCATGAACAAGTTGTTTTCATTTACTACAAATTCGTTGAAAAGGAGGATATACAAAATTTTTGGTGTTCAACACTCCTTCGATTTTATTTTTTTTCCAGAAAAAATGAATTGTTAGGTTAAAAAATGTATTATGAAAATGCAAGACTTTGTACATCAAACTAAAAATATCATTACTTTAACAAAGAATCTATTAGTAAACATATCTGTGTTCTTGACATGAAAAAATATAATAAATGCGCTCTTGAAAATTCATCATTCAATGGCTCAACAAAAGTTGCTTATCCAGATTGTAACTGTTGACTTCCTTTGACATCATTTCTAACAATGTTTTTGAAGAAATAGAGAAGAGTTGTATTTTATTCCAATTCATATTGCATTTGGTATTTCTAACAATGTTCTCTATGACTCTCATTCAATAACAACTATAGTGAATCACATAATTTTTTATTGGTTAACTAACCTGTGCAAGAAATAACGAGATAATTAATACCTTGATAACAATGGAAAACAAACATACAAAAACACAGTTTCAAAGAAACTATTAGCTTTTGGTCAAAATGTAAGTAAAATTATTCTAGTAGTAGACTTACAATTTCATTGTCATTTGCAGCTTCACCA
Organism: Pinus albicaulis; assembly: GCA_034641835.2. Lineage (NCBI taxonomy): Eukaryota > Viridiplantae > Streptophyta > Pinopsida > Pinales > Pinaceae > Pinus > Pinus albicaulis. The sequence goes on from CM076582.1 coordinate 213,927,634, forward strand.
TATTTTATTTTGAGTTCAATTTTCTTGTTATTTTGTTGAAAACCTATTACTATTGCTCTTATTTAACCAACTGCAAAACTATAATTTGAGGCAAGATGAATGTGTATTATTGTATTTGTATCCAGTTTGCGTTTTTTGCAAAATTGTGAAGTTGATTCAACTGTGGTTTTGTCCTGCAACAATATGTAATATTCTGTGTCTCATCGTTTATAAATACCCTTGTTTCTTATCAAAAAATTTGCAATTCGAACATTGTTTCCAATAGTAAACATGCTTTTTTAAACATTCTATAATATTGTTGCTCATGTTCACTATGATAGTTAGTTAACTATGGCTATCAACCAAATCAACATGGAGCAGTTGCACCTTTGCAGGAGATTTAGGACTTTTAGTTTGTGCTGGTCCATAAAAAACCAATATATCACCTTCAAAAGTATTTTCATATGCTCCTGAGCATATTTCAATGATCGATGAGTATTTTGTTTCCATTATTTTTCTTTGTTTATATGAAAAGGCAGAACAATATGCTTAAAAAAACATTGACATTGACTTAATGCCAACACGTCATTTGACTATACAAAAATTCAGTATAACAAAAGCTAACCTTTTTGGATTCTCATCCTCCACCATTTCTTCTTAGAATAATTGTTCACTAGAGCTAGACGTTTCTATGACATTTTTCCAAATGGCTGGACCAATCGTTGCCAGAAAATGAAAATGAAAGTCATCAAGTCCAAGACAAGTGTATAAAGAACGTTTAAAACAATGTATGCTCTATAGCGATATATTATTTATTCATGTATTATTATTTTTTTGTACTATTATGCATTGTTGGTAGCTATGTAGTGAATGTGAACATGTTACAATAAAGAAAATGTTTCTAGATATCATTGACAAACACACATATAGTTCATTTCTGGAAATGTGTTATTAAGAATCACTATGGTCACATTTTTTTTTGTTTTTTGTTTTCCTAAAGCACTTGCAAAAGAAACAATGAAATGACAAATAGAGATAAAAAAATGATATTATTTAGAATATAGAACAAAATGCTACAAAGTGAAAATGAAAATGTGTAAATTGATTGCTAACCATGACATACAAAAATTATAGTTATACAAGACAAAATGAACAAATCTGTGTTGATGGTTCAAAGACTTACAAGAATTTTATATTTGCATGTTTTTGTTAATTTTCAATGTTTGCAAATTAAAGCATATGTCAAAGCCGCAGATTTGCAAATGTGACAAATATTGTGACAATTCAACAATGAAATATGAGCATTGGAAAAATTACTCAAGGCGATAACAAAGATATAGTTAGAAAAATTGTATGATGATCTGTCCAATAAGCATCAAAGACATGGAAATAAACACTACTAGCTGAAACTTTTGTCCAAAAATGATCTAACATTGAGCTATAGTCAGTTGTTTGTTTTTTTTACTGAAAATTGAACCCATTATTTTGCATAAATGAAAGTAGTATTTTTTGTTGATGGCTTGTTGGAAACATCTTCAAATTGAAATAACCAACAAGCACAATTGGGTAATTGTTGCATGTGTGGTCTAAAATTAATCTGATGAAATTAATTATTTATTCAATTTTTTTATTTCGTGCAATATATACATTTGCAACTATAATGGTTTTTTATTGAACATGGGATGTTGCAATTGTTGATTCAATTTGTTTTTTTGTATAAGTGAAATGATTTTCAACCACAATTTTTTTTTTTTTTTTTTTTTTTTTTTTTTTTTATGTGAGAATTCGATGTAAATGGTATAAATGTATGTAGGGATATTTTATTGACAATAATGGATTCGATGGAGCTGATTTTTCTTTTGTTTCTTGGAAAGAAAAATGTCAACACTCATTAGATCATAGTCATAAATGATATATTCAAAATTCAAGCACAAACTATGAGTGTACAATGAACATATTGTCAAATTTTCAATTTTTTTACTTTGATATATACTATATTCAGGCCCATTAGAGGAATTTTTCCTACGTCTATTTCGATCAAAAGCAATTTTTTCATTGAGGGGAAAATCACTATGTCCCAATTTGTTCTATAAGTAGAAGGATTTAATAAATTTTACTCGAGAAAGTTTAGTATAAACAAGTCCATGTTGCCTAACTCCTTTTGGATCAAAATCCAATTTGTCCATTTTTAACCCTTGCGATTGATGTATAGTTCATGCACTTGCAAGTTGAAGAGGAAATTATTCTCTTGTAAAACTAATTTTGTTGTTAGATTCATTAATCCTACAAACTCTTGTAATTGCTGTCCATGTAGGCATTATTCCATCTTTGTACAAATGCGCTATTTTTTTCTTTTGAATAGTGCCAATAGTAGGATCAAAAAATTCAATCCAAATTGCACCATTTTCAAATGCCGTTGATGCTCTAAAAATTCCTTCAGCACCATTGACCAAGCCATCATGGGGCTTGTATATTGTAATTTCCACCAAATAGTTCAATACGAATATTTTCTTTTGGCACAATAGAAGATGGAAACTGCATTTTCATTTGTTTATTGTGATTTATATTTGTTGATTCGATTTTTCTATCATATGCATTTAATTTAGTTGCTTCTTTGTTGAAGAGAGACAACATTCTTTCATTATTTTCATGTACCCTCTTGTTCAAATAAAAGAGGTATGTAAAATTTGGATCATTTGGTGCCGATACATAACAATGTTTGTTTAAGAATTCAAGATCATCATCAATATGTGAACATGTTTTGATTCTGTTTAAGATGGATAAAAATTGTTTATTGTATTGTCACATTACTTTTTTTAGTTCATAGTATTTCAAATTTTCTTTCCAAAATTTATAAGGAGCACTAGTTCCTTTAAGATGCGGTTTTTCAAATATCCAATAATCACATACATGATGTGATTGACATAGGTCACCAGATAATGTTATGTGAAGGTTTCCAAATAGGAAAGTTGGAGTATGCATAATTTCACGGAGTCGCTTGTCAATGTTATATAGCAATGGAGACCCAATTAATGAAACCACATCTATCAATATAAATTTAAGTTCTTCCCATTCTTTGTTCAATATATCGAGTGTGCTAGAAGGCAATGGAACCATGTGACATGGTGAAACTGACAAATGCAAAGATGAATGGACTATAACACCATATGCAATATATGCATCTTTTCCAGTAAATGCAAGTTTTATACCTTTTTTTTTCAAAGGGTCACTTTGTAAGTCTTTGTTATAAAGACGTACTAGTGCATGGTAAAGGGCCTATGTAGTGATTTTATTTCATGTACCTACACCTCCAGTGATGAGAGAATAGAACCTCTCACCAGTGTTTTTTTTTTTCCATAGAACTATTTGTTTGATTATTGATTGTTTCTCTTGATTTAACTATCTCATAATATCATGGTATGACAATGTGTCCAAAACAAAGGGATGCTTAATGAATTCATTTTTTTTTTAATATTTAGTTTGCATGTTTTTGAATTTCATTTTCTCTTGCAAATCTTGTTGAATGTCATATTTTTCATTAGAAAAAGGCCTATTGTCAATTTCTAAGGGAAATTGAAGCGTAAATATCTCATCATTTTGGGATGAAATTGTAGTAGAAGCAGTTCCAATATCACCCCATGGTGTGACTAAATGAGAAAGTTATTTTTCTGTAACATTGATAATGTGTTTATGTGAAAAGTATGCTTCAAACACGTTTCTTCATTTTCCTTTATTTTTTATTTAGACTCTCTGTATGGGATGTAAAGCATATTTTTTTTCTCTATAATAGTTTTCTGGGTCCATGTGTTCATAGTATTGAATGAATATTATGGCACATGGAATTTTTTTTTTTTAATGTTGTTTTAATCATTGAATAAGAAGAAACATATTCTTCCAAGAAAACATTCTCAAGAGAAATAGGAAATTCAATATATCTATCAAAATTTGTCATGCAAATAATATCCTCAAAATTTTCGGGTTCTTGTTCTAACAATATAGGTATTTTTAAAACAAATTTTTTTTTTTTTTTTTTCCAGATGGATCAGTGTTAATGAAAAATAATTTTCTAGAAGCTAAATACAAAGGTAATGATAGAGCAATGTGAAGTTCTTGTTGACGTGAAATTTTTTGCATATTTAGAAATGTGTTTCCAAGCTTACAAATAGTTTCAATTTTATTGTCTCCACAAGATATGCAATTTTCTCGATTTTTTTTTAATGCAGTTGTCATGACAAATACTTTTTTGTCATATAAGAACTACAATGTGTTGCTGCAACATAGGCATCTAAAATAAATTGAGCATCTGTGTTTGTTTGCCACAATGAAGGTATTTCTTTGTAAATGAATTTATTCACACATCTCAAGGATTTTTTTTGAGTAGTACAATTGGACGAGTGATGAAGTACGAAACCCACTATAGAGTAGGCTCACCTTCATTAATCAAAATGAACCTGAAGTCTTAAAACTATATCAAAACTACAGATTCATAATCCGAATTCGATCATAGGACCTGTGAGTTATAGGCCCATTATGCTTCCGCTGCGTCACTCCAATGGTTACATATATATATCGAAAGCTTTTTACACGAAAACCATGATTAATAGTATTCGATCTCTATAGGCCTGCGGCCCACTCTTAAACCCATATCATTAGAATATGTCAGAGGCCACTAAAAAAAATCATTAACATTAAATTTTCGACCAACAACGCCGGTCCCTCCTTTCTCTCGTCCCAAACCGGAACTCAAAACACCACAACCACAATTTATAATAAATCGGGTCCAGGAAATATTTAAAGCCCGATCATCTCTCGTTCTCGAGAATCATCGATTGTCGATCAAATGGTATCGTTCTACCCAACTCACCCAACATTATGTGGAATAAAAGATGAGGGCTCCACTGTTAACGTCATCAACCCTTTGTGAAACCTCCACTGCGAACACCGTGGGATCTCTAACACATTTCATTGGACGGTAATCACATTAAACTTGCCCCAGAACTTTATCAATCAAATGCAATGCGAAATGAGTAGTATTTCATTTGTGACGTGGAAATTTTTTATTTTATCACATTGGTTTTAATAAAAACCACCCACAACCCAAAGGATGTGCTAAACAAGTGGTTTGGTTTTCCAAAACCACCACTCTGTTTCCAACACATAATTTCGCTGCGATTTCATTTCTCCTTCTGGGCTCTCTTCTGTCGATTCCTAGACATAGTTCCAACACACTGTTGTATCATGTTCCCACTGTGCTTTCAACACGAGATTTAATATAAACGTGGATTCAGATTCCATTGCTCCAAGCACTGTTATGTGGGTTCAAACCACAGTTCCTCCATCTCTGTTATGCACGGTTCTGAACCAACCATATAATTAAAACAAAATAATGCAGCACATTCAAATTACATTAGATCGCCATCGATCCTTTCAGTGATTGATGGTCGATCAATCAATCCATAACATTAATTTAATGAATAAAATGGAACCATAACTAAACGAACTCATACATAGGAAATTGACATAACATATATCTTAATTATGTACAAATCCAGATTACATCTAAGGCATTTCAACCTTAGTAAAAAATTCACATATGACTACATTGCAATCTCACTCTCCCCCCTTATCACGCACACAGACTCAATGTTATATAGAATTTTACAAAGTTCATGAATCGGTTAAGATCCACAAAATCATTACACTTAATTAGACTTATCATTCCAGCGAATGTAGTTCCATTTCAACAAATTTTGCCCCAATTTACATGACTATTCACGTATCTGAATTTTCAGCTTCAGATTCTGACTTGAGTTCAAGTCTGTTCAGATGCCCCTGCATCAGACTCTCGAGGCACAAAAATTTTATGACCTCCTGGTCATATGTCTTCTACAACTATTAGCAATTCTACCCACATCATCTATGGAACTGCTCTTTGTGATCTTCCTGTAACAACATGCTTTGAACAATTCTACCCACATCATCTATGGAATTGTCCATCATGAGCTGCAATGAAACCTCTACAATAGCAAGTCCTCCTTGCTACCAGATACCTCACCAAGCTTCTCTCCCGAGATTAGTCTTTTGGCATCTCTCTGGTTCGCTCCTGTGGAACCATTTGAGCACTCCTGCTCTAGGTTGTTGCAATATTCTCACCTTCTCGGCTGCTACCTTCACAAAATAAAAATCACAAGCTTTACAAATTTTCACAAAACTGTACCTCTTCCTTCTTTGTCTACAAACTCCTTCTTCTCGTAGGAAATCCTTTCGCTGCTCTGATACCACTTGATGAAGTACGAAACCCACTATAGAGTAGGCTCACCTTGATTAATAAAAATGAACACGCAGTCTTAAAACTGTACCAAAAATACAGATTCATAATCCAAATTCGATCCTGGGACCTGTGAGTTATAGGCCCATTATGCTTCCGTTGCGTCACTCCAATGGTTACAGATATATATCAGAAGCTTTTTAAACGAAAACCATGATTCATAATATTCGATCTCTATATGCTTGCGGCCCACTCTTAAACACATATCATTAGAATATGTCAGAGGCCACTTAAACAAAGCATTAACATTAAACTTTCGACCAGCAACGCTGATCCCTCCTTTCTCTCATCCCAAACCGGAACTCAAAACACCACAACCACAATTTATAATAAATCGGGTCCAGTAAATATTTAAAGCCCGAGCATCTCTCGTTCTCGAGAACTGTCGATCATAAATCAAACGGTATTGTTCTACCCAACTCACCCAATGTTATGTGGAATAAATGCTCAGGGCTCCACCGTTAACGTCATCAACCCTTTGTGAAACCTCCGCCGTGAACACCGTCGGATCACTAACAAATTTCATCGAACGATAATTGCATTAAAATGGCCCCAGAACTTTATCAATCAAATGCAATGAGAAATGAGTAGTATTTCATTTGTGACGTGGAAAATTTTTATTTGATCTCATTGGTTTTAATCAAAACCACCCACAACCCAAAGGCTGTGTGAAACAAGTGGTTTGGTTTTCCAAAACCACCACTCTGTTTCCAACACACAATTTCACTGTGCTTTCATTTCGCCTTCAGGGCTATTTTTCGTCGATTCCTAGACACAGTTCCAACACATTGTTGTATCATGTTCCCACTGCACTTTCAACATAGGATTTAATATAAATGTGGATTCAGATTCCATTGATCCAAGCACTGTTATGTGGGTTCAAACCACAGTTCCTCCATCTCTGTTGCACATGGTTCTAAACCAACCATATAATTAAAACACAATAATGCAGCACTTTCAAATTACATTAGATCGCCATCGATCCTTCTAGTGATCGATGGTCGATCAATCAATCCATAACATGAATTTAATGAATAAAATGGAACCATAACCAAACAAACTCATACACAGGAAATTGACATAACATATATCTTAATTATGTACAAATCCAGATTACATTTAAGGCATTTCAGCCTTAGTAACAAATTCACATATGACTACATTGCAATCTCTCTCTCCCCCCTTATCATACACACAAAATCTCTGTTATATATAAGTTTATAAAGGTCGTGAATCGATTAAGATCCACAAAATCATTACACTTAATTAGACTTATCATTCCAGCAAATGTAGTTTTGTTTCAACAAATTTTGCCCCAATTTACATGACTGTTCGCATATCCGCCTTTTCAGCTTCAGATTCCGACTTGAGTTTAAGTCTGTTCAGATGCCCTTGCATCAACGAGAAATACAAAATTGTAACATCATGATTTATTCTTGTTTTATAATTCCAAGATCCACAAAAAACACTACAAATATTATGTTTTTTGAATGTGATTTTCCCTGTAGAAGAACTAAAAGTTTATTTTACATCATTTGGTTTTCATTGCACAAAGCATGAAAAATACAAGTTTCATCAATTGATGGGATAGGGAAACCAACTCTACAAGCATAATTTTTATGATTTTTGCAAGTCTTTGTGTGGTGATGAGTTTGAAATTGAATCATTTGATTCGACATAATTGTTGAATAACAAGTCAAATATTGATCAATGAAACCTATGACAATGAAATCAAGGGATTCTTGATATATTGGTGCATTTTGAATACAAATTAAGTCATGGTCATGCTTTATTCCTCTACTTTGGCTTTATGTAATAAAAAAATAATCTTGCACTTGACCGAATAATTCATTGTTTTTTGTTATCTAGGAAAATAGTGACGAGATTCTATGCCTATAATTTTGACTACATATGACTGGATGACGTTTGATTAGTGTGTTAATGTATTCATCAAAAAATTTATTTTCCTCATTTTTTATCAACTCTCTACTTTTTATTTTTAGTGCATTTATCAATGGTTCCTAAAGATGCTCAAAACTAATGAATGTCACAAAGCAATTCGGTGGGCCAAGATATCGTATCATTGCAAATATTTATTTTTGTAAGTGTTAAAAATAGTTAGGAAATGTGCGAATTCTTCTGAAAAATTGATATCAATTGGTGATTTTAATAATTTTCTAAAGAGTTATTTTATTTTTAACGTTTTTAGCAACTACTTTTTGTCCTTTCAACTCTCCTTTTCTAATAGAAATCGAAGCTGAGTTAGAAACCTGGTTTATCAAAATATGAATTTCTTTAAAATTATGTTTTTAATATGCATTGATAAGTCCCCATACATGTGAAACAGTTCCTATTGTGTAATTTTTTGATACAAAAAGCGACTGATAACATCAGTAGGGTGACTTGATCGAAAGAACAGTGTCAAGAAGTTCAATTATTCAAATAATTTGTCTTGAAAACTTCCTAGGGGATGAAACCCTTTAGAAGGTTAAATTTGTGTTATCCTTGTATCAAGATCATGGATAAGGTGGGCCTCTAAATAACCATGTACAAGGGTTTCATTTTCTAGCTCTAGATCATTTTCTGCATTTGGTGAGTCCATTTCCTTCATTTTTGGATTATCGTTCTGATGATGTTTCCTAATTTGATCAATTTTTTTTTCCATTCAATTTAATTACTATCTGTTTGATCTTGTATAGAGATGTGTTGCACAAGTCATGTAATGCAGACATCAATTTTTTTGGTTGAATGTTTCCAGACATATATGCATTATTGTATTCCAATTTTAATGTTAGGATAATTCCCACTGTCATATTGTCATCAATATCTCTAGGTAAAGTTGTCTAAATTCTATCTAGACTATAAGGAACATTTATGATTTTTCCTATTAATCCAATTTGTGATATTCTGTAACCCAGTTGTATTATTTGTGCAAGAGCCATCCTTGGTGTCACTAATCTCTCTTCTAAATATGTCAATTTTGCAACGAAGATCAATTTTTTGTTTCGTCGAATATGAAGAGGTGATGAAAATGTAGGGACTTTCTCATTGAGTATTTGCATTATTATAATATTTTCATATTTTCATATTATAAGATTTTTGAAGCAGGCATCAGATAACAAATATTAGATAATGTCTTTGTTAATAGTGTTAGGGTCAGTCTAGTCATACTGCCATCAGCGATCAAAACTACTCTTTTGCATTTTCATATTAGGTGTCTCATACCAAATAAATCTCACCATTTCGACAGGTCATGGATTCATTGATGGTAGTAATTTTTTTAATCATTTTTCCCTCATGAGGTACTTGCTAATTCTCCTCTCTATGGTCTTCAGTCATTAGTCACTTTCACTCTCTAAATCATTTCAGTAGGTCATAGGATGGGTCTTATTAGTTTCTAAGGTCTCCATGGTCAAATTAATGGGTCAAATGTCAATAAATATCAGCAAGGTCATGAGGAAGTCAATAAACCCAAAGTCACAGCACCTAGAAGATCAAAGATATATTTTATTCAGCTAGATGTAATTTTCACCTCAAACCCATTTTTTGGGGTGAAAACTTGATATTTTTCCTTTATTATCATTTATTATGTAATTTTATATCATCATATGTAATAAGTCACAATTTAGAAGTTGTTGTCTCCACAAAGTCATCACCCTGCCTTCAGAGACGTTTTCCATAGTATGACCAGTGCCAAATCATTCCAACTAGAACGATCAGAAAGAGCCCAGAAATAGCTTTCCAATGGTATATTACAATCTTAAAACTGACTTCTGGATTGAAAATTATGCTTAAGTGAAGTAAAGGTCCCCTATATCCTCAAAGCTTCCCCTATTTCCCATTTTTCTCTTAAACTTTATGTTTAAAGTTTTATATTTTCCTTATGAAATTCCTTTTTCCTCTTTCCGATTATAAAATCGCATTATAAATTGTTTAAACATAAGTGCGATTTATAACAAAACCACTTCCCCACCATACCTTGTAAAACTTTATAATAAACATATCAAAGTTTATTATAAAACCTCGCCGTTCCCAAACCACTTCCCCTCCATGCTTTTGAAATATTATAATATAAATCGAACTTATATTATAAACCCCGCTGCCTTAAGTCATTTCCCCGATCGCATCGCAATGTCAATACGAGTGCCCTGATTGATCCATTGTTCAAAACTCCGATGCGATTGTGACTTCCGATACATAACCCCTGATTGCAAACTCCTGACCATCCCACAATTGTCGATCTGCTCCCGCCAATCCGACAGCCCACAGCCAATCGAGCCATCGGTAATCAACAATCCGATATATAACATCTCTCTCCGCCCTCCTTCCGATTTCCGATCCCGATTGGCCCTTTGGCCCACCACTTAAGTCTTCCGCCTGTTCATTATAATAAACTCTTCCCCTTTGTTAAATTAAATTTTGTTTTAAATTTATTTTACAAAGGCCTTTCTCCCTATAGCATCGGAAGTTTGTAATGTATTATAATCCCACTCCCCCCTTCGATTGCGATTGCAATTGTTCATTGATCCCGGTCCCACCATGTGATATCCTCTGCCCATTCATTTCAAAAATCCCTTTTCCTTTGTAAAGGTTATAATTCGTTTATTTGTTTATTACAAAGGCCACTTCCCCCAATCGCATCGGAAGTTTTGGTTTCAATCGCCAATTGCAATGGCGCCATGTTTCATATTGCCTCCCCCCCTTCTAATTCCGATTGCGATACAGGTCCCTCCTCATTCCCTTTGCTCTCTCCATCCACAAATCAGTTTTCTCTTCACCAAAAGCATGATTTCATTCTATTTTTTATTTCAACATCATCTTATTAAATGTCAGTTTTCTTCGAACGAAATAATGGAAAGAAAAGGACCGAGATTCTCTACAGCAGCAGGAAAAATAGAATTGGCTCCTCAAATCGTCTATTTTTCAAGTAACAATGAAATCTGCCCAGATGATCAGATGTAATGTTTTTCTTTCTTTAGGGAAGATTGTTAGTTCTTTTTTCTATCTTCAGATTTCATTTCTTCAGCTGTTAAAATAGCCCCTCTTTTGTGGATCTATGCTCCCACATTTCAGTTCATTTATTGTAATTGTAAATCATTTGTAAAGAATTTTTTTTTGTAATTCACAAGTAGGGGAATAGTGTGGAAAGAAAGCTCTGCGCTCCATTGTATAGTTTGACAGGGATTTAATAAGAGATGCAGCTCTGATTTGTGGGATCCATGTGGTATGAGATTTAGTATTTGTTCCTCTCTTTGTGTTCATATTTAATTTGTTATGTTTCACTATTCATTCATAAACATTTATTTTTTAATGCTTTCAAGACAGAAAGGTAGGATCCATTTTTTATGCCCTGCCTTGGGAAAACATTCATACTCTGTGTTTTTCTCTTCTATTTGAAAAGGATCCATTTATTGTGCCCTTTTCAGCTCCTCACCAGTCTTTCCATCCCATCCTTATTTAACTTTAATTACTAAGTTTCCTACCTACCTTGCCCCATGAAATAATCTGTTTCCTGTTTTAATCCCCCAATTTCAACTGTCCCTTTTATATCCCACACATCCCTAAAAAATTCATTCATTTATTAAAGCCTTTCCCCATCATTTTATCTAGCCTAATATCAGATCATTATTGTGTTTTATCGAATATCATTTCACGAAGAGAGCCCTCTCCTATCCTTGTAGGGCTAGCTACAAGGCTCAACGTGGTTTAGTTGTTACCCTGTGTTGCCATTTTCAGCCTGGGGTCCAATTTGGGTGCCAACATTCTCTGGCGACTCCACTGGGGAAGCTTTCGATTTGACTGTCTGCGAGCTTATATTCTTGGCTCTCATTGACTATTTTATTTCTGTTAGCAAAGAAAAATAAAAAAGAGTCTCTGTAAGAGGAGTAAAGGAATACTTAGGTCGCGTGCTATAAAAATATTGAGAGACCCTGCCTAAAGTTAAAAAACCTTGGTTACATTGAAACACAACGCTTTTAAAGGAAATCTCTGTAATTGAAGTTAAATCTTGGCTTATTTGCCGACGGAGAAACAATATAGTGGGACCCAGCAGTAAGTTAATGCATGGAGTTAAAGCACTTAACCATAGTCAAATCTCAGTTTTATTTACCACCGGTGGATTTTTCAAACCGAAACCACCCATATCGCGCCGCTTTTTCCCAGGAGAGAAACTACTTCAGAAAAACGCGACCCAGTGAGATTTGGGCACGTCATCACCCAAATACCTCCCATTTTGCATAGCTTTTAGATGTTAAACTTCGTCCTTTGGAAAAACGCGAAATCAACGAGGATCGTCCGATTTGGAGAGCGTTAGATCTGATGGTGATCGTGTAGTAAAGTGCACAACTGATAAATCAAGGTACGACCCAGTGGCTTTTATGTTATTATATGTTTATTTTATTCACAAAAAAGCTAAAAAATGGATGCGTGGGCCCCTATTGAATGAAATATTTGTCTCTCTATGATATAAGTTTGAAAGGTTTAGAAGGATCACGCCATTGATATATTTTGTCATTGCAACTGGAGTAAGATTCATTTAAGTGTTTAACGTATGTCGCGTTAATATTTAAACATTTTTTTGAGAAGGCAGAAATTGTTAAAGTACTGTTAGAAAAGAATATAACTACAGCCACTTACTTCACAGTCGTAAAATATATCAGAGTATAAAGTCAGGTCACCCCAACAAATTTTTCTTATAAATCATGTGGTTCTGGAAAATGATTTTCAGAGTCTGTTAGGCTGAAACAGAGTTTTGTACAGTAGAATATTTACACACACTGGCTTCAAGAAGATACACCAGGGCTAATCCAGATCCAAATCCTCCCCTTGTGCTTGAAAATCCAAATCTTATCCCAAGAATTGTCAGAAGACAAGAAGGATCATTAAGTCCCAGACCTGTCTTTAGATCCTATACTTTGCCCAGTGAGTGTTTTTTCATAGAAGATCTTTCTTTTGACAATAATTTTGAGCTTTCTCTATTTAGAAATAGGTCTGAAAATGAAATTGATGATACAGTTTTAGATCTTGAGTTCCTTGTAGATATTGAAGTCCAAAGAGAAAATTCCTCCATTGACGATTACATTTTGAATTCCCCTTAGTACGTCACTGTACCTAATATTCCTGAGCCTTCAGAATCATCAAGAACAACATTTCCTCCTCATAATTCATCAACATTCCCATCAGTCAATTCCCTGTTCTCATCTCCTCCATCAACACCTTCCTTAAATCCTACAAATCCTGTTGTAAATCCACCGAGAGCCATGGCTGCCCGATATGCACCCCTGGTTTTACCCCAGGTCCTCAATGATATGCCTGCTGACTATCAAAGAAAAATTCCTATCTTTGATGCCACCCAAAGCATCAAATATCAGCAGCATGTCGATAAAATGAATGATTTTTTTGATCTACATGAGGTGGAAGCAGAGAATGTAACTACTAGATTGTTTGTTCAAAGCTTCAGAGGTGAAGTTAGGAAATGGTTCAGAGCCTTACCAGTAGGCTCAATTCACACTTTGTAGGAGTTGCACACACATTTTTTACACCGGTGGGAGGTAAAAAAAACCTACTCCAAATTCTGTCTGAATACGATAATATTAAAAGAAATGTGGGTGAAACTGTGCAATACTATTGTTTAAGATTCAATGCTATATATAATGCTATCCCAGCTAACCTGAAGCCTCCTGTGGGATTAGCATTGATGAAATTTCCAGATGGTTTTGATGCTGACATGGCATATCAGATGCGTGAAAGAGATCTGTCTTCACTTGAAGACATGCAAAAGATAGTAGTAAGCATTGAAGCTAATATACTAGCTAAAAGAGCACGAGCCAGAGTTGAGAAAAGAGTCACAGTAAAAGAGGATGCCTCTCCTTTAGATAGAAAAAGGGACACTCTGATCAGAAAAGTGGAAAAAACGGTTGATAGATTAACCATTGCAGATGGACCTAAGCCTCAGATAAGAAATCCGAATTTTAGAGGGCAGCATCCACAATTTAGAATCAAACAGAGAGACCAAAGGGCGCAGGACCAAGTAGCACCACCACAACAACAGATTAAAACACCATTGCAGCAAAACTACATGCAAGGGATAGACTCAGATGACGATGATCCTGTGATTGCGACTAATCACTTTTTCACAGCTGATGGTGTGCCAATTTTCCTCACAAAAGATGATGAACACACAGTGCGAACTCCATATATTCAAAAAGACCAAAATTTCATTTTTGCCAATGACACAGTGTTGGAAGAAGAGTCTGATGACTACCAGAGAGGGTACATGACTGCTCTGTCGGCTCAGCCAAGGTAGTACTCTTTAAGAAATATAGACGTTACAATCAGTCCCTTTCAAAAGAGAAAAGAACTCCAAATGAAGAAAGATGCACAAAAGAAAGGAAAAGAACCGGCTGATCCTTCCTCTAGCAAAACACCTGCAGCTACTAATATAGCAAATGAAAAGAATCAACATAGAAAAACAAAGGAGAAAACAGAGAAGAAAGACGCACCCATTAAAGAGGTAGAAAATCTCCCTCCTGTAATTTAGAAAATTAAATTTCTAAACTGAAAGTGTTTATGCCCATCACAGAGTTGGTGAAGAATAGTGCATATAAAACTCAGGTGTCCAAAGTCTTGCAAATAGACTCTGTCTCTGATATGGTTAATGTAGAAGATGAATACCCTGAACTTATTTTGGGTCCAGCCACAGATGAATCTGAAGAAAATGAAGTCCCTCCTTTTTACCTGAGTCTTAGAGTACATGAGTTTATCCTTCATAACGCTATGTTAGACTCTGGGGCCTCACATAATTTGATGCCCAAAGCTGTCATGGAGAAGATAGGCCTTGATATTACTCGAAAATACCATGATTTGTATTCCTTTGACTCAAGTAGGGTCCATTGTATTGGTCTTATCAAAGACTTGGTAGTGCCTTTAGATGAAATCCCAGCCAAAAATGTCTTGATGGATGTAGTTGTTGCCAATGTCCCACCATGGTTTGGAATGCTTTTATCTAGGTCTTGGGGTGAAAAACTTAAGGGAACCATGCAGCGTGACTTCTCTTATGCCACTATCCCTGTATTTGGCCAGTTGAGAATGTTATATAGGGAAAAGAAAATGAAATATATGATTACTAGCAAAGACAAGCCTGTAAATCATCCCATTAATGCAGTCCATACATATTTAGAGTTTTTTGTCTTGTATTCAGATGGTGGTTTAAATGATGTGAATGTTCAGTTGGTACAAGTGGATGAAATACCTGAGATTTCAGAGAATTTTAGAGAAGTCCCTAAACAGGAAAAGGACAAAGCAGTAAGCACTTTTGAGCCTCTTGCCTGCCAGTAACAAAAAGACAGTGAACAGCCAGAAATCAGCCAAGGTAAAGAAGAGAAAGAGATAAAATTCCAGCATCTTCAAGAAGAAGAAGGCCTATGGAATATGGATTTTTATGGAGCTGTTAGTAAGGATGGATTTGGTATTGGAATATGGATTAGGAGCCCTGTTTTCTAGCCCGAGAAGGTTCTAAGTAATGTTAGAGTTTGTGCTTATAAGTTAGCTTTTGATTTCTCTAACAATGAAGCAGAATATGAGGCTTTGATTGCAAGTCTCAAAATTTTGAAGAAGCTGAATGCAAAGAGGATTTCTCTGTATGGTGACTTCGAGTTAATAATCAAACAAGTGAAAGGAGAATACCAAGCTAAACATCTGAGACTGAGGGCATACAGAAATGCAGTCTTGGACATTTTGAAGACATTCCCAGAGTATACTTTGACAGCAGTGCCCAAGATGCAGAATCTTATTGCTGATTCCCTTACTACTACTGCCAGCAACTTGAAGATTCTGATGAACTCCAGCAATAAGTTTGAGATCTATGTCAAACATAGGCCTGCAGTTCCAGACAATTTAAGGTATTGGAAAGTATTTTGGGATGATAATGAGATTAATGCATTTTTGCAGGGTGATGGAAAATTCAAAGACACTCCAATAGAAGGTGAGTATGTGGTTGATGATCAAGAATTGGAAACAAACCAAATGGAAATATTTCAGCTAAAGGATAATTTAATTCCTAGAGGTCTCATACCTCTATAGGAGTTGTTTGATCAGGACGATGTTGCAAAGAAGCCAAGCTTGGTGCCCACAGAGAAAGGAGTTGAATATGTGAATCTTGGAACAGCTGACCAGCCCAAGTTTGTGAAGTTGTCAAAGGAATTTTCCCCTGAGGTAAAGGAGAAGTATGTTAAGTTTCTTTCTAAATTTTCTGATGTGTTTGCATCAGATTATTCAGATTTGAAAGTGTATGATAAGAACATAATCCAACATACAATTCCTATCAAGCTGGATCAGAAGCCTTTCAGGCAGAAGCTGAGAATAATTAATCCGAAGCTGCTGCCATCAATTGAAAATGAGGTAAATAGGTTGTACAAAGTATGTATCATAGTTCCCATTAGATTTTCTGACTGGATTTCAAATTTGGTCCCAGTGCGTAAGAAAATAGGTGAGATAATATTGTGTATAGATTTTCGGAACTTGAATAAGTCTTCCTTAAAGGATAATTATCCACTTCTGAAAATGGACCATATTCTGCAGATAGAAGTTGGAGCATCTTGGATGTCACTGCTTGATGGCTACTCAGGCTACAACCAGATCTTGGTGCATGAGAAGGACCAAGATAAAACTACCTTCACAATGCCCTGGGGAACCTTCCAGTATGCTAAGATGCCCTTCAGACTGAATAACATTGGAGCTACTTTCCAGCGTGCAATGGACATTTCTTTCAAAAATGAAAAATTTGTTTTTCATGTTGTTTATTTGGATGATCTGACAGTATTTTCAGGTTCAGATGAGGAGCATTTGCACCATTTGAGAGTTGTTTTTCAAAATTGCAGAAAGTTTGGGATTTCTTTCAATCCCAGGAAGAGTCTTTTTTCCATGGATGAAGGAAAATTTCTAGGGCATATCATCTCTAAGGATGGTATTCACATCGATCCTGCTAGAGTGGAGGCAATTCAGGTCATAGATCTTCCACGAAACAAAAAGGAGATTTAGGCCTTTAATGGTAAGATGAAATTTTTGCGCCAGTTTATACCTAATATGGTTGAACATCTAAGAGAAATGACCAATATGTTGAAGAAGGACAACATTGTTAAGTGGAGTGAAGAAGCTATCAAGTCATTCAATTGGGTAAAGTTTGCTTTGTCTAATGCCCCAGTTTTGATTAGCCCCGACTATACTCAAGATTTTATCATATTTTCATTTGCATATGAGCATACTATGGCTGATGTTTTAATGCAAAAGAGAGATGAAGTAGAAAATCCAATTTCCTTTTTTAGTAGGACTATTAGAGATGTTTCTTTAAGGTATAATATTATTGAAAAACAGGCATTGGCCCTAATAAAGGCATTGAAGGATTTTAGGGTCTATATTCTACATTCACATACTATAGCATATGTCCCTAACGCAGCAGTGAAGGATGTCTTGATGCAAACTGATCCTGAAGGTCGAAGAGGTAAATGGATAGCAGCTATGTTGGGGTACGACTTAGAGATAAAGCCTACGAAGTTGATCAAAGGCCAAGGCTTGGCGAAATTGATGGCCCAATCAAATCTGCGCGCCCTGGATATAAACCTTATAATAGCAGTGGTAGAAGATGAAGATGAAGGTTTTCTAGTTCCAACTTCAGATATTTTTCTGTAGTCCCCTTGGTATTCAGATATTGTTTATGTCCTTCAGCATCTGTCACCTCCCACAGGCATGTCTAAGAGTAAAGGTAAATCTCTGAAGCTTAAATCTACAAAATATTGTATTTTAAACAATGCGCTGTATTGGAAGGATCTAGGAGGTGTTCTGCTCAAATTTTTGGTTGAAGAAGAAGCTCAGAAGGTAATGCAAGATTTCCATAAAGGTGATTGTGGCGGTCACTTTTTTTGGAAGACTACAGCCAACAAGGTATTGAGAGTAGGGTATTATTGGCCCACATTATTTTCTGATTTATATAAAATAGTGATGAATTGTCATGAATGTCAAATTTTCCAAGGGAAGAAGAAATTGCTTCCACTTCCTTTGAAATGAGTTTCAGTGAACGCGCCCTTTCAGTAGTGGGGGCTCGATTTCATAGGAGAAATACATCCCGCATCCTCAGCACAGCACCGACGGATATTGACAGGGACAGATTACTTTATGAAATGGATCGAGGCCATCCCAGCGAGGCAAGCAACTGACACGGTAATTATTCAATTCCTTGAATCGAATATTTTATCTCATTTTGGCTACCCATACAAAATTGTGACAGATAATGCAGCAGCATTCAGATCAAATAAAATGGTCGATTTCTGTGAAAAATACAACATTGTGCTGGGCCATTCAATATCGTATTATCCAGAAGGCAATGGCCTGGCAGATTCATCAAACAAATCACTGATAAATATAATTAAGAAAATGCTGGAGGAAAACAAAATAAATTGGCACCGAAATCTTATCAACGCACTGTGGGCAGACATAGTTAGCAGTAAAAAATCAATAGGTATGTCACCTTTTGAGCTTGTTTATGGAACTGATGTTGTCTTTCCTACATCTCTTACGGTTCCAGTTATGATATTGTTGCAAGAAGTTGGCAGAAAAGATGATGACAATCATCGAAGGATTAATCAGATGATCCACCTTCAGCAAACAAGAGAAGAAGTGTCGCAAAATGCGATCCAATTGCAGGAGAAGATTAAAAAGATCTATGACAGGAAGACCAAAACAGAAAATTTTCAGCTGGATGATGTAGTGTTGAAATGGGATGCAAGGAATGAAGATAAAGGGAAGCACGGTAAGTTTGACAACCTCTGGAAGAGACCATACAGAATTTCAGCATACAGGGGACAAAATTCCTTCTTACTTTCAGAGATGGATGGCCAGGATTTCCCTAGAGGAGCGGTAAATGGTAGGATTTTGAAGCACTACCATTTTTGAAGACAAAGGATCAGAATATATATCATCACCATTGTATATACCATGTTATTTTTTAATCAGAGTTAAAGTACACAGTCATTCAAGTTTGGGGCCCGAGGTGAAGGCTATAAAACTTGGGTGATATGTGTATGGTTTGGTTTTATTTCAGTTTCAGTCTTAGTCTTGAGTCAGAGTCAGTCTGCATTGTGTCAGTTTTTAGTGTTCTGATTCCATGCCCAATGGATAAGGCTACTTGTTCTACGGTGTTCTTGGCACCTCCAAGGAGCTACCATCCCCATTGGAGCCAATGTTAGGGTTAGTCTAGTCATACTGCCATCAGTGATCAAAACTGCTCTTTTGCATTTGCATTTTAGGTGTCTCATACCAAATAAATTTCACCATTTCGCTAGGTCATGGATTCATTGACGGTAGTAATTTTTTTAATCAGTTTTCCCTCATGAGGTACTTGTTGATTCTCCTCTCTATGGTCTTCAGTCATTAGACACTTTAATTCTCAAAATCATGTCAGTAGATCATAGGATGGGTCTCATTAGTTTCTAAGGTCTCCATGGTCAAATTAATGGGTCAAATGTCAATAAATATCAGCAAGGTCATGAGGAAGTCAATAAACCAAAAGTCACAGCACCTGGAAGATCAAAGATATATTTTATTTAGCTAGATGTAATTTTCACCTCAAACCCATATTTTGGGGTGAAAACATGATATATTTCCTTTATTATCATTCATTATGTAATTTTATATCATCATATGTAATAAGTCACAATTCAGAAGTTGTTGTCTCCACAAAGTCATCACCCTTCCTTCAGAGACTTTTTCCATAGTATGATCAGTGCCAAATCATCTTCCAACTAGATCCATCAGAAAGAACCCGGAAATAGCTTTCCAACGGTATATTACACTCTTAAAACTGACTTCTGGATTGAAATTTATGCTTAAGTGAAGTAAAGGTCCACTATATCCTCAAAGCTTCCCCTATTTCCCATTTTTCCCTTAAAATTTATGTTCAAAGTTTTATATTTTCCTTATAAAATTCCTTTGTCCTCTTTCTGATTATAAAATTGCATTATAAATTGTTTAAACATAAGTGCGATTTATAACAAAACCACTTCCCCACCATACCTTGTAAAACTTTATAATAAACATATCAAAGTTTATTATAAAACCTCGCCGTTCCCAAACCACTTCCCCTCCATGCTTTTGAAACAATATAATATAAATCAAACTTATATTATAAACCCCACTGCCTTAAGTCATTTCCCCGATCACATCGCAATGTCAATACAAGCGCCCCGATTGATCCATTGTTCAAAACTCCGATGCGATTGTGACTTCTAATACATAACCCCCGATTGCAAACTCCCGACCATCCCACAGCCGTCGATCTTCTCCCGCCGATCCGACGGCCCACAACCAATTGGGCCATCGGTAATCATAAATCCCATATATATCTCTCTCCTCCCTCCTTTCGATCTTCGATCCTGATTGGCCCTCTGGCCCACCACTTAAGTCTTCCGCCCGTTCATTATAATAAACTCTTCCCCTTTGTTAAATTAAATTTTGTTTTAAATTTATTTTACAAAGGCCTTTCTCCCCATAGCATCGGAAGTTTGTAATGTATTGTAATCCCACTCCCCCCTTCGATTGCGATTGCGATTGTTCATTGATCCCGATCCCACCATGTGATATCCTCCACCCATTCATTACAAAAAGCCCTTTTCCTTTGTAAAGGTTAAAATTCGTTTATTCTGTTTATAACAAAGGCCACTTCCCCCAGTCGCATCGGAAGTTTTGGTTTCGATTGCCAATTGCAATGGCGCCGTGTTTTGTATTGCCTCCCCCCCTTTTGTTTCCTATTGCGATATGGGTCCCTCCTCATTCCCTTTGCTCCCTCCGTCCACAAATCAGTTTTCCCTTCACCAAAAGCATGATTTCATTCTATTTTTTATTTCAATAGAATTTTATTAAATGTCAGTTTTCTTCAAACAAAATAATGGAAAGAAAAGGACCAAGATTCTCTACAGCAGTAGAAAAAATAGAATTGGCTCCTCAAATTGTCTATTTTTCATGTAACAGAAAAATTTGTCCAGATGATCAGATGTAATGTTTTTCTTTCTTTAGGGCAGATTGTTAGTTCTTTTTTCTATCTTCAGATTTTAGTTCTTCATCTGTTAAAATAGCCCCTCTTTTGTGGATCTATGCTCCCACATTTTAGCTTATTTATTGTAATTTTAAATCATTTGTAAAATATTTTTTTTTTGTAATTCAGAAATAGGGGAATAATGTGGAAATAAAGCTCTGTGCTCCATTGTACAGTTTGACAGGGATTTAATAAGAGATGCAGCTCTGATTTTTGGGATCCATGTGGTATGAGATTTGGTATTTGTTCCTCTATTTGTGTTCATATGTAATTTTTTATGTTTCACTATTCATTCATAAACATTTCTTTTTGAATGCTTTCAAGATAGAAAGGTAGGATCCATTTTTTATGCCCTGCCTTGGGAAAACATTCATAATATGTGTTTTTCTCTTCTGTTTGAAAAGGATCCATTTATTTTCCCTTTTCAGATCCTCACTAGTCTTTCCATCCCATCCTTATTTAACTTTAATTACTATGTTTCCTGCCTACCTTGCCCCATGAAATACTCTGTGTCCTGATTTAATCCCGCAGTTTCAACTGTCCCTTTTATATCCCACACATCTCTGAAAAATTCATTCATTTATTAAACCTTTTTCCCCGCCATTTTATCTAGCCTAATATCAGATCATTATTGTGTTTTATCGAATATCATTTCATGGAGAGAGCCCTCTCCTATCCTTATAGGGCTAGCTACAAGGCTGAGCGTGGTTTAGTTGTTACCCTTTTTTGCCCTTTTCAGCCTGGGATCCAATTCGGGTGCTAAGAAATAGATTGCATGTCCTTCCCAAAGGATAATCTTTCACAAATGCAACATGCATATGTAAGTGTGTCTTGAATTGATTGCAAATATGACTCTATTTCTTTATTTGTGTTTACATGTTGCTTTTTTTTTTTTTTTTATAGCACCTTGTTCTCATATTGCAAACTTTAATTGATGTAAATGAGTGTACCACTTATTATATCAATTGGAGACAAAAAAACAAAATTTTTTATTTATTTTGTATTGTCATTAAAAAAGGAATATGTTCTCATTCGATGATGTGGAATCCTTTGATAGTTCAACAAATTTTCTGTTTTTTTGATATTGTATTGTCATTTGAGAAATTATTTAATTGAACAAAACATCTAGTAAACCCAGGTTATTTGCTAACAATATATGTACAAGGTACACTTGGGAAAGATTTGCAATCTTCTCTTTCCAAGATCCTTTGGAGAATTTCTGGTGTCTTGTCATTTCCATTAATATTTTAAACATTATGAACTTCCAGAATTGCATGGAAATGTGCATGGGATGTAGTTATTGGTATATGCATAAGATACAAGACTTTGGAGCAAGTTTGTATTGAATATAATCTCAAAGAAATATCTTTTGTTTCTATATTCCAAATATATATGTTAACACCAAGGAGTTCACATATCCATTGTATTGAAAAACCTTTTCCTTCCATACGTCCATTTGCCTATGGCATCGATAAGTTTATAATATAATCTTGCTAATAATTGAGAAATTTATATTATTAAATGTTTCTAGCATTCATGTGTTGTTGTAAACAATTGATAGCTCTATCGTAATTGTAAATGCAACAATTGTAAAAATTTTGTGCAATTTTTTTCTCATATTAGACATATAAAACCATGGTGCAAGTATGAAAATAGACTCAAACAAATAGTCATGATAGTCATTGAAATTTTGTTGATATATCAAGAAGCCTTGTTCAAATAAAATTTACTCAATTGACAATATGTTAAAATGTCCAAGTGAGAACTGGTATGGAAAAATTCATTGCCCAATTGTTCTATCTATTGAAGCTACATTATCCGATGTCCTATGTAACAAGACTAGTTCAAAATCTCCACATGTAGGATTTTGGTTATGTAGTAAAATATTATATTTATAACCATGAATGTCTTAATTGAACCGTAGATATGCTTGGCCATTTGTAAATAGCCAAACATTGATTGGAACTGACAACCACTTGGAGAACCATTTGATACAAAAATGCATACCTACATAAGCTAATTGTAGATGAAGCACAAATAGAAGAAGGTGCATACAATCCTTTCAAGTAGACTTCAATATCATTAAAATGATGAAGATTGTGAAGATATTTAGGAGTCAATTTTGTATGCAATGAATGTAGAGAAGCATCATGTCCATGAGATAAGATATGTTGAAAGTGGTTTACAATACCATGTCATATTTTAGATGAACTACAATGAAATTGAAGAAGAAAAACTACTGAGTCAAATAAACCGTCACCGGGATTATAGAAGAAATGCTCTAATTTATGCAAATTGAATCTATAACTTGTGATCAATTTCTTTCAATTTTGACCCTTTCAATGCAAAATTATTTTCCATTGACATAAAATATATTGAGACAGTGTGACGAATTGTCCAAATGTGACAATGATTTATAGCATTAAGAGCATGTACTACATTGAATCTTCAAGAAACACATATGATACTAGAAAATTTCTATAACTCATATATCATCTAGTCTACATTGTCTTTGACATTATCTTTTTTCCCTATTTTTTGTTTCACAATACTCCAAAAATGAGTACCTAGCACTACGAAAAAGGAGTAGATTAAATGACAACAAACAACCTTGAAGATTGCATTCTTTGAAATTGAAACACAATTTAAAACTATATATGTTTATACAATTTAAAATAGTAGCAAACAAAATTTTTATTATCATTTTAACAAATTTCAAAACACAGTATTTAATTTGAAAAATTCCATAGATTTTTTTTTTGACAATTATTGTAAATTCTTTTCAAAATGGATAAATCAAATTAGGGAAAATTTTAAGGATGGAAATTTATCTTAAAGTTTAGAAACCTTCGAAAATCTTACCAGTCCCTAATATGCAGACAATAAAATATTTGGTGATATTTTTTTAAAGATATCCAAATTTCTAATGACTCGATAGTCTCTATAAATTTTTGGCAATTTTTAGGATAACATAATTTTGTACTATAAAATTTGGGCGAATCACTTTTATAGAAAAATGGAAATTGACAAATCTTTTTTTTTTTGGAAAACCATGGAAAATTAGCCCACCTATGAATATTAGCCCCTAAAATTTTCCATGAATCAAATAGAATCCAAATATTACTCTTAAAAAAAATTACAATATAGATTCCTATAATAAACAACTTTAATTTAAAATAACAATCATAAAGCTATTTAAAAGAATAATCATAATATATAGGTTATTTAAATAATAAACATATTCAATTGCTTATTACTATAAATCTATCGATTGCACCATGTATAAGTTACTAAACTATTGTTGCATTATAAAGACAATATGATATCAAATATAATGTAAAGTATTTGGGTTCCTAGGATAATGTAGTATTTTTCTTTTAAGACTTTCTACAAATGGATATAGTTCCAATTAATTGAACATACTTATGGTGAACACATGAACACCACAGTATTTTTACATATGCACATCATAAAAATTGAACAAAGTCTCATAGCCAGTGTGTCCATATGAGGTAACAAAACCTAGACATAATTGGCAGACAAAAAACAATGCATAGACTTAATGGAAAAAAAGAAAACTAGAAAAACTAATAATTGATGTTTATATATAGCAAGAAGCACCAAAGAAAAATTGTGAGTGATTTAATTAATAAAACACACCACACATTGTTGTTTTTTTCAAAAATGCCTACACAATTTATTTTGTCGTAAAAATTCTAGATTCTTTGCTACATATATGATTTTAGAATGCTTCTATCTAATTTTCTCTCTATGATTTATGATGCAATAAAACTAATCACATTAGCTCTATATACTTCGTCTTCATGCATTTCTTGTACATAGTTCAAATGTATTCATGATCATCCACTGATAATTAAGAGATTGATATACTTAGAATGAAACGGAATGAGAACCACCAACAATTTATGCAAACTATAATAGTATTTATTGCACCATAGCAATGAATTTATGTAATGTACATAACACTTGTGTACAAAAAAGAAGTAACATTGCATTCAATGCTACTACACACACACACACACACATAATCTATTTTGTGCAAATAATAATGACTAAATATGGGTAATGTGATTTCATATCATATTATTTGCTATCCATTGAAAGCATTACCTACTATGCTATAAGGGACAAAATGTGAAGCTGGGTTACACTTTTGTGAGAAACACGTTCGAAAATTTCACTCTCCCAATAGTTCGGCCAAACTTTTGAAATTAATTAGGCCGAACTATTTCTTCTATTAACATCGAAAATGTGGGTGACTAGATCTTTGGACGAAGATAGGAAAAATGGAAATAAAGGTTTGGTCAAACTATTAGTTTGACCAGACTATTAGTTCGGTCGAACTTTGTTTAAAAGTTCGACCGAATGTTTTGTTATAAATATAGCTGCCATCAAAACCTTATCAGTTTTAGGAGGTTTTGTGATCATTTTCTCTGTTTTCAGAGGGGCTCTGCATTTTTCTGAATCTCAGCTCCCTCGACCTTGGCCCATGGTGCTTTTCCTTAGCCTGGTTGCATCGGCTCCCTCTTCCTTGGCCGGAATACATTTTTTTCAGGTAAAATGTTTGTGCTAAATGTTTCTGTGAATTATACTCATGCCTACCCCTTTGGAACATCATGAAACTCATCGTTGTTGGCTCAATGTCCTCGTCCTTGGCTCTACATTTCTCTATAACTTGCCTCCCTCGAATTTGGCCCAGCGTACTCGTCCTCGTCCCAGATCCATCATCCTCGGCCCAAATGTTTTTTTTTCCAGGTTATACTACTCACTTTGTTAAAAAATTATGTGTTAGAAAAATTTGTTTTAAAAAATTCTGTGTGTTCCATGATATGATGATCTCTATGCTCAGTAAAATAAGTAGTACTTTAGTTAAATGATATGATGATATTTTGTCTCATGAATTTAACGTTATGTCAGACTTCTACAAGAATTAGGTGTTGTCTCAGTGCTACATGAATTAGGTTTTTCTCCAAGGGATGTTCTCATTCAACGATAATTTGATCTGTTATGTATAAAATCTTTCGGCGAAAATCACATTCAAGGAGATTGTGTCGATGTTGTATTATCATAACAAGATGTTGGATCATCTTCTTAATAGTGGGAGCTATAAGAAGTTGGACAATAACCCCCTTAAAATTTTTCTAAAGCAGTTGCTTTGGCTATAAGATCGAGTAGCACTATTGGCTCCATAAATAAAAATCTTATTGAAAGTAACCCCCTCACTTCGATAATTTATGGTCTTCCTAAGATTCATAAGGATGGAGCTCCGCTTCGACCCATTGTCAACACCATAGGTGCTCTGACTTATCTTCTCGCTAAATTTTTATCCAATAAGCTTAAGCCTCTCATGGGGCACACCGAATCCTTTGTCAAAGACTCATCCTCTTTTATTAATTAATTTAAAGGAATCAAATTTGGCCTTGATGACAGGTTTGTTAGTTTTTATGTTGTCTCGTTATACACTTGCATATTCATTAGGGAAGCTATTGATGTCATTTCTCGAGTCACATATCCTGATATTACTCATATAGTTGAGATCTATCTAACCTAGAAATTCCTCATTTTTGAGGGTCAATTCTTTGAACAAACTTGTGGTGTGGCCATGGGTTCCCCCCTATCCTTGGTGGTGGCTAATATTTTCATGGAAATTTTTGAATCAAGGGCCCTGTCCTCCTCACTTTTTCAACCTAGGCTTTGGAAAAGGTTTATTGATGACACCTGTGTGGTGTTGCCACATGGAAAAGATAAATTGGACCCTTTCTTCCGGCATCTCAATGATCAGTATGAATTCATTAAGTTTACAACGGAATTCGAAGTGGATGGTAGAATTCCCTTTCTTGATGTCCTTATTTCTAGAAATGAAGCAGGTTCTTTCTCTCGTCAAGCCTTTGGAAAGAAGATGCACATTGAGCAGTATTTGCATGCGGGTTCTCCTCATTTCCCTGCTCAGAAGTTAGGGTTTCTCAGTACCTTAGCTAATAGAGCCTTTATAATTTCCGATGAACACCACCTTGAAGGTGAGAAATCTCATCTCCTTAATGTTTTCTTTAGAAATGGTTATAACAAGGTTCAATGTCTTAGAGCTTTTCATAAAGTTGAAAAAGTCCTAGGGTTAAAAATGATCATTGTGATAGGTCATCTAGAGTTCACCTTCCTTTTATCCAAGGAAAAACTGATAAAATCGCTAGGATCCTAATGATACATAATGTTTCCTTAATGTTCAAGCCCCTCCACACCATTCAGAGTTCGCTTAGATCAGTTAAGGACCAAATTTTCCCTAAGGATGGTAAGGGTGTTTATTTGATTTCGTGCTCCTGTGGGACACCTTACATTGGTGAAAATGGTTGATCCATCAGTCAAAGAATTCATGAACATGTTGCTGACCTAAAGCATAATATATCTCGCTCCTCTGCCTTAGCAGACCATGCTGAAAAGACAAAGCATCACATTTGCATTGAATATACTAAGGTTATTGTGAGGATTGATCATTTCCACCACCAAAAGTTGAGGGAGGCCTTAGAAATCGAAAAGAGGTCGGTCAACCTTAATAGGGATGATGGGTGGAGTGTTAGCAGATGCTGGATCCATGCCCTTCATTCTTAGTTATTGGTTTTCTTCACCTCAGTTATCCCTCGTGTCTTTTCCTCTCCTATGGTCCCCTGTTTCTTTCTCCCTTTTTGTTCTTTATTAATTTTAATTTTTATTTCTTATTTATTATTTCTTATTTATTTATTATTATTATTTATTTTAAATCACAAATCTTATAATTTTAGATTATTATTAATTAAGAATATAAAAATATTAAACTATATTAAAATATTAGAAATAAATAAATAAATAATAATAATAATAATAATATGACTATTATTTGGTTAAATTTCTTATTCCAGTCAAACTAGTCATTATTCTACAATGACTAGTTGGAGCTTTCTTATCTATTTAAGTTGGGTCCTAGATCCGATTTATCATCTTGTCCTGATGATGAACCACACTGGCTGGTTCGGAACACGTCGACCCAATCTGCTTGAATGTGATTTTCACCAAAATATTTTATACATAATTTATGGATCAAAACACCCAAATTCATAAATTTGATCTTTTTCTTGTCACAATAGTGAACCTTTGTCACTGTAATTTACCCATCCAAAAGAAGATGGCAGTGCTTTTTAGGATTTTACGGTTGTGTTGTCTTAGTGCTACATGAACTAGGTGTTGCTCCAAGGTATGTTCTCAGTCGATGGTAATTCAATTTCTTTCTTATCACATTAGTGAATATTTGTCACTGTAATGTACCCATCCAAAAGAATATGGTAGTGCTTTTTAGGTGTTTAATTTTTTTTCACACCCCCGAAAACACATTATCATTTTCATAAAAACACCAAGGGTATATAAAAATGTCAACCCAAATAAAAGTAAAGAAAAATATTAAATAATTTTTCTCTAATCCTTTCCTTAACTATAATTTTACTTAACATGTTTGGTGTTGTTAGCGCAAGAATTCAATTTTCGACTGCAAAAGGAGTAAGGCTTACACATCACAGTTCATTTAAAATTTAAAGGGTTGTTTGAGTGGTGGGATGGTTTCTCAAATATTTTGAAATGATATTTTATATTCTTTAAAACTTTCATGCATTTGGAAATCTGTGGCAAGTATAAATTATAATGATAATTTTATAGTATAGGGAGCAGAGTGTAACAAATGAAGAAAATGTATAGCTGGTACCTATTCTAGGAAATATTCATATCCTAAATCAGTGACACAACTATACTGATGGTTGTTTACACAAACTCTGTTTATGCAAAGTAAAAAACAATGAGAAAGTATATTGCATGTATAAATTATTCCACAAATCCTTTATTAAATATTCAATAACATGTTCTACAACACATATATGATTTGCAGAAAGCTGAAAGCAAATAATTTACTATTAAATCCTTTAATAGTTTCTCACTCACACCTTACTAGTTTCTGCAACTCACAATTTAGAAGAAATTAGCAAAGAAATAAGACACACCATACATTAGATGGTTCTTGAGTCACAAAATCCTCCAACATGAGGTAAAAAAGGCTTTTTATTACATTCAGTCTTCAGGTAGACCAACATCCAACCTCAAAATGGTATTTACAAATGGTGTATATAGAAATACAGGAAACAAATCCATCTCTTATAAAAATAAGGAAAAACTACTCCTATAATTACATAAGTATCATAAGAAATTACAACCATATACCATCAAAATATAACTGAAAGGAGAGACGTAGAAATCTGGGCTGAAATGCTGACTGTGATGTCATGCTGCCCCTTTTTTTGCTGATTTGTCTCCTTGTGTCTTTGGTATTTAAATAACCATGTATCTTCATTTAATATGACCTCCAACAACCTTAGAACCACCTTTCACCATCACTTGTTATATCCATTTGGTTATGAGTATTTATCCTTCCTTAACTGGCTCGAAAATTTTTGTTGACAGGTGTCAAAACTCAATTAAAACAGGCACTACCGGAAATTTTGGTAAAAACCTGTAACTGCGTAAAAAATGGACTACTACTAGAATTTTTGGTAGTGATATGTTTGTTTTTCAAAAATTCACAGAAAAATGCTGAAAAAACTGTGTAAAATTATATTCTTTGACATCTAAGTTGTTCAAAATTGTGATTGTTAAGAAAAATGGTGTTTGTATCAAAAGCCCTTTCTACCTTCCTTCCATGTGGGTTGCAGCTTCAGAAAGCTTGTCCAATTTTGTCTTGTTGTTAGCAACTGATCTTGACTTGGTTGTTCTTGTGGCTACTTCCTTGACAATGGACTTCTCCTCCTTCGAACCCTTTTGTATTTTTCTTCTCTTTGAGGGTTCTGAGTGCTTCTCTTAAGGTTTTTTTTTTTTGTTCCTTCTTGGATTTTTCTGTCTTTGACCGTTCATATTTACCTTCTATATCAATGAAATTTGTCATTAATATTGGATTGTGTAGAGCCTTGGACTTAAGCCTAAACTTTTTTTTGTCTCTGGTATGCCTTTTTCTGGTACTAGCAACAAGTTTGGTTTCTTCTTTCTTCTTGTTGCTATTGATCTCATACCCTCCATCTTTGAGGAGTTCTTCATTAGAATTTGTGGGATAATATTATTTTTTCATTTTTTGCTAAATATCTACTTTTGGAATTTCTAGTAGCAACTATGATTTAGATTTATCTGCAGTTGCAAAACTTCCTCTTCAAGCCCTGTTGTAGACATTAGGAAAAGGAGGAATGAGGGGCACCATTTTCATAGACTTGGGTTTATTTATTGAAAAGATCTCTCCTTTCTCCAACTTTCTCTCAGCCTTGACTGTAGAAAATTTTTCTTTCCTGCTCTTGGCCTTATGGATGTTTTCCTTCATGGGCTTCCTCTTTGTTATTTTTGCAGGCTGAGGGTGTTGTTGTGAAACTGGAGGTGTAGATGCAGGTTGGCCTAACCTATAAAACAAGAAATGTTCCTAGGTTTTATTTCTTTTCCTTAACTCTTATTCAACTATAACTTTGATGAGAGCTTAACGATAAAAGATATATTCTGAAACAACATCGTCAATTTGGATCCTTGTTGACATATTTGTCAGAATATTCAGCAAGAAGTATGGTAGATTTAAGGTCTTCATACCCGCAACATGAAAAACAAACCTCATATGATAAAGAAACACAATTGTATACCTCCTTTCACAAGTGAGGTATATCTTGATAATTTTAACAACTTCTGCTGATTCATTTTTCAGTTAGCTACTTGGAATTCCCTTGGCCCAATTTGGATCTCTGTGTGCATCCTTGAGGAAACTATTGAGGTCTCCTCTAGTGATAACATGCCCCTTTAAACCACCTCTCTCCTTCCACTGGAAGGTTAAATGCCTTAGCAATTGAGTCTTCTAAAATTTGCAATGTAAGACCATAGACTGTGGCTTCTTGTCCATTGAAAGAGTTTGCAAACTATTGAGATACTCCTAAGTGAGATCTTCCTAATCTGGTGCAAAAATAATGCCACCTTACCTGGATAAACAAACTCCTCACCTTTGAATTTTCATCCACTAGGTCAGCACCCTATGGCTCAATTCCTTTTATTTTGCCTCCTCTTTTAGTCATATTCAGAAATTAATGACTCCGTCTCTTGAAACTGATAGGTGGCAGAGCTAGAAGAGCTTCACCTTACAAGTGTTACTTGTGTTTTCCTCTGAAATCCTGTCTGACATCTAGACTCCTCCTCAAACTGCAAAACTATGCAATTCAATCTCCAATAGCTAGACTCTCAACTGATAATGCTCCTGCTTTTCAGTGCTTTTAAAACAACAACCATGGTTCATCACCCCATGAAAATGGATTTTCATTATGGAAAATACTCCTAACCATAGTGTGCATCATGTATGGCCATCACTATCTCCAGTTGGCTATTTATCTTCGTATGGAATGCTATAGATGGCTTTAGGCAAGCAGATCTATCACTAGCAGTCACCTCCGCTGTCTTGTTGATTATTGGACGAAATTTTCGGCAACGCTTCTATGCGACCAACCAAATGGTCATTAAATTTAGTTTGATGATCCACGATCTCCTATGTTAAAAAAACACGTACCTTAACATGAGATTAACTGACTTTCCTGACAGACAAGACAAGATTAACGATTGGGTATATTACTGTAGGTTGACACCTAAGCATTACACGTATACCATGAATTGACTTAAACATAAATGAACACCTAAGATTCATATCACATGATATAACTCATTTAAAACAAATATTTGAAACGTATTCACATCATGACACGTGGCTTGACAAAATCGGATGTGTTTTTTTGTTTATTTAAAAAAATAGAAGAAGTTACCGAAATTTTAGGCAGCATAGAAATAAAAGAAAAACAAACATAAACAAGAATATAACAGGCTGTCTGAAAAGGTTAAAACAGGTGCTACTGGAAATTTTAGTAACGACAATTTTTCATTTTTATTTTCAAAGTTTAATCCTAAAAACAAAAAATTTAAAATGGACTCATGACTTAGCAAAGAACTGCGCTAACATTGGATCCACAGGGGATAGATCTCTCCCTACAATGCTTTAAGAATATATTGTAGTTTCAGTGCCTTTTTATTTGGATATGGAGTCTTATTATGAAACACACCGATATTTACAATGAACTTAGGCCACCAACAACCTTATAAAATATTTTTGTTGAGAAATCGCCCATTGAATGGGCCTCAAAATAGCTCTGTCCCATCAATATGTTGCAACTCAAAATTATTATTCTGTAGAAAATTTGAGATTTTGAAAGGACCAAGACATAAAGCATCAAATTTGGAATGCTTACCTGGATCTTGATGCTGTGCATCCCATTTCAACGCTAGATCTTCAATCTAAAAATATTCTTTTTTTTTTCCTCAATCAAAAACTTGCTTTACATCTTGCTGATACTTTCTCACCAAATCATATTGTTGTGCTCGCTTTTTCTGCACTTCTATGATATGATAAATTCTCTTGGTCATGCCATTTGTCTCAAATTCATGATCTTGCATAAATTTAGCTACAGGAATGGCCAATTGAACTGGAAAAACATCATCAGTTCCATAAACCATTTGAAAAGGTGACGTATTAATAGAATTTTTGATGGTCACCTTGTCAGCCCATAAAGAAAACTTCAGTTTTGAATCCCAAGATATCTTATTTTTCTCCAATAGCTTGGTGATGATTCTTACCAAAATTTTTTTTGATGATTCATCTAAACCATTCCCTTGGGGATAGTAAGTTGTAGAGTGAGTGAGCTAAATACCATAATCTTCACAGAAATTTACCAATGGAGTAGCTTTAAAAGAAGATGCATTATCTGCTACTAACCTTGATGGGCATCTGAATCAGGTTATTATTCCCTCCAAAAAATCAATGATAACTTATGAGTAACATTCTTGGTAGGTATTGCTTCAATCCATTTGGTTGAGTAATCAGTTGCAACAAGAATCTAGTGATGTTGTCCATTTGACGGTGGATGAATTTATCCAATGAAATATGAGCCCCATTGCTGAAAAGTTGTAGAAACAACTATAGGATTGAGAGGAAAAGACTTCAAATTTTTATTACTGGTGAACTTTTGACATTTTTCATATGCTCTCACCTCAACACATACATCATAAAATAAGTTAGGCCAAAAATTTCCATGTTTTAGTATTTTGTATGCAGTAGTTCTCCAATAGTGATGACCTCCACACACACTACTATGCGTGTCAAAAATAACTTTCTTGGACTCATATGGGTCAATGCATCTCAACAAAAATCCTGTAGGATATTTATAATATAAACAATTATCTTTGATGCATAATTTAAGAGTTTTGAGCTTTAAAGATCTTACTCTGCTTTTATCATAATTTGGAGGAGGTCTCAAATGTTGAAAAAAGTAGATGATGTCCTTATACCAGCTGCATTAAGAAAGATTTACATCCACTTCCATGCTGTCAATAGGTTCAAAAATATTCCCTTCAAAGTTTTCATCCATGAAATTCAAGCCCAAAACTTTACAATTTTCTTCAGCTAGTAGTTTGTCTAATCCTTGACCTTTGATTAGTTTAACAGGCTTTATATCTAGATCAAACTCAAGAACTTTAGTCACCCACTTATTTTTCCATCAATATCAGACTAAACTAATATATCTCTAACAATAGAAGAAGGTACATAAGAAATAACTTGAGCATGCAGAATATAAAATCTAAAAGATTTCATAGCTTTCACTAATGCATAGGCATGCTTTTCCAACATTTCATACTTCAATTCTACATCTCTAAGAGATATGTTAAAAAATTCTATAGGAGCTTCCTTATTTTTTGAATCTTTTTGTAATAAAACAAAAAAAATAGTATCTTGAAAGGAAAGTGAGAAGATAAAGAAAGGATATGAGTATTCAGGTCTTACCAACTAAGGTGCTTCAATGATATCTTTTTTGATCATTAAAATGAATTTCTGGCTTCAATTGTCCACTTGAATTTTTTGTCCTTCTTCAACATGCAAGTAATATGCTTCACCACTTCAGAAAAATTGGGAATGAACCTTCTTAAGAACTTTATCTTACTAAGGAAAGATTGAACTTCTGTCTTGTATCTTGCAAGTGTTAAATTTTGAATTTCAATCACTCTTACGATCAATTTTCACTCCATATTTAGAAACTATGTGACCCAAGATCTTACCTTCCTTGAGAGAAAAATGAGACTTCTTTAGATTCAATGATATTCCCTATTTCCTTCATTTAAAAAATACTTGTCTCAAGTGCTGAAGGTGTTCTTGATGTGAAGCTGAAAAACAATAATATCATCCAAATAGATGACTAAGAATTTGTCCTTTTCTACAATGAATGCAAAGTCCATAGCACGCTAAAAAGTAGCTCCGGAATTCATAAGCCCAAATGGAATATTTTCATACATGAATGTTCCCCAAGGAGTAGTGAATGTTGTCTTCTCTTGGTATTATGGCCAAAAAAAAAATTTATTGTACCCAGAAAACCCATTTAACATGGAAATTATGTCGGATCCGGTTACCTTTTGGAGAATATGCTCCATCTTTGGTGTTACACCAATTTTTGGTCATCTAATTTGTTACTATTATATGGACCAAAGTACAGCATGTAAGACCAATTGAACCCTAGTAAAATTGATTTCACTATGAAAAATAACTTAGTAATACATAAGTTTTTTATGTTCTAAATAGGAAACCCCATGAGGAATAATTGAATAAATCCTTATTTGTTTAATTTTCCTCAGGGGATAATTAATAAAACAACAATTTAATTAATATTCCTAGTCATACTTAACCCAAAACAGGAAAATTCATAAGATAAATCACTATTTATCTTATTATTTTCTAGGAATAATTATTTAAAGCATGATTTAAATAAACCAAATAAACAGTTTAATAAATTATGGATTAATAAGTTATTTTTCATAGTGAAAGCAATTTTACTAGGGAGTAAAATTGGTCTTACATGTTGTACTTTGGTCCATCTAATAGTAATTGGTTAGATGACCAAAAATTGGTGTAACAATCCTTCCCAACCTTATTTCTAAGATTGGTTTTGAGGTTGGGATTGAGATGGAAAAGGTTGCCAAGGCAAGGGTGTTTTCCAATTACTTTGAGATTTGTTGCACATAACCTTGAAATTGATAATTAAGATCTTGCATCATACTGGGTTGATGAGGCTGCAATGGTCTCATTGGAGCTACATAACAAGATGGTTCATGTGTTTTATTTTCTCTCTAGTAAACTTCCTTTAACCCTGGTAATGATGGAAAATATTTCGTAGTATGTCATCCTGCACATATTTCACAAATTTTAATGGTATCAAGTGGAAATTCATGCAAATCATGCTTCCTTTTGCATTTATGGAAAAATATAAATGAATTGTCACTCTCAAATATTTGTTGGTTTTGAATTCTTAGCATATCAATTTGTTCATAAAAATTAATAAGACTTTCTAGCAAAATTGTTAAGTTCAGTTTGACTTACCAATCTTGATGTCGAATTACATACTCTTTCCATAATTATGTCTTGAGGGGATCTTCCATACTTTTCTTTTCCTCTTGATATGTTCTTCTACCATTCACAAATTTCTTGAAATGACAATTGAGAGACATATCCTTTTTCCACCAGGTTAATAATATCAATGCATTCATCCATTATAGCATTTAGTAGGAGATTTTTTAATGTGTTTGATCCTAAATTATGAAATTTATATCTTTTGACATTATAAGTAAATCTCTCCACTAAATCTTCTAGGATTTAATCCTATTTTTGGTTCATCTTAAAGACTTGATTTCTAAGGTCATGGTGTATGAAATAATATTTATATTTTTCCAAAAATACTCTTTCCATATCATCCCATTTCCTTATATAATTTAATCCTAAAGTCATGAACCATTTAAGATCTCTATCCTTCAATATTGCTGGAAACAAATTCAATTTTTTAATGTGTAATGAATAGCCATAAGATCTACAAATGATTTCAAATTAAAAAAGAGAGGTTTCTGGGTCTTCTAATCTCATACATTTGAAGTTAGGAAGTATGTATGGAGGGATGTTCTTCATATAAACATTGATATCGGTTTCTTGAATGGGAAATCCAAAAGGATCTTCCTCATTGTCATAATCTCCATCCATTTCTTCAAAATATTTTTTTCACCTCTTCTTCTACCTAGAAAAATAAGAATTTATGATGTGGAATATTATGTGGCTCTTACTGCACCACGTGATATAGTGGGGGTGGTAGGAGATTGAAGATTTTTTTTTTTGAATAAATCTACTTCTAGGATGTACTAAAATGAAATTAGTTTTATGCAACTGAATTGGTGCAACTAAGAATGAGATGCAATTTAAAGCTAAAACCTATGTATACTTCCCTCGAAACAATGCCAAAATGGTGGCCAATTTAATAGAATATTAAATTACTTGTATTTATATGTCAATCCAGGTATGTGAACTTGCGAAGTACACTACACCTTATGTGCTAGGAGATTAGCTTTAAATATTTATGCATAAATAAAATGAATTTGAAACTTCAAATGAAATTACATTCTTTAATATAAACTATGAAAGTACTAAGATTTTGGAAAAGAAATTAATGTTTAAATAGAAAAAAAAACATAAAGATTATTGGTCTAAGAAAACATGAGATTCTACCCTATCAAAGCATGGAGATTTTGTTCTAAAAGTTATGAAGTTTAATGTATGGAATCATGAATATTTTAATCTAAGAAAGCATTAACATTTAGTATATGGAAAGCATGAATTTTTAATCTGTGATAAACATAAACAATTAATCTATGTAAAACAAACCATTCATTAGAATATGAAAAAACTTGAAAGCATATATACTATTCTCACAGATCTCTAGGGGGGCTCCTGAGGACTACAAGGTGTTGAAAACATAGATCAATAGAAGAGATCTAATTCATCAATTTCATTCAAAGTTGTTCCATATAAAAAATTATATTCAATGGAAAAAAGTAGATTTCTTCTCCTTCAATAAGCAACAAAAATTACAAATTAAGATCATCCTTGACAATTCTGATCTCTCCTCTCATCAAAGAGGTTGAAATTTATAGAATTTTGAGACAATTAACAAACTCAAAATTTTATTGCTTGAGTTTTGGTCATGAGATCCAACCAAATAAATTTTCATGGATTTTTGGATCAAATATCAGCCCAGATATGATCAAACTTATCTCTATGCCATGAATTTTCTAAAGAATAGCTCGTCCACGCTTTTTTGTTAACTATGCATTAAATGAAAAATTGAATAACCTTATATCCATGTAATCTTCACAACAATGCTCCAAAGATATTATAAAATCTCTCAAATGGTAATTAATTTGAGAAAAATTCATATTAACAACCTAATTGGGCCTATTATGAAAAAAACCCATTTTTTTTCTTCTGAAATTAGCTTTCATATGCTCCGAAAATATGTTTGAAGTTGACTCATCAAAACTATTTCTTTTTTCCCTTGATCTGATGCTAGAGGTCCACACATGTGAGCTGGGTGGATATTCACCAATAAAAATAGATATTTGAACATTTATAAACAATTTCCACGTGGCATATTTCCTTTTAGAGTGGTTTTACTACCTCAACCATGGAGACAGTTGCAGAAACTTGCAATAGTAAAAATATCATTAGTAAAACCATGCATAATTACCCTTAATTCATTAAAAATAACGAAAATAATAATAATAAACCATGTAAACATGCATGTGGAAATTTGGTGCATTCATGAAGAAATATGGTTAAAAATGATGACAATGGGTGATTGGAGTGATGCAAAAATTGTTGGTTTCATCAACAAAATTATGGAAAATTGGAGGCCCAACACTACCAACCACATTAACTGAAGAGAGAGGTGATAGATTTGCTTCCCCTCAAATTTCTCCACTCCGATCAATGGACAAAAACTAGAAAAAATCAGAAAGCTGAAACCAATTATTGTAAGG
Source organism: Pinus albicaulis (assembly GCA_034641835.2). Lineage (NCBI taxonomy): Eukaryota > Viridiplantae > Streptophyta > Pinopsida > Pinales > Pinaceae > Pinus > Pinus albicaulis. Next base: position 213,966,015 of record CM076582.1, read on the forward strand.
ATGATATCATTGCGCCTAGAAAGCTTCACTCCATAGTCACATAACTATTCCAATGGGGACTCAAAAGACCTTCCACCACTTATCAAGGGATTGAAAGTGATCAATTTCTCACTAAATTCCCCAGTCATTTTATTTTATGTACCCCACTAATACCCGGACAATGTCGTCTTCTCAAGTAGACCTTTACTAAGCTCATTCACAAACAATTTGATAGGAACCAAAATAAAATTTCAATCTAATACACTATTTTTTTAATAACATGCCTCCATTTTGTGATCTACATCAACCACTTATTTCCATTGGTTAATCATCACTCACTTGAGTCCATTAGAAATGAACATAAATACTTCACCCAGTAGCACCAACATGTGCACTAGCATAAGATATATCTAATCCGCCTACCCCCACATCTACATTCAAAATGTCGACACTTAAATTATTATTCTCTCTACTATGGAAAACAATGTTTTTGTGATCAGACTCCTAAGCTTTCATGAGATGTCTTAATTTTTTTGCTGACTGGATGACTATGGAAACTTTCATCCTAAATGTCATTGATGCATGAACATATAACGTGATTCATATTTGGATAAAAAAATATTCCTCCATCTTTCAATAAACTACTTTAAATTACAGTGCGAAATATTCGGAAGTCATTGTGCCTCAGGCCCCCGAGTGCAGTGTGGCTACTTAAATATTTCTCTTCTTTACTTATTTTCGTATATCCACAACAATAAGTGCAATGAGTATGAGTGCTCCAAATACCAGTACAAACGACTGAGAGAGTTCCATCACTGAGAAACTAGCCATAATTCGTACTCCTTCCCTATAAACAAGACTATCATGAACTAGGATAATATCAACCTTGAAGCCCTCACACTCCCCAACTCCTCAATTCCTTGCTTCTCCACAACCCACTGCAAGTTTTTGCCACACACTTATCGACCCACTTCAATATTAACATGGCCCTTACACAAGGATGATACACACAAATCGAGAAATGTTCCAAATTTTTAAAAACTAGAGAGGCAGACTGTCGAGGTGCTATGGTAATTCCCAATACAAATTCATATATAATTCATCTTTAACCATATTTTTGCTAGATTTTAAACTGAATTGGTGGAGATGAAATTGCTATAATAATTAACCTTTTATATTGGGAACTCTTCCTTCAAAATGTGTAAATGTTAATCGACCAATTAATATAGGGTTAATTCTCATGAGTATTTTTTGGGGGTTTAGTATAAAACTAATTATAGCGAGTTTCTTAATTTATAAATTAAATAGAATGTTGGAAACCTAATCCTCTCTGAGTAGGTGTGGAAGGCGAACAGTCACAAATGGAGTCCAAGTGTCGTTGGAATGCATAATCCAAGGGTCACGCCTAATGTACTATAAAAGCACATCTATGGTTAATAATAAAGAATCTCACGCTTATCCTTCAGTTCTGTCAATGTGTGTTTAGTTTCTCCTTGTTTGTGTTTCACCATGTGTGTGTTTAACATGATATCAGAGCTAGGTTCCAGTCTTAGCCACTGGTTGTGTGGCCACTCTGGTTTTCTACTCATCAACGACATTTAATAATTCCTATATTTTTTGTCTATTAGCCTTGGCACCCATGAAAGTTGGTTGGTGCTGGATATGGGGTGCAGTTACCATAATAAGAGAGATTGGTCCCTGCCGTTTAAATTTCCTCTGTTAGTAACATTTTCTCTCAAATATTTATGCACTGTTGAGAGAAGCCCTAAATACATGCATTAAATTACTGTAAGATGTGATATATTTTCCCTTGGAATCTCCTCAATGCTCTCTGCACACTTGACGCACCACCCAGTCTTGCCATCCCTGTCAAGTCTATAGATTATAGTCATTAAAACTCTATCTCTAGCTTTTATAACTGAAATTGAGCATGTCTTTTCACCCGGACTGCATTAATCTCCTCTTTAATGCTCTTCCAAACATATTCGCTACCTCTCCTAAGTATTCAGAGTCGCTTGGTTTCCTCATAAAATATTTGAGAATCCTCGTCATACATATTTGCTTCGGGCCTGTGTACTAGTTATTCGTGCATAGTCTTGGCTCCATATACAACCTCCTCCTTTACCCAGCCTCATGTACGCAGCTTCCATATCAAATCTAACCAATACATTGCTCCACCATATACATTGCTCCTCATATACTGCTGCCTTTTTTTATAGCGACTCCATACACTACTCTCCCATAAACGACCTCCCTCCAAATGGTCCATGCACTAGCCTCGTAGCCTCCCTTCCTACTCCATACACAATCGACTCGTCCACTCTGCGGTGCCACTGCCTCCAAACGTTCTCTGACACAAGACCTCAAATTACTGTTGACTCCTCGATACAGTCGGCTCCTCGACCTAAGCTACCTACATACACAACTGCCAAATCTATTACACCGACCCCATACACACTCTAATCGAATCCATATACCTCGAAACTTCCTGGTATATATGCACTGACCTCCATATACCTCACTATACTCCAAAAAACCTTTGATACCATGTCAGTCCAAGAGGTAACTCTGCAAAAATGAATGTATATTAGATGGAGATTGTGTGTGTACTTATACATGTAGGTGAGACTATTGGGATTCACTTTCCAATGTCTCTTGGCCTTCCTTATTTACTAAAATACAATAAAATACAATCTCACCCAATCCCTTGGACTCACACATACCCCTTCAGATTAAGGGGGGAATGTTAGACACCTAATCCTCTATGGGTAGGTGTGGAAGGCGAACAGTCACAAATGGAGTCCAAGTGACCTTGGAATGCGAAATCCAAGGGTCACACATAATGTACTATAAAAGCACATCTATGGTTAATACTAAAGCATCTCACGCTTACCCTTCAATTCTGTCAATGTGTGTTTAGTTTCTCCTTGTGTGTATTTCACCATGTCTGTGTTTAACATATGAAAATAGATCAAGTGTTTAATTTATAGATTAAATAGATAATTTAGTTAAATTTATAATTATATGTGTACAAATTAAATTATAATTTTGAATTTTGAGATAAATATAAATTGTTTTTGAGTTTTAAAAATGTAATTAAGGTTTATTTTTTAATTTATTAGTTTTAAGAAAAAAACCAATTGTTTTAAAGTACAAATTAATTATAAAGAAAAACTTCATATATATATATATATATTTCTCTTTTTTTTTTTCTTTTTCTTTTTCTTTTGAAAAGTATATAACTAATTTATTTTTTCCAAAAATACCAGTCTAGATTCATCTTAAATCTAGATCTACCAAGTGTCCAGAGGGATCAAATCTCTTGATATGGAAACCTCTTTTAGAGTGGAGAATAAATTTGGTAGATTTGGAGTTAAGATGGATCTAGGTTGGTTTAATTTCTCCCTTTAAATAGCCTATATTCCACAATAATACCATGGGTGAATACCATGGGAATTTTTATTTTTATTATTATTTATTTTTATAGGGATATTTGTATTCTCTTATTTGTATTTAATTATTTTATTTTGATAAAGTAAATATTTTTACTTTACATTAAATTACATTAATTTTTTTATTTAATTTAAATTTTTAAATTTTATTTCATTTTTAATTTTATGTCATTTGACATATTCAAAATGTTAAACATTATATTACAACATCGCCTCTTTACCCAATAATCTCTATTATTCTATTAATGTTTTAGATATATAATTTAATTGCAACCAATGTGCATTCATCTTAGCTCTGGATCTATCAAGAACCAGGGGGATTAAATCTTTCAAGGTGCAAACATCTTTGTTGAGTGCAAAACTTGAGGAAAAGTTTGCACCTCGAAAGAATTGTTGTCTAGGCGCTTGATAACCTGAGAGTTAAGATGGACCTAGGCTAATATATACAATATTATATCTATAAAAAAAATACAAACATAAACTTTTTAAAGTGTTTGACCAAATTTTTTTGTATAAATGTCATCATGATTAATTACTAATAACACTTTCCTAGAGTCAAGTGACTTATCGACGATCTTGAAGAGTAACTAAATTTGCAAGGGGGTGATGATATCCATTTGGACAAGTTTGTTATAAGTCTTCTTTTGTACGAAGATGACCTTATTCTGATTGTTAAATCTTCTCTTGGTTTACAAGAGCACTTACTTTCCCTTGAGCATTTTTGTAGAAGTGTGGGGATGCAAGTAAATATAAGAAAAATGAAAGTAGTGGTTTTCTCTAACAAAATAAAACATAACCAGCATAAGTTCTACTTTGAAGGCATCTTCCTGGATGACATTCTAGATTACAGATACCTCATAATTGACTTCAACAGAAAGACAAGCTAGGATTGATGTAGAAATAAAATAACTTTGGGGGATTGGAAAGCATTTTATGCTTTCCAAAATAGGTGTCAAGAGGAAAAGTTATGGGACTAGAAAACAACTCTAAATATTTTTAGGCTTTTAGTAATTCCGGTGAATCTCTACGGTTGTGAATTGTGGACTTGTAGTACATCCGACATGTAGTAAAAAATTATTGAGAAAATTCAGAAGCGTTTGATTACAAACAAATTAAAAATTAAAAGTGTAGTTACTTAAGCTATCGTGTTAAGTGAAACAAGGCCTACTACTATTGAAGCAATTGCTATGGTGCGAGTCATAAGGTATATAAAAAAAATTGAGCAAATGGAAGAGGACATATTACCTAAGGTTATGTTTAATGAAATATTATGAAGAAATAAATAATAATTAGATGCGATAAAATAACAAATGGTTTATCAAATGGGGAATTTTATTGAGCATGTGTCCTACAAACAATAAAGAGATAAAATCTTTTGTTATCGATAAGTTCCACAAATGTACTTGGAAGAAAGTGCTAGGGAGAAAGAAAAAGTATTATATTGAAGAGTTTAATCCCACTCATAATCATAAACAAAAACCATACATAGGGGCCAATATTTCTTGGAGAGCCAAAACTTTTATTGATCAATTAAGGTCTAATTCTCATTAAATCTATTGTGAAACAGGGTGCTGGAAAAGGCCAAAATAAGTGTGGGATGAAAGAGTATGTATTTTTTTCTCTTCCAAAAAAGTGGAAACAGAAAAGCATTTCATTTTATAATGTGAGGCCTTCAAATAAATCAAGGAAGGTTATCTATATATTTTGGGAGCTATCTCTTGGGATAATCTATTCAGCGAGAAGTTTGTCGAGAAGATAGGAGAGTTTATGGTGAAACTTCATAGGAAAAGGGTTGAATACAAGAGCTAGATAGAGAATAAATTTTTCCCATAGGCTATGTTTAGCCTCATGGACATTAAAATAACTTCTTATTCTTCTAAATATTAGGAAATACAATTTTAATTTTTCTAATAATTGCAAGGGTAGAATATAGCTCATTTTGTTTTGGGGTGTTATAGTGATCAAATGAAACAAATATTTATCTGAATAGTAATAGGGGTAGAAGATGGCTCATTTTATGTTAGGGTATCTTAGTAACATAAAAAAGTGAAGATCAGGTTTTATAATAGAAAATGATTCATTTTGTGTGGATTGGTTATGTCTTAAAAATTTAGATAAAAAATCTATAATTTTAATGAAAATATATTACTACAATGTTTCTTTTTTATATAGGTATTGTGAGTCCTGAGATAACAACATGTCTAACTAGTAGTTTTGAGTAGCCATGACCAAAGGGCATATAAGTTGTCAAAATCACCTAGGGATTGCACCCAACCTACACCACACTAGCCCTAAGATGGTTGGACGTTTTCCCATGTAGTTTCAAACCAATCACCTTTTCACCATAGAGTGGCCTAATAAAATACCTTGTCATCGTCTACTATACCCTTCATGGGCCTTACTAGAATGATTTTAATAAATTTTATAGTTTTAATACTTTGTAATATATATATATATATATATATATATATATATATATATATATATATATATATATATATATATATATATATATATATATATATATATATCCATTAAAAGTATATCTATGACTAGTTTATATAGTTGGAATATTTTGTAAAAGCTATGAAAATTATGTATTTACAAATATATTTTTTTTAAATATTGATTGAAAGAACATTTATGAATAGATATTTTATATAAGATGAGGTTAAAAAGTTTCCTAATTTTTATTCTAATTAAAACTTAAATAAAAATTGTATGAAAATATATTAATACAATGATTTTAATAAAATTATATAGCTTGAATATTTTGTAAAATATATATATATATATATATATATATATATATATAAACCATTTCTATGATTAGGTATTTCATATAAGATGAGGTTAAAAGGTTTCCGAAAATTTCTTTTAGTTCTAGAGAAAAATACCACCTTTAGCTCATGTGGGAACATCATGATGCCCAATTCTATCTATTTCAGTAGGAAATAAAGAAAGTTAAGATATTATAAGCCTACATGGTCAACCCTAATCTAGAAAATAAAATTAAATAAACTTGGCTAAAATACCATTCTAATACACACTTTATATTCTTTCATTAAGTTATGAAAAAGTTACATTTTGTTGATGCATTTTCATGTATTCTAATAAGCAGTCTAAAAAATCAGAGCCAAAAATATCAAACCTTTTACAAGCCCATGATCAAGTATGCAGATATAGCCCATCGGGGATTGGTCTACTGGCCAGCGGACACACTGCTAAGGCGTTCGTGCCGCTGTGCAGGTCACGATTTCAAGTCCCGGATAACCCGAAGGTTGTTGTGGCGGGCTCGACAGTTCTTCCTAGGAGTATAGTGGTAGCCTGCGGGATTCGACCCCGTGTCACGCGAGTACGATACCGGTGCCGTTGCCGATTCTCCTAGTACAAAAAAAAAAGGTATGCAGATACACCATGCAAGGTGCACGTAATATCCATAAATACAAAGGATATACATATCATTTCATTTTCACTGTAATGGTCTATAAAAACATATACAAATAGCAAAACAGACAAAAACTGCGAGTACCGGTGTATTTTGTCATCCCTCCATGAACGACCGATGGTAGAACTCTTGAATTTCTTCACCTATTTGTTTCCTGACCTTCCAAATTCCCAAATCCTTCTCAACTCCTGCCTTAGATACGATTTCCATTATTGTATTTATTTCCCTGTACACATGGAGACAAGAAATGTGATCAAAAGAAAGCTTTAGATGAAGGGTATCCTCAAGGATAGGCATAAGTGTGTGATTTTGGAATCTTTGTGTTTTGTTGAACCAATTTATGGCATTCATTGAATCACCAAAAATATGGGTTGTCCAACACTCTTATTCAATGGAAAATCATAAAAGAAATTGTAAATAGAGCATCTCTACAAAATTATTTTTGCCCTTTCCCAATCCAATCTGATGTTTGAAGTGTTGATCATGAAGTTATATGACTACCCTCTCCATCGCAAGCACCATCTACAAGAGAATCCCCATCAAATATATTCCCATGATGATGCGTTGTTGATATTTTTAGCTGATATAACTCATGGAACATGTGAAGAATATGAGGATGTCGAGAGAGGGAAAATAGAAAGGACTTGTGTTATGACCTGGTCAGGGAAAGAGGCATGATCTCGAAACATTTCCTTGTTTCTATACAACCAAAATCCCCAAGAAATGAGAGGGGGAATGTTCTTGAGAGTGCCTTCCTTTGGTAGGTACCATCAAGATTTCCAAGATTCAATAAAGGTATCACCGCACCAAACTATACCACAACCTAGATTATTCCTGTAGGTTTCCCATATAATCATCATTAAAGGGAAATTCAGGAACATATTAATACCAAAACCTCTGCTTTTTTACATACAATGCACTAGCTAGGCCCTTCCTTTGCGCTATTTTGTAGGTTGTCTGAAGTGGGAATTTTGTTTTCGATCGAGAACCAAAGAAAAACCCGATCCTTTGTTATCCGGAAAATTTTTGTGAATGATTTCAAAAAAAAATATCCATTATACATGACCTTTTCTCAACACTTATATTTGCATGCGAAATCATGAGAAATGCATTTTCAAAAAAAAAAAATCAGCAAACCATCAACCATAATCAAGAAGCAATCAAACACATGATATGATAATAGAGTTTGTCTAGGGTGGACTACATCGTTAAGCCCTGGGTCAGCAGTGGGGAGAACGATTCATTAGTCTCTACAAGAGATGAGTAGAGAATGAAATATCTTTGTCAATGCAAGGATGGAGCTCTTATATACAGTGGCATGTCTCTCCTAAGATACATTCTCCTACAAATAACTTGCACTCACAAGGTGTTCTCTTTCAGCATGAAAAAGGAATGATCTCTCATAAAGTGGCATAAATGGATTGACACATAAGCGGCATAAATGAAATTCTTAAATTTTTTGATAAGATCTAAGGCATACTCATCATCATCACATACATCTCAAAATTCTGACAAATGTAAACACGACTACCTTTTGGAAAAAATAAGCAAAGTGGCCAAAAGAATCAATATACCTCCCATTTTGACGTTGACCTCAAAATAAGTTGATCAAATGAAGAAATGAGATGTGCCATTATATTCCTTATGAAATATCATGAAATTTGAGAATAAAGTTGATCCTGTTATGAAACTGTCAAATTCGTGCTTTCGGGGAATCTAAAATATTCCTTGTATATTCTTGCGTCAAGTTTCCACCTTCATGGTTCCACTATTTAATGTTCTACCTCTGGAAAATTGGCTGATAATACTAGAAAAAACACTACACCATCAAATTTTTGGTGAAATTCTAAGAAATTTGAGTATAAAGTTGGCATATTTGTGACACCATCATAAATTTTCTCCCAATTAATCTAAATATTCTTCAAATATTCCTTCAGTTCATGGTTCCACCCTATCAATATTCCATTGCCTCGATATTTGTTCCTACTCTCGGTTCTGCTAAGCCTCATTCCTAGGTTATGTGACCCTTCGTTTGTCTTATCCTTCTCAAACAATTGAACATGGATTAAATATAATTTTGTGGGGTGTAAATAACAAGGTTACCTAATTGGCCAACTTGGCCAGTGGGCCAGTGGGTTGTTGTTAAAATATTGGAAGTGAGCAGGTTGTGGCCCTCAAACTTGCTGACCCATCATATTTTGGTGTGTTTATTTTATCTTTACTGGATTTTGTTTTTTGTTTTAAATTTTAATTGGTGTTCAATTTTAGATGGTTGGTTGGTTGACTGCCATAGGGTCACCAGTTGGTGGGTCTACCCTTGGACTGATTTTTAGGGGTCACCGGTGAAATTAAATAGGTGATGATTTTATCATTTTTCGTTTTCCTTTAAGTGTGAAAATGTTTCTCAGTAGTTTCCTCCAATTTTAGCATATTTTGTCATATTTATCTGCCTGCCATATTTGGTGACCCTTCCAAATTTAGTTGGCGACAAAAAACATGGAACTTTGACTTAAACTTTGGCTAAAAATATCTTTCACATATGAAGTCGGATTTGAGTGTCATTTTTTTCCTTGGAATTAGGATGACGAGCTCTTCATTCTGGTCCTAGTTTCAATGAAATCCAATGAATTCAACTTTATAGCCTCTCTAGAGCCACCTAGATCGTTCCTTCCAACTAAGGAGCTTTTGGTCCTCCAAAAAATAAACATGTATATGATCTTGATTTTCATTATAGATTCCCTCATAAACCACCTTCCCTTTCCTTCACCTTTTGACTTCAAAACCCAAATAATGAAGTTGACACTTGTATCATATGAAAATTCATAATTTTTAATACATGTTCAATTATAAGACCAATCATGACCCAAGAAAACCCCATACTTTCCAAGAGTTTATAACACACTCATGGTTAAGTTTACATCAGAAACCATTTCACAAGCTATCAACTAAAAGGAAAAAAATATCACCATGTTTCATTCATAAATGATGGATAAAACATCATCACTTTTACAAACATTTCACAACATGCGATTTCAAAAATGTGTTTGTGCTCTACTACTTATAAATCCCCATTTCTTACCCAACCAGGTTAATGGGTCTTCTTCCTGTAGTTGCTTCTCTTGTTGATCAACTTCATTGACAAGTTTATTCACATGTTCTTTTTGGTCCTCCTTTGGTCAGTACTCTGGATGGAGCTCCCAATATGTGGATCTTTGATGTCCATCCTTGTTGCAATGGTTGCAAAATTTATTCTTCCTCCAATATTTCCCAACCTTCTTCCTATTCTGATGTGGAGAAGGATCTTCATGTGTTTTTCTCTTTCTCGTTGCCATTATTTTCCAACACTTTGCAACAACATGGTTATATAAGCCACAAAAAGTACATGGTTTTCTATGCCATAAATGTTTCTCATCATTCTTAATCTGATTGTAATCAAAAGGAACATTAGAATATCGAGACCTTTTATACCTTTCTTAGTTGTCTCTGGTGCAAGCCTAGAAAGAAAAATGTGCCTTAGCTCTTGTTTTTAAATGCTCACCTCCCTTTGGATATGACGCACAATCATGATCACTTGAAGGTCGTGATGCAACCTCAACATATTTCACTGTCTCATACTTGTCACTTGAATAATCTCTTGTCTCTTCCTATTTGAAATATCCCAATCTCGCATGTCATGGTAATTCCACCACTTGGATGGGATCCACAGTTCCTTGGCCATTCACTCCTAGTCCCTTGCCTTAATATCCCATCTTCTTAATTAATCTTGAACCAATGTTTGAGTGTGATTTTCAAAAGCAACTAAATCATCATCATCATGTGAAAATTAAATTGAATAATTATCAACACCATTTACCTTAGTTGTCGATTCTGAAGTGGGTGATGATGGATTTTCTAAGACTTTGTCATAATTCAACTTTTCCAAGGCCTATTTTATGGCTCATAATTGAAGTTTCTCTCTTTGCTTCTCCCATTTTTATTCTTATAGAAGTCTCCTCAATACAAAATTCTCTGTTTGAAGGCTTTGGTTAATCTCTTCATTTGAATGATGACAAGAACATGAAGAAGAAGAATATTCACCAGAAGATGGAGATGGAGCATTTCCTCTGCTCTCTTTTCTTCTATTCCTATTTTCCCACTTTCTCCTCATAATATGAAAAAAATATATCTACTATGTTTTTCATCCTATAGAAGGCCTCATAGAGATATTTTTTCTTCTCCATTTCCCTTATTGTTGCATTTTCAATCTCTCCCATGATGACATTCACAATTCCTAGAAAAAATGTTAAACCGCTTTGATAACACTTGATCCAAAAAATTTTGTGAATGATTTCAAACAAAAGTATCCATTATACAATACCTTTTACTAATTATTATATTTTCTTGTGAAACCATGAGCAATGTATATTTTAAAAAACACTTCAGTAAGCCATCAAACATAATAAACAAGAAAATAATAAGCAATCAAACACACGATATGATAAAGGATTTCATCCAGTGTGTACTATGTCCTCGGGGTCTGGGTCACAACTAGGGAGGCCAGTTCATTAGTATCTGCAAGAAGATGAGTACATAATGAAATCTCTCTATCAATTTAAGGATGAATTTATTATCTAGAGTGGTATGTCTCTCCCAAGAGACGTTCTCCTACAAAGAACTCTCACTCACAATACATTATTTTTAAGCATAACAAAGGAATGATCTCTCACAAAGTGGCATAAATGGACTCACATATAAGTGGCATAAAATGAAATTCTTGAATTTCCAGATCATATCTATTAGTATCAATATGTCAGTGGTCGAGCATACTCTCTCAATTAATTTGCTAGAAGTCATAGGTCAAAATTTTTGGTCTTTTCAAACAAGTTTTCAAAATAAATTTTGGTCAGTGAAGGAGTCTAGGTTAGAAATGATTCTCCCTTCATCCCATCCATGGCTATCATCACCTCAAAGGTCATCACATTCATTTTAATTTAGAATTCTTAGGTCATTCACTTCATCTCATCTAGGTTTGTTGTCTAGGTGTCATTGTTTTGCCTTTGAAAATTCCAATTTGTCATCAAACAAGGAAAACAATCCTTCATTTTCACCATATTAATCTTCTAAAGGGAGTCAACATACTTAGCTCAATAAATTAAAGCAAGTTGCCTTATTTCTAAATTTGTTTCACAGTCTAAATATTTCAAAAGGCAAAATTGTATTATTGTTTTCACTACAGGACAAAATAAGCTCATCCAAACTCATTATTCTCTTTTGTTGTGTGGTAGAGCTCCTCTCTTACATTCATTGCACTCCTTAGTGGTCAAGGGTTCGAAGCAAAGGAAATAAATTACTCTAAGGAACAAGTTGTTATGTTTTTCAAGCCCTTTGTTACATTTATGGAGCACTCTGTTTCTCTTATGCTGCCTTTGTTATGCTTTTGGAGCCACTGTGTAACTTATGCTTCTGAAGCCCTTTGTTACATTTATGGAACAATTTCTACGCTTCTGGAAGCAGTTGTTACGCTTCTGGAAAAAGTTCAGTTTTGGGTTTTGGGGCTCCCAGGACACTCAAAGAAGCTCAAGTCTTGTTGGCATAAGTTCTTATAACTCTTACAATAGTAAGTCAACTTCTTATACCCTCTTGTGGTTAAATTATTAAGCTTACTATTTATTTTCATACTCACTCCATACTCCATTATATTTTCACTTCTTCATATAATTTAAATATTACAGTGAAATAAAACCTAACCCTCCCATATAACACTATCCTACACCTCCCACATACAGCATACTCTCATCTCCCACCATCCATATCCTTCCTAAGGGCCATTTTCACCTAACCCTAATTTCTACCCAATTTACACAGTGTTAAACTGGGAAATTCCTGTTTTTCCTTCATTTGACCACCTTTCTCACATCCATTTCGCTTGATTTAACTCATATCATGTAGCCAACATGAAAGCCTATCTCCTTAATTTTTTGTAGAATTTTCCTTGGCTTCAAAACCCTTCATATCACCCACTAAGCCTACCCCATCCTTATACTCTGTAATTTCCAAATTACAATACACATCTACACACTAGGTTTTCATCCTTTCACTGATAGACAAGATGGAAAGTGAGAAGAAAAACTTCAAGGGAGGGCACTACCTCAGATTAGAACCCTTCACAATGCAAGAAATCAATGCTTCACCCTTGGCCAAAAGATGTTTTGGGAGAACTGGATGTTTGAGGTTCTATGAGAAGATAATGGAGGAAGGATATCATCTTCAACTTACAAGCTTATTTTCCTATAATATCAACATGGGAAAGGTCATCATTGCAGGTTTAGAGTTTAATCTATCAATAAATCTGATTTCTTCGGCAACAGATATTCCTAGTCATGGGTAAAAGTGGTTCGAAGGCATGGACTTAGACCTTGAATATTACAAATTGTTCCTCAAGCCTCATGACAAGGAAAACCAAAAATTCCATCATTTACAAACCTTCATACATCATCCATATAGCTTATACATGCACTACCTATCACTCATATCCCTCCTTATTACCATTTCCACTAAAACCCTAGTTTTCACTATGTTTTTGCACGGAAACTAGGAAAATTTTGTGTTTTGACATTTTGGGCACCTTTCACATGCCCATTCCACAAAATTCCACTGAATCCTTAAGCTAACACATTACCCTACTAACTCAATTTTTTTTTGAATTTTCCTCAGCTTCCTTACACCTCATCTCATCCCCTAGAGTCACCCTATCCCTATACCATGTTTTCCCCAAATCCACTTTCCCTACCCACCCCATCTAGCTAGGGTTTCATCCTATTCACAAATAATATGGAGGGTGAGAAGACCTTACATAAGGGAGGTCACCATTCCAGGTTTGAGCCAATTCAGACCCATGGCATCATTTTTAGATCTTCATGTTCAAGCTAGGGTTTACATTGCACACACAAACACTTTTTCTTCAAAATCAACTTATGAGGAAATGGAGATGAATTTTCCAAAAGTGAAGGAGGATTTTGTCAATAATAGGCCAAAGAACAAAAAAATCCTTCATTTTATGCATAGGTGTTATTTTTTGAGACAAATTCTCAAAATCCAGTTTCTCCAGGTCATTTTCTTCACTTTTGGACATGTTATCTTCAAACCAATTTTTCAGGGGTTTGGAGTAGGGTTTTGTAGTTATTGATGAATCCATTTTGTAGTAGAAATCCTAATATCTCCAACCACGTGTAGCCTTAAACTCCTCTTGGAAGGCCTCCAAACACCCTCTCAAAGTAGGCACTACACTTCTACTCAAAGTGCGGTATGCTTCTGCAAAATTTGAGTAATCAACTTCAAATGGGAAATTAGTTTGGAAAACAGGAGGAGGTTTTTCTTCATAACATGCCAAAGAACACAAATGTCTCTCAGTTTTGCAAAAAAATGTATGGTTAGAAATATATTGATCCATATTTAAGCCCTATTTTTGCATAAATGTTTTGGAAAATTTTGGATTTTTGACAAATCTGGAAATGTCCTCCTCACAAATGCGTAGCAAGATTTTTCTACGCTTATTTAGGGGAATCCAAATGATGATTTATTTATATGGTTGGATGCATTTTTATGAGTACACACATATCAGGAACCCTCTTTGCATGATAGGCTTTAATTTTGTATAAAATGCCAAAAAAACACTCATTTTCTATGCTTCTGCCACATTTTTTGGAGGCCTTGCTACGATTATGGAGTAACCTTGGGAGAATGAATGTTTGGAGGCCTTCCCATGGGTAATATTTCAAAATTAAATATTTTCTGGAAACTATACAAACATGGATATTTGATTGTTCTTTCAAAACGAGATTTGGACTCCTAAAAGTGCCTCAAAAATGGCTGCAAACTTCTGCTATGCTTCTGTAAATTTTTGTTACACTTTTGTCGGAAAGTGTTGCACATCTGCATTGGATTGCTCAGGACACTTGTCAAGCTCAGAAAATGTCATAAATTCGATGTTTTTTTGTCCTATGAGTTGGCATTATATTAATTTAGGTGGTTTTTGCCTCTTATCATGAGTGAACATGTAATTGAATGTAAGGGACACACACTCCTAGTTCATAGCTGAATTTTAGGGAATAGTTTCTAACCTCCCTAGAATCTAGGAAATGACTCATCTCATGTATTTATGATCCATTTTGGATGGTATTTCGACATAATGAGGTGCCATGATTTATATTTTCTATAACTAGACTCTCTTTAGTCTTTTTTGGGTTGGATATTATTATTTTCGAGTGGAGCTATTGTAACAACATTTTGAAATGAAATAAAATACAAATTTGCAACAATTGTCTTGAGAATATTGTGGTATGCATTGGGGAATTTTTTTTCTTTAGTATTTTTATATATTCATATTAAACGATATATTTTCCTATTTCAGATACATCTTTCCATGTGTTTATTTTGTAAGATTATAAGAAGAAATCATGTTTTTTCATGCTCTATTTTAGACAAGGTTTACATGATATGTATATTTACTTATAAATGAATGAATTCACCTTAGTGCTCATTCAAACTCTCTATCACTTCATCCTATTCTCAATGACCAATTAACTATGCTTTCAAACTACCTATCTAGCCTTACATATTCTCTGCAAATTGACCTTGAAATTCAAGCCTAAAAACCCTAGAACTAGCCTTCTCACTGACATTCCTATCCAACACTCAAAAAATCAAACAAAATTCCTTCCATTCACTACAAAGTGACAACGAGAGAGCCCTCTCTGGTCCTAGTAGGGCTAGCTACCTGACCTAAAGCCTGGTCTTTGGTTTCCTTCCTTCAATCCCACTTTCAGCTTTGGGAAGTTTGGGGGAGTGATAAAAATATCAAAGGCATTCTCATTGTCATCACATACATATGGAAATTCTAAGACTAATAACTATAAACATGACTACTTTGAAGAAAAAACAAGAAAAGTCTCCAAAAGCATAAATATACCTCCTATTTTGATCATATCCTAAAAATAGGTTACTCAAATGAATAAATGGGTTGTGCCATTACGTAGGTTGCAAAAAAAAATGAAATTTAGTACAAATTTGACCCTTTTATGAAAATGTAAAATCCGAGCCTCCAAGGAATCTAAAAGATTCCTTGAAGATTCTTGTGTCAAGGTTCTACCTTCATGGTTCCACTCCTCAACATTCTGCTTCTAGAAAATCATATTCTCATATCAGAAAATGGATTACACCATAAAACTCCTGGCGAAATATTGAGCAATTTTAGAATAAATTTGGCCTATTTTTGACACTGTCAATATTTTACCCACAGGGAATATAAATATTCCTCCAATATTCCTTCAGTTCATGGCTCCACCCTATAAAGGTTTTGTTTCCTCGACGTTCATGCCTCCTCTCGGTTCTAGTCAACCTCGTGCCTAGGTTCTATGACCCTCCTTTGTTCTGATCCCACTCACACAGCTAAACATAACTTAATTAAAATATTGTGGGGTGGAAATATAAGGTTACTTGTCTAGCCAACTTGGTCGGCGGGTTGTTGTTAAAAGGCTAGAAATGTGTGGGTCGCAAGTTCAAACCTGTAGACCCATCATATTTTGGCATGTTGATTTTATTGTTGTGTTATGAAATCAGCTCCAAAAACAGAAGAAAAGAGAGATCAACGCCTTAGAAATCAGCCACTTCAAGGGGGCAACCTCCAATAAATTACAAAAATGAACAATTCTTGGATGATACAAATGACCAAAATCTCCTTCTATATATAGGAGTCCATGGGGCCACAATATAATCGTATCTAACCTAACAATAATAATTTAAGAGAAAAATAATAATAATATTGGGGTTACAGGGGTACAAAAATAACAATAAGGGGGCTACACTAATAACAATAAGGGACTAAACTAGTAATATTAGGGACCTAACATGCCCCTCTCCTTCAAAAAAGTGTTGTCCTCAATGCTTGAGTAGCTCTGAGTGCTTCTGTATAAAATTATCATCCTCCCATGTAGAACCTTCAGTGGGTAAGTTACTCCACTTGATGAGATACTCTGAAATTAATCGATTTCGTAGCTGTCGAGTTCTTGTTTCTGTGATCACTTCAAGTTCCAATATGATTTTTATTTCCTCATAAATTTCTGGAAATATTGTTTGAACTCGAAGATTTTCACCTATAACCTTCTTTAAGAATGAAACATGGAAAACTGGATGCACTCGCAAAGAAGAGGGAAGGTCCAATTTGTATGCCATAGTACCAATATTTTTCAACACCTTGTAAGGACCATAGTACTTTGGCGATAATTTATTATCCTTATTAGCTTGCTTGAGGGAAATTTTTTTTATGGTTGTAGCCGTAAAAATACCCAGTCTCCTACATCAAAACTTCTCTCGCTATGATATTAATCTGCCTGTTGTTTCATTCGATTTTGTGCCACATTTAAGTTATCCTTTAAGAGTTGGATAACTTCTTGTTGATTCTCGATGTGATATTCCACTGCTTGAACCATAGAATTTTCTCTTAAATATGATGTGATGGGTAGTTAATATCCATAAAGTGCCATAAATGGGGTCATTTTTGCTGCAGTATGGAAGGAAGTGTTATACTACCATTTAGCAAGAGGTAACCACTTGACCCATTGTGTTTGTTTATCAGATACAAAACATCAAAGATATCCTTCCAAACATTTATTCACTATCGTCGTTTGACCATCGGATTGAGGATGATAAGTTGGGCTATGAGCTAATTGAGTACCCAAACAAGAAAATAACTTTGTCCAAAAATTTCCAGTAAAAATGGGATCTCTATCCCTCACAATAATCTTTGGGTTTCCATGTAGCTTTTGAATTGTGTCCATAAATGTAGTATCAACTATACTTTCTTTAAATGGATGAGATAATGCACAAAAGTGTGCATACTTGGTAAGAAAATCCACTACCACCATGATGACACTCTTTCCTTCAGACTTAGGTAAACCTGTGATAAAATCCATTGAAATCTCCCCCCAACGTTAACTTGGAATGGATAAAGTTTGTATAAGACTTGGGGTCTTAATTGTCTCAACTTTATTTTGCTGGAAAACCAAACATTCCGCCACAAAATTTTGAATATCAGATTTAAGGCCATCCCAAAAAAATTCTTTCTTCACCTTGTGGTAAGTTTTTAAAAATCCTAAGTGTCCTCCTAAAGGAGAAGTGGGCAATTCCAAAAGAATCTTTTGTTTTAGTTGGGAATTCTTATAAAGATATAAGCAATCTTTGTACCATAAGGAATCATTTTTCCAACTAAATGTATCAGATGTACTAGGATCTTGCTGGATCTTTTGAATGAGTGTCCATACATCTTTTTCCTTCTTCCATTCATCTCTTGCTTCGGTTATCCAATCTGGTTGGATAATAGAAATGGCACAAAGCAATGCTTCCACCTCTTCATTCTTTCTTGAGAGTGCATCTACAACAACATTTAGCTTCCCTTTTTCGTAGATTATTTCAAAGGCATAACCAAACATCTTTGCAACCCATTTTTGCTGCTCTTCTGAAGATAGTGTTTGTTCCAAAAAGTGGTTAAGACTAAGTGTTTAAGACTATCATGATCAGTTTTTACCTTGAAGTGTCTTCCCATTAGGTAGGGTCACCATTTCTTTAGTGCATGTAGTATGGCTAACATTTCCTTCTCATAAATAGCTTTTTGTAAATACTTTCCTTTCATTGGATGAATTTCAAAAGCAATGGGTCTTCCTTCTTTCATTAAAATAACACCAATTCCATTTCCCGAGGCATCACATTCCACAATAAAGGTTTTTGTGAAGTCTGGCCTAGCTAAGACCCGTGCTGGGCACATTGCCTCTTTAAGATTTTCAAACGCCTTAGTTGCTTCAAGAGTCCATGAAAATGCATCTTTATTCAATAATGTTGTTAGAGGTGTTGCTATTCTCCCATAATTATTAAAAAAGTTGTGATAATACCCTATTAACCCAAGAAATCCTTGCAATTGCTTTATGGTTGTGGGGACTTTCCATTCCTTAATGGCTTTAATTTTGTTAGGGTCTACCTTAACACCCTCATGAGATACAATATGACCCAGATATTCCACCTCTTGTACTCCAAGGAAACATTTGGATTTTTTTGCATATAATTGTTTCTTCTGCAATAGTTTGAGCACCCTGTCAACATGTTGAACATGATCCTTCCAAGACCTACTGTCGATTAGTATATCATCAAAAAATAATAGAACAAATTTTCTAAGGAAGGGTTTGAAAATGGAATTCATCAACCCTTGAAATGTAGAAGGTGCATTGGTAAGGCCAAAAGGCATGACCAAAAATTCATAATGACCCTCATGGGCTCGAAATGTTGTTTTCAGAATATCTTCAGTATTCATTCTAATTTCATGATATCCTCAACAAAGATCCAACTTGGTAAAATAAATTGCTCCATGTAATTCATCCAATAATTCATCAATCACAAGAATGGGAAATTTATATTTAATAGTGAGATTATTGAGCTCCCTATAATTTAGACACATGAGCCATGATCCATCCTTCTTGTGCACCAATACTACTGGAGCAGAGAAAGAACTTTGACTAGGTTGAATTATACCAGCCTCTAACATTTCTGCAACCATACGTTCAATTTCACTCTTTTGGACATAAGGATATCTATAAGGCCTGATGTTTGGAGGAACAGTTCCTAGAATCAAATGAATAGCATGATCATGACCATGAGTAGGGGGGAGTCCTTTGGGATTTTCAAACACCTTGGAATTATTGTCTAAGACTTTTTGGAGATTTGCAGAAATAGATGATTTTGATGTTGGAACTTCTAGTGAGCATAATTGTGCAATTACGCCTTGTTGTTCTTTCTTCAGAGGATTTTTCATGACATTAGAGCTTATTATATTTCCTGGCTGCCTTGCGATACCCCATAATTATACCTCCTTTCCTTCTAAAAAACAATTCAAGAAAAGTTCTTGAAAATTAAAAGCTACCATCCCCAAAGATTGTAACCATTGTACTCCTAGTACAACATCATCACCTCCCATTGGAATGGAAAGAATTGGAGTATTAAATATATATTCCCCCATGGTTAGCTTTATATTATGGAATTTCCCATAGCAATTTATAGTTCCTCGATTTGAAACCATCACTTGACATTCTCGTGCTGAGTTTAGGAAACAATTCAATTCCTTGGCTACTTTACAATGAATACAATTATGGGTACTACTTGAATCAATAACCACTATTAACTTTTTCTTTTTGATATGTCCTATCTTGAGAGTTTGAGGAGTGGTAATTCCTGCCAATTCATTACACAATATGCTCGGGCTCATTTCTTCCTCTTCTAGGGTTGGTTCCTTGTGTATATCCTCTTCTTTTAAAGATTCTTCTTCATTTTCTTCTTCCTCTTCACAATCTATGTAAAACGATTTCTTCTCAGCACACTTATGACCTTTAGTGTATTTTCTATCACAATCATAATAAATCCCTTTTTCTCTTTTTTCTTCCAATTTTTGTGGTGTCAACCTTGTAGGTTGTGGAAGTCTAGGAGTAGCAACACTTCCATTTTATATATGTGAGTAGTAGGCTTCTTTATCATCATAATTTTACATTCAATTTTTCTTGCCAACCTAAATGCCTTTTCCAGTGAATCAGGTTCCCAAACATGAACCTCATGTTGGATGTTATCCTTTAAAGTCCATATGAAGACATCAATCTTGTGTTCCTCTGGAATATCAGTTACCCTTATATTCAATTTTTGGAATTCCTCAATGTGCTCCACCACTGAACCCTTTTGTTTGAGATTTATCAATTGGATAAGGAAGGTGTTGCTTTTTGTATCCTCATAATGTGCTATCATTTCCTCCGTAAAAATTGACCAAGTGAAAATTTTTTTACGGGAGAAAAGCCATCGATACCATACAAATTTATTTTGTTCTAAATGTAAAGTTGCAATGCGTACCTTTTGTGTGTTTTTCTGTACATGAGTGAAAAATATTGTCATTCGTAGATTCATGTTTACGGATCCTCGCCCCTCGTAAAATTCCTCATCCATTTGGAATATGGTGGTTCTTCCATCCAACATTAGAGTTTATGAAATCATGATTAACATTTATTTTTTTCTCATCATGAGTTTCCTCTACTATCTTTTCGCCATTAGGAAACATTTCTTGTATGAACTTTGCCAAACCTTCGATGTCTACTTTAAGATAATTCTTCATGTTTTCCATGTTGTATTTCATTTTTTCATCGATCTTAGCTTCCATGTCATCCATCGTATTTTCCACGCATTTCTTCAAAACTTCCATTTCATTTTTTGTTGCTCTTTGCGATAGCGAAATTGGGTGCACTTTCTCTTGTAATTTTGATATCTCATGTTGCATTTCTTCGTCTTCATGAGTCATAGTAGAGCCTTATGAAGGCTTAATGGGTATTGAATTATTTTTAGGGGGAATTTTAGAACCCAATACTGATATATATTCTTCAATATGCCCTTGGAATAAATTCAAACTAATTTTTTCAAACGAGAATTATGTAATTCGAAAAAAATACACACCTTTTTCTTGCTTTTGAGGATCTCGATATTGAAAATGAATTATATTTGTGATTTTAGATCTTAAAAATATGAAATTGGGCCTTATAGTATCCCTCTCAATCAAACTCCAGAGGTCTAACCTGATTTGGATTCTTCAAGGAAAAGTTATGCCAAATATCCCACAATGACCTAATTATGGACTGGTTCAGTAAAGCGACCTTGTACGGCATGCCACATGTCATTGTTTCCTCCTTCAGATCTAAAATTGATACAGAGGAAACTGCAGTTTGTGTACTTGTGGCCACATTTTATAGAATTCCAATCCAATGCTCAGAGAGAGAGTTATGACAATTTTCCCACGCTCACCTCTTTGAGATGAAATTCAGAAGCCTGACAAAACCCTAAATTCCACAGATCCTATCTCCGAAAATATTGCGACTCAAGCTCTAAAATTTTTCCACAAGGTTCCTCAAGACTACGGCTTTTCTCTATAAAAAATTCAGCTTCTGAACCCTCGTAGAAAACAAATAGAAAAAATTCCACGATGACGAATTTAGGTCAAATTCAGGAGCCTGAAAACATCCCTAACTTACATAGCTCATACCTCCGAAAATATTGTGAACCAAGATCTAAAATAGTTCCACTATTTTCCTTAGGATTTCAGCTCCTCTCTGTAAAAATTTGAGCTTCTAAACCTTCGTAGAAAAAACGTTATAGCGAAAATACTACGATGACCTATTTGGAGCAGCGAAACCCTAGAATCCTAATCTCTGATACCAAATGTTATGAAACTAGCTCCAAAAATAGAAGAAAAGAGAGATCAATACCTTAGAAATCAGCCACTTTGAGGGGGAAACCTCCAATACATTACATAAATGAACAATTCTTGGATGATACAAATGACCAAAACCTCCTTCTATATATAGGAGTCCATGGGGCCACAATATAATCCTAGCCAACCTAACGATAACAATGTAAGGGCACAATAATAAAAATATTGGGGTTATAGGTGTATAACAATAATAATAAGGGAGCTACAGTAATAAAAATAATGGACTAAACTAGTAATATTAGGGACCTAACATGTTGGCAGATATTTTTTTGTTTTAAATTTAAATTAGTGTTAGGTTTTGGATTTCCATTTGGTCAACTTCCATATTGGGGTTGTCGGTTGGCATGTCAACCCCTAATTTCAGTTGGTTGTTGGCCATGGAAAGGGTCCATAGACCTACCACTATATTTTTATATTATATATTTAACAAGTGGTGATTTCGGGTTGGGTAGGTTTGTTGGGGCCCCCCCTATATATATATATATATATAGTAACCACTCAAAAAAATTCAGTTGTATTTTTAGGTCACCGAAGAAATTAAGTAGCTTATCATTTGGTCATTTTTTCTGACCTCTAAGTGCCAAAATCGTAGGTTTTAACCCTGTACAGAAATTATCTGCAAACGAATCTTAAAAATATAAAATAAAGAATAGTGACATAATAAAGCATAAAACATATATACACAAATATTTTCCCCTGGATCCAAAATCAAGACTACCAACTTGATTTTTCATTATATTCCTTTTAGTTTTACAACACATATCTACATGCCGAAGCATTAATAAACCCCAATCCATTAACCCTAGATTAGAACATAACCGTAGTTCCCTTGACTAGATCTACAAAATACCAGGGGCCGAAAACCATCATGCCCCAAAACCATGTGCAAACCCATGCACAAAAGCATGGGCGGGTCGGCCCACTGAAAAATAGGGTCCAAAAAACTTTTCCCGAGGCGCTGCCCCAGACCCTGAACAAGGGGGGCTACCGCCCCTCGTGTGACCCCTCTACTGCGTTCGACGCAACATACAGGGGTGGCTGTCGCCCCCCCTGTGCCCCCCCCATGCGTGCGACTAATTGTGGAAAGAATATAACACATATCCAACATTCTCCCACTTGTTATTTTCTTTCCGAAGGGCACCCCATGAGATCTTAGTCATTAGTCCAACTCTGCAACACCCATTGTTTATTTACATGAAGATAAATTCTAAGTGCTCATAGAATTCGTCAATGCATCTGCAACATTATTCAAAGTGTCCACCTTTACCAGCAACACCCTTTTATCCCCAACCATATCTCTCACAAAGTGATATTGAAAATTGATGTGCTTTGTCTTTGAATGTTAAGTAGGGTTCTTAGCCAACAAAATTTCATTGTGGCTATCACTGTCTATCGTTATAGGTCGCTGCAACAACTCCATACTTGAACAAAATCTCTGCAACCAAACTATGTCCTTGTTTGCATGAGTGGTTGCCATGTATTCTGCCTCTGTAATTGAAAGAGCCACTATAGACTGCATTTTACTCATCCAATTGACTGCACCTCCAAATAGGCTAAACACATACCACCTTGTAGATCTTCTATGGTCTAGATCTCCAGCCCAATCTGCATCAATGAAACCATAGCTGTCCAAATATCTATCCATTCCTGGTCTTCCCTGGTAGCACAAACCATAATCACTAGTGCCATGCAAATATCTGAAAACCCGCTTCACTGTTGTCCAATGCTCCTTCCCTGGTTTTGACATAAACCTGCTCAATAATCCCACTACATGTGCAATGTCTGGTATAGTATAGACCATTGCACACATCAGGCTACCTACTGCACTTGCATATGGAACACAAGACATATATTCCTCTTCTTCTTGTGTCTTGGGACATTGTTCAACAGAGACCTTTACACCTACAGGAATAGGAACCTTCACCAGTTTACTATCCTGCATATTGAACCTCTGCAATATTGTCTTGACATACTTCCGCTTGTTTAACTAGAGCTTTCTCTTTGACATATCTCTCTTAATTTCCATGCCTAAAATATAGTTTGTAGCACCAAGATCCTTTATGTCGAATTTGGAGAACAATTGGGTCTTCAAATCCTGAATAATTTCTTTGTCATTTCCAATCATCAACATATCATCCACATATAAGACCAAATAAATAACATGGTCACCAATTAATTTAAAATATACACAGTGGTCCTCTTTGCTTTTGGTGAAGCCAAATCCCCGTATATAGGTATCAAATTTCTGATACCACATCCTTGGTGACTGTTTTAACCCATACAGAGACTTTTTTAACTTACATACCAGTTCTTTCTTACCCTTCACCATAAAGGCTTCAGGTTGCTTCATGTAGATCTCCTCTTCTAGATCCCCTTGAAGAAATGTTGTCTTCACATCCATCTGTTCTACTTCAAAATCAAAAGTAGCAGCAATAGATAAAAGTAATCTAATAGAAGAAACCTTGGAAACAAGAGAAAATATATCACCAAAATCAATTCCTAGCACCTGGAAATAACATTTTTCTACCAACCGAGATTTTTATTTCTCCACCTTTCCTTCTACATTCACCTTCTTCTTAAACACCCATTTTCTCCCGATGGGATTACTTCCAGCCAACAGCTCCACTAGATCCCATGCCTCATTTTTGTGCAAGGATGCCATTTCATCAACCATGGCCTCCTTCCAGAGTTTTCCATCCTATGAATCTACTGCCTCCCTGACAGTTCTAGGATCATCATCAGTTATAGTTAAAGACAAATTGAATAGAAATCAAATGGACTATACCTTTCTGGTTGCCTTCTTTCCTGAATTGATCTTCTCACAGCTAGAGTTTGTGGCTCTTCCTCTTCTTAATATTCTTCTGTTGTAGAGTCTGATTCATCCTCCTTTAGCTCAAACTCTATCTTCTCAGGTTCCTTTTGTAGGAACTCATGTTTAACAACATATTTAACCTCTCTAAACACTACATATCGGTTGTACACAACCTTCCTTGTTTCTGGGTTCCAAATATTGTAACCTTTTAAACCATCCTTATACCCAATAAAGATGCACCTTTCAAATTTATTAACCAACTTGGTCCTTTTCTCCTTTGGAACATGTACATATGCATCACATCCAAATACCATCAGAGGTGAAAGAGTGGGTTTCTTACCAGTCCATACCTCATGTGGAGTCTCATCTTCCAATGTTGATGAAGGTGATCCGTTAACCATGTAACATGCAGTCTCCACTACTTCTGCCCACAATTCCTATCCTAACCCGGTACCATTGAGCATGATTATTGCCTTTTCCATCAGAATTCTGTTCATTCTTTCTACAAATTATTTTTGCTGAGGTGTGTTGGATTAGTATTCTATCGTGCTATACCACACTTATTACAAAATTCTTCAAATTACTTCTTGCAAAACTCTCCACCATTATCTGTCCTCAACACCTTTATCTTATTCTCTTTGTAGTTTTCTACCTCAGCCTTAAATTCTTTAAATATGTCAAAGACTTCAGATTTGTTCCTCAAGAAATATATCCATGTATTCCTTGAGAAGTCATTTATGGTGTCTGATGCTCATTTAGAGCATCGAAATTCCAACATTTCATAGAGATATCTTCTCCTGAGGTAGCTGCAACCAATTTGGAGAAGGTCGAAGATCTTTAAGGCAGATTTAGGGATTGTTTTATGGGTTTGACCAAGCAGAGGTTTAGTAGAGGCTAGTCATGAAATTTCTTGGCCATTTGAGGATTGTTTAAGGGTGAAATATTCCTGGTTTGGTAGTCTAGAGGCTCTTTGGGTATTACAGAGGCACCATAGACCTGTTCTAGGCTTGTTGTAGGGCCCGTAAGGCCTATTCCTTAGTGATGGAGCATGGGAACATGCAACGTCAATGGAAACCACTAAAAGGATATAAAACAAGTTCAAAGGGAGGATTATTGTAGGGATTAAAGAGGGTTGCCATGATCTGTGATAATTCCCTAACAAATTTGATATTCTACAATAGGGGTACTAGCTCAGGAAAACAAGTATATGGATGATTCAAAGTGTTGAAATTGTTGCTAGTGGATCAGTCCTAGGTTGGAAATTTGGATCAATTTTGGTTGTAGCCTGTGAGAGAAATTTGGACGACATGTATTGGTGGATGAAAGCCTATCCTAGGAGTAAATATTGCAGTGAAGTATTAGGTAACATTGGACTAGTGGAGGAAAACGTGTTGGCTACCCAAAGTAGCCCTTGAGAAGCCATCATAGAGTGACATTGACAACTGTAGGTTTCGTGAAGGTTGTAGCTCGGCAATAGCCAACCTACTAAAGAGAAGATTGGATCATCTTGTTTTGATTGTAGCAGAAGTGACTTGCAGCAGTGATTGGTGGGAGCCCTCTAGGAGACTATATGTGTTGCCCTTTGATGGACTAAGGGGTAGCTAGAAATCAGAACGAGAGCGAAGGGCCAATAGGATGAGGTATGACATAAAGGATGCAATAATATTATCATTGAATCTTGTATCCCTTGTAAGGGAGCCCTACACTGTTGTATTAATCAGTTGGTTTAATATAAAAAATATTGGGTTGTTGTACATATTTGTACAATATTTTATAAAAAGTTGTCTATACTTGTGCATGTGTGATTTAATTCTTTATATTGTTCCCCCGTGCAAATTAGCTTTTGTTGAGATTCTTGGTTTGGTAGCATTAGAGATTCTCACATTCTAACCTGGACCTAAGATCATGGAATTTCAAAAATCCTGGTCTATTGGATGTATTTATATTGGATACCTAAGGGTATAATTGACTCAGTTCACAAGCTGTGTTGTTGGTTTATATGGGTAGGATCTAAAGATGACTTTGTATTTCCATGGGTGCGATAGGAAGAAATATCAGTGCCCAAATATTGGGCGAGATGGGGAATAAAATGGTTTCCTTTATTTGCAAAAGCAATGGGAGATAAGGCTGGAAGGAGGTCATTTTTTCAAAAAAAGTCTTTGGACCTCAGTTGTCCAAAAAAAATGCATCTTTCCATCCTCTATTGACAAATGGATCAGGTCACCTGAAAAAAAGAAAGGTAACGTCTCTGTCATATGGAAAGAAATTTTGTCATTTTTCTGAGTGGTGGAAAGCGGCCTAGCTTGGAAGGTTGGTAACTGAGAAAATATGAGGATTGAAATTTAATTGTGGATTGGATTGAAATATATATATATATATATATATATATATATATATATATATATATATATATATATATATAGACACACACACCATTCACCGAGGGTTTCAATAATATTTTCCAATTTTGAAGAAGTCCTCCTAAACCCCAGCTGACTTGCATAAATCATGACAGTGACAATTAAAAATTAATATCTCAAATTCTAGAGCTCCAATTTGAGTTATTTTTGAAGCGTTGGATTCGACACACCATCCTATATGACCTCAAATTCCTCATGTTTTTTTCCCAACTCATTTGGGTACAAAACCCCAACCTTGGGTTCCAAGTCCACAAGTGACTCTTGTGGTGCTCCACCCTCCAAACCATGAACCCTAGGGGTTGGATTACCTCCCAAGCTACTCAACAATCAATAGATATGGCCTCCATAACTTATTTTATAAGGACCAATTTTCCACTCTCCATAACCACTTTAAACTGCAAATATTTAATCTTTTTTTTAATCGTTGCTAACAACCATTTCCACTCTTCCTTCTTGTAGGTATTTGGTTTGAGGTGAAAGCCTAGATACTTCAGACCTTCCTTAAAAGTGTTGTCATGAAATGGAAATTGTTCATGTACACTTCTATCTTCCCCGAGACAGAGAGTCGAGTAAGAAAGTTTGTATTTTGTTACATTTATTTGCATACATGTTTCCTTCTGAAAGAGAGACATAGATTCTTTTATAGCAGTTGGATCCCATCTAGAAACATTGTTGAACAAAAAAATGTCCTTAAAAATCAAGAGATGGCTAATTGAAATATATTCTACAACCACCACTCCCCTAATGTGCCCCCTTATTTTTGTTACAATGAGAAGCTTGTTGAGGCCTTTCACCACTGGTAGGAATAGTAAAGGAGACAGTGGCCACCCTTGCCACAAGCCACATTGAGCATGGAAAAATGGTGAGGTTGATCCATTAATAAGTACTAAAATTGAAACTGAGGAGATTCAACTTCTAATCCAAGTGATAAAAGTAACTTCAAAGCACAAATGAGTAAGAATCAAATGAATAAAATTCCAGTTGACCCTATTATAGGCTTTTGATAGGTCAATTTTTAATATTTTTCCCTTAATCTTTCTAATTTTGAGATTGTGTGAAAATTCTTGGGTCATTCCAATAACTTCATGAATATGACACCCTTCAAGAAATCCAAACTAATCCCTAGATATGTTTTTGGATAGAATCAACCTAATATTTTTATCAATAATTTTTGTGATCACTTTATAAATAAATTTGCAGATGGAGATAGGTTTGAAATCATCAAAATGTTGTGGATTTCTTCTCTTACGGATAAGGGCGAGAAAGGTAAAACTAAATGATGCTAAATTTATTCCATTCAGTAAGAATCCTCAACCACTCTAAGCATAATAGACCCCAGGATGTCATAAATACCAAGAAATAATTCTACCGTGCAACCACTAGGACCAAGGATCTTATCTTTTTGCATACCATGTAAGATGCCCTGAAGCTTAAAATCTGAGATACGATCCATCAAAATCCTGGGCCAAAAGGACCACTTCAATAATTGAAGATTCATCAAGGGATTTATAGATATTGTTGAAATGGATTTTCTCTAGAGAAGCCAATTCCTAAAAATATTTACCTTCCCCCCATCTAGATAATTTATGCCCCAGATTGTGTTACCTGTTTTTCATCAATTCGAAAAATTTTGGAAAAAAATTGTATTCTCGTCTCCTCTCTTCAGCCATATAGCTCTTATTTTTTCCCTCTAAACCTCTTCACATTCATCCAAGGTTATTTTTTAGAAGCCTCCAACTGCAGGATTCGTTCTTTGTACTCCTATGTCTCATAACCCCCCCCGAAGGACCTCCAAAATTGCGAGTTCTCCTCCACATATTTAATCTTTGCTTCATCCCTAAGCCTATTATGAAGAGACCACTGAAAAGTGGACACTTTAACCCTTTTTAAATTCTTATAGAAATGGGTTACAATCAGCACCTCCTGGTTATAAATATATCAGATCCAAATTTTTGATACAATATTGAGAACAATCTCATCTGCTAGCAAGAAAGGAATGAATTTAAAAGGAATAACATGTTTCTAGACACCTCCTTTTAATTCCAAGAACAAAGGATGATCATCAAAGATGTCACCAACCCCAATCCATTTTTGAAACAACGTGATTCTTTCCATCATTTACTTCTTTTCTTAGATTTTTTTACTATTAATCACGTTAAATTTAAATTTAAAACTATTTGTCACATCACTTACCTTCTTGACCTTTTAACTGAACAAACTATAATAGTTTTAGAATTATTCTTTTAGTTTTTTTTTTTAGCATAGAGATAAAACTCTAAAGAATTCCAAGTAATCTCTTACCATCTAGACCTAAGTATTAGTGTGCGTTCATTTTTTTGATAAGCATCAAATATCTAACTTAATTTAGAATATTATTTTTTTATTTTTAAATTCTTTAAAACAAATATTCCTAAATTATGATAGTTTTGATTAATTAAAATATCACTAGGATCAATATTATAACAAATAATTTGAAATTGAGATTTAATGTGTGTATCTTTGTGTTATAAAGTTAACAAATATGTAAGTTAGAAAACAATAGGAATTATCCATACCCCCATTTACTACAAAAATCATAATAATTTATTATTAAAAAGAATATTTTAATAATGCATATATTATTTAATTAATAAAATGATTTTGACAACTTTTTTTTACTATCTTTATTAATTTTTTTAAATAATAAAAAATAATTTCAAAATTAAAATATTATTACCAATTTTAATTTATAGTATTTTCCATATAATATGTGTCGTTGATTGTGTTAGAGATCATTCATGAAAGCAGTGATCTCATTTCTATTGGCATGTCTCTCACAGGCCAGATGTTCCATTGTCGTTGTCACTTAGTGAATCTGCTCTTCTAAAAAGTCAAATGGAAAAGGAAGTTTGACTTGTCCCAGCTAAATTAGTTTTTGTTGTTTCAATTCCTACCACTCATCCTATTGCTCAACATGGTGTCCAACACCTTGACCACACAGACCGGCACCGCATTTTTCCCTTCACCCCTCGCACTACAATGTGCTCCAGTTATTTGTTCGACTCAACTCACATAGTATATCTAACCCAGTGCCCTGTTTGCTAAGGTGGAAATTTCTTTTAGAATGCCTAACTTTCCAAACACTCCTCCCAACTCCCTCATCCACTTCCCACCCAAAAAACCAGATACTAAAACTTTCGTTGGCATCTAGCTAGCTATTTTTCCACCTCAAATATACTACACTACCTCAAACCCTCCTTGTTGAACCAATCACTCTGTCGAGTCTCCACTAACTCACCTTGCTACCGACCCTACTTCTCCACACAATGCATCCATACCCACCCCCAAAAAATAAAATTCCCATCCCTATCAACCCTCCTCCTTGCCTAACCTCTAGGACCATAATACTACAGGAAGGAGTAGCAAAAGCCACACAAACAATTTCATTTTATTCAATGTCCAACCTGATCAAATCCCCAGACACTCCAAATATCACAGCAAAGACCCTATAAAATAAAAACCAAATTGAAAGGAAAATAGAACATGAACTTAATACCTGCACGACACCGAGAGGGAAAGTTCCCTCGACAATATTTTTTGTCACCTTGTCAACTATGCCTCCCTCTTGTGCTGCTACCCAAAATTCACCCACACATAGAACCTCCTGAAGTGGACCGCGGTCCCAAGTACTTATTCCCTAGACCACTTTGTCAACCGATCTTCATCATTAATCTGAGAATTCCTATTGTGCTTCCCTCACACAAGACAGAGGCCAGGGTATGGGTGCGACAAGTAGCCACCCTCCCCTACAAAAAATGTACTATCCCTGGTTGATTCATCGCCCATAATAAGAAACTGACCAATGATACCACAACTAGCCATATCATAAAAATAAACCTCATTTTTTCTTGAATGTTCTGAAGTTGCGCTCTAGCCATAGCGTATTCGACATGCTAGACCTGGGTTGATCTAATTATATAATGCAGTTACAAGGAACGACCATTTTTCATGCAGTTCGGAGTTCACTTGGATTATTTTGAGCTTTGGTGGTGTAAATTGTGTTTTAAGAGTATTGGTAGAGAATTTATTATAGTTAATTGACTATCGATAAGCGTGTTTAGTTATTTTTGCATTCAAAGGGGTTGTTGTGGCACTAGTTGAGGCTATTTTTGTGGCTATGGTTTCTTTGCGACACAATTATTATTTGTCAGTATTTTTTTATTACCAAGTGGGTTTCTTTTTTTACTTCATCGAACGTGAGCAGTGAACTTTCTATGCATAATATTGAAACATTGAACTTTCCATGTGGAATGTTGAAGCAATAAACTTTCAAAATGCAGGATTTCCAACCTCCTCGATGACCATTTGACAGGTAAATGTGTGGACACTATTTTGTGGTTTAATCGTTGTGGTGCATAATTCGGAGTTCTAATGGCTCACTATTTCATAGAATTTGCATGTTATACTTTATAATTCAGAGCATAACAATTGTTCAGGTAAGTGAATTGCTGGATTCTAGTGATGGAAACCTGGTGAGTTTTGAGCTCTCCCTGTGAGCAAAGTCTGGTTTAATGAGTGATTTTATTTGTTAGCAGAAGTGTTAAATAAATTTCGGGGTCGAGTTTCAATGATTTGTATGCAGT
The DNA here is from genome assembly GCA_034641835.2 of Pinus albicaulis. Classification (NCBI taxonomy): domain Eukaryota; kingdom Viridiplantae; phylum Streptophyta; class Pinopsida; order Pinales; family Pinaceae; genus Pinus; species Pinus albicaulis. Next base: position 213,998,067 of record CM076582.1, read on the forward strand.
GTTGTAGGAATAGACCTGTAGTAATTGAGCATGGCTACGTCGGAGGTCGACCCATATTTGCATTTGCGGAAGTCCTATGTTCAAGGTGCCAGCTATGTTTCCATGTGGTATGGTTTTAAATTGTTTGCCAACCGTGATTTCATGTTTTTTTTTAGCGGTTATGAAGAAGTTTTCGTGGAATTTACTTTAAAAGTTTTGAAATCGGGACTATAGAAACATTTTCATTTTTAGAAGGCTCGTCGACAAGGTGGCGGCTTCGACTCCATGTCGTGCTGTTTTAGATTGTCCAGGTGTCAGAGCTCTCCCTGACTATTCAAAAGACCATGATATCTAAGTGTTGAAGGAAATAACGTCGACCTGAGTTAGGCTCAACACATAGGCACGATGTTTTAAGTTTCTAAAATTTGTGGTGTTAGAAATTGAACGATATTTACATTTCCACAAGGCCCCTAAGTAATAAATATATGAAAAAATAAATAAATGAGCTTTGTTAGATCTTTTAATTTGCATTTTAGAGCTTGATTCTGCATATGCGAGTTTTCTCATGGATTTTATGTTTAGGACATTGTCATAGGACACATTGGTGCTATTATTTTGTTTTTCAAAACAATAATTTTTTTGGAATGAAATTTATAGTTTAACTGTCAGAAACTACAATCTCAGATAATCTCCAACTGGGAAATCAAGGGCATAAAAGAATTGACACCAAAATTGAACTTTCAAGGATATTGGAGAACATTTAAAACCAATGCTACTTGTATTCTTAGTTTCGAATATCGGGTTTTCTAATGTACGTTCTGCCTAAATTTTATGCATAGATGAACATGCTTAAGCCACAGTGGTAAGAGTACGTTTAAAAAAAATCAAATTTCAAATAAGGGAATGGGTCTCCATTTCAGTTTTTTTGGGGTTTATTTGAAGTCGAAGGAAAGTTGTAGTCGAGGTTGGTTGTGACTTCGTGGCAGGTTTGTCTGCGTTTCTGTGGAAAGGAATCATAAGGAAAAGGCTAACCTCTGACCCATCTTGGAAAATGCTGAGCTTTGAGCGGTCTTGAAGTTGCAACTGACACTTAAGTTGGTTGTTTTCGAATTTTGTAATTTATGAACCATATGCAAATTATTTTTTTCTTTAGATGAGAGATAACGGGTTCATATCTTTTAAAAAATTTAATAGTAATGTATTTTAATTTGTACCTATTTTTTGAATTTTTTATGTTGAACTTTTAGATAGAAATAATAATAATATTCTATGTAGAATTTCTTTGAATGAATTTATTTTATAAAAATAATGTTGAACTTTTTTTTTATTGAAAAAAAAATAAAGTGTTTTTAATTACATGTATTAAAAAATATTTTATATGGAAAAAATATATATATATTATAGACACATGTGTTCTTTTTGTGGGCCTTCGTATAGGCAAGTCGGAGGTCAGGTTGACTATGAGGTCAATGGTGGCGATTGTAAGAATGCATGGCTCTACACATATATTTCTTTTGTGGCTCCTACTGAAAGAAAGTCAGAGGTCGACCCACACTATGAGGTCGCAGTCGACATTGTTGCTTGAATGTTATCTTTAGGTACTCCTGACTACTAACACCCCCAGATCAATTTGACTCCAGCTTCAATATTCCATGTGAGCTAGTGCGAAGTCAGAAAAATTCAACCAAGGTTGCAATATATGTTTGATTTAAATAATATTTTGATCAAGATTGTTGGCATATACATTAATGTGGATATTAGTTGAGATTAAAGTACTATGTTGGTAATTTGGTATTTTTTATTCAATATAAATTAAAAGTATAATTTTTTTCATTTTTTTATAAATATAAATAGGTAAGGAAATAGTTTTTATAATAATTTATATTGTTTATTGCTGATTGATTTGTATAATTAGAAAAAAAAAAAAAATTAACACTATTCACGTTATTTTTTTCTTTAAAGAAGGGATAATGGTTTTTTAAACATTTTATCTTATAACAATAATTAATTCAATTAATTTTTTTATTGATCAAAAAATAGATATTTTAAATTAATTTTATTAAATAATATGTTATATGAAAAAAAAAAAAAAATTATAAAGATTCCAGCTATACATATATGTTTGTTTTTTGGGTCCTTCCACAAGAAAGTGCATTGCCTTTTGAACTATGTTATGGAATTTCGTTATGTATTTGGCTCTATAAACACACCCAACTATACACACATATTTGTTTTGTGGTCCCTACTGAAAGCAAGTCTGAAGTTGGGCAAGATTGTGAGGTCGGAAGATGGCCTTGTCATTTGAATGGTGTCTCTAGACACTCGCAACTATTGACAATACTCGACCAAATACTCCAACTACAATAGAACATGTAAGCGGGTACTAGAGCTGACAAATTTAACGGATGTTGTCATGTGTGTTATATTTAAATATTATTTCAATCAAAATTATTCACAAATACATTAATGTTGATATACAGAAATGGTCAAATTATCTTGCTTCATGATGTTTCTCATTTGTGTTGAGATTTCAAAGTAATTATGTTATTTATTACTTGCAAATTTTATATTATCTTGCTTCATGGTGTTTATCGTTTGTGTTGAGATTTTAAAGTAATTATGTTATTTATTACTTCCAAATTGTATCTTATTCCATCATTCGTGTTTTATTTCTATTCGATACATATTTGGATTGTAATGTATTTTTTTATTTAATATGGATTGAAAACATAATTTTTGGGTTTTTTTTTTCTATAATCCAGGTTCACTATTGTTATTATTATCATTTTTTATAAATAACTTAAATGACATTTAGTGAAAAAATGGTTTATTTATTTATTTTTATAAATATAAATATGCAAGGAAATGGTTTTTATGTTTGAGGTTTTTTTCCTTCCCAACATCTATTTTGTTTTAAATTTCAAAATTATTTATTTAAATCACAATTTTCGACAATGGATTCAAAAATATTAAGTTTATATATATCTATCTATATATAACTTAATTAGTTTACAATGTATATAGAATAATTAAACTCTTCTATATTTTTTTAGGTTTTTTATTAATTTATATTTGAAATATAACTTTGCAGTATATTTAGCTTTTGGTTTATAGTACATTTTATGTCAATATATTTTTTGTTTTGTTTGTTGGCCATGTTTTTTTTTTTTTTTTGGGTCTTAATAATTTTAAATTATGACAAGTGGCTACATTGTTAAATTTTATTGATTTTGCTTAAGATTATAAATAATTACACAATAAATTAAAGTTTTAATGAGTGCTTTAATTATTTTGACTAAACTTGATAAATTAAAAAAACTTGTTTTAAAATTATGTGAATGTGAATCGAAATTTTATTTCAATTTGAATTTAATTTCATTCATATTGTCCCTCTCGTCCCTTCGTCCCTCTCGGTCAAGAAAGGGAACAACCTACCATCACTTATATAATGGCACGAGATATGACGATCAGGCCCTAGTCTCACCCACATCATACCCTTGTCAACAGCCATCAAAAGTGGTAAGATAGGTTGGAACCATAGTATTTATTCATTGCGTTTATTCATTCGTTGCGTTGGAAGGAAGGAGGCAAGACTCCCTTCATGATACTCCCAGCTATTCTGCATATTAATTATTTGGAATATTAAATAATTAATTAAATATATATATATATATATATATATATATATATATATATAACATTTTTCATATAAAAAACTATATATTAAAATTTTAATAATAATAATTGTTTACATAATGTTAATATGTCTAATTATCAAAATTAATTGTTTTTTATATAAATATATAAATAAAGTATTATATAAAGTTGTTTTATATTTTCCTTTTTAAAATTCCATGGATGTTAAAATTTCTTATTCAACTAATATTTATGAACATCATTGTGATATTGTTTCATTTATATTTAATTTAAGGGAAAAAAAATATAAGTAAACATGAAAATTACAATAATCTTATAGTTAAAAAAATACATTTTCTTGTATTATATTATATGAGTTTATATATATATATATATATGTGTGTGTGTGTGTGTGTGCTTACTTAATATTAATATTATTTAATGATATATAGTTAGAAACATTTTATTATCGTTATTATTATTTTTTAAAATAATTATGCATTGCTTGATATTCAATGAACACACATTATGAATAAAAAAAGTTGTAATTGATTTGAGCAAGAAAAATATAAATTTACAAACTATTTTATCTAGGTGTTTTATGTAAATAGATCATGCACTAATTTACCGTCTTTGTAATATTTATAATTGGCATTTGAAATATATATTTTTAGAATTAGATAAAGTGATTGCTATATTAGTTGAGAAATATTTAGTTTTTCATGTACTTTTTATTTTATAGATATAAGATCATAATGATTAAGATGTCATAGACATTTGTACAAGTTTAAATTTGCTCTAAATTTTAAAGTGCTAAATACTTTTATCTAGGAAAGACAATATCCAAAACTTAACATATTTTTTCAGAAATTTTAAAATAACTTTATTCTTTTCCATTTATTTGGGATTAAATTACACCTTACTTATGTCTAGATGGCAAGTTAATTTTTTTTAAAAGTAAATGTAGTTCAAGGTGGGTGATTATATAAGCTTAAATTATTACATTTATAGAAATTTTGGGTGCAATATATTTTGCTCAAATTGAAACAATTACTAAAGTGCATATGCAATTTGATGTAATTATAGAACTATGATTAATTTTGAGCAATGGATTTTATTTGTAATTTTTTTAGTTACCCGTAGCTAGAATGTTATTTGTTATATGTGGCATAGTAGATAATGGTTCAATAGCTATCAAAGAATTGAACCATTTACTTTTAAATAATATATGTTTACGTTGTGTATGTCTAATTGTTATTGAACAATTAAATCATTCAATAAAAGTAAATGTAGTTCAACTATCCAAAATGTAAAATATGTCCAAAATTTATATCATGAAAAATAAAAGTAAATATAACATTGTATAAGTGTTACAAATATCAAGATATATAGAAAATTAAATATGACACATGCTTAAGTTATAAAAAGACTACATCAAATAAAATGTTGCATTTGCATCAAGCAAATAGAGAATTTGGCTGCAATGCATTTTCCAGCAACCTCTTTGTGCTATCATCTAAATAATGAGGAAACTACACAATGTTTAAACATTAAAATTTAATGTTTTAAAATTGAATGAGAATGTGAAATTCAATAAAAAAACTAAATGAAAAAAAAATAAAAAATATTTCATGCAATACCTCATGTAGTCCCCCCTCCATTGTCCTCTATTCGCCCTGCATTAATGCGTCCTCCATTTATAACCGTAATATATATATATATATATATATATATATATATATATATATATATATATATATATATATATATATATATTAAAAAATTTCAAATGAAAATTCATAAACTAATTCAATAATTAATAAAAAAATGTTAGACAACTTCTTGTTCAAATTGTTTGGATGTTCCTATCTCCATCATACACTCCGTCGCTAAAGTCCTTAGAGACTGGAAATCATCTCCACAAACCTAAAATTCAAAAATTTTAAGTAAAATAACTCAAGATCTAGATCTCATTTTTTAATGAAACGTTCACTTCAATTTATAACTTGAAACATAAGTGGAAAATTGAATACTTGTGACGGTGGATTTGGCACATCTCCTAACAACGAAGAAGAGGGTGGATCCATTACGAAAACATTGGACATAGTCAGAATTTGTTAACATTTAATTATATACATGTGTGTACACAATTATTTATTTTAAAAATATGTCATCATGATACCGATATAATAATAGAATAATGATTGTACATCAACATCATGAACTGTTAAAAAACACTAACATTTATGAAAATATCATCTTCATTTCCAGAACCTGAACCTTGGACCGTGATATGATCAAAATTTTCGTTCCAAGAATGTGTTAACTGCAAATGGTGAACATATGATACATTTTTGTTAGATTAACATATACAAATAAACATGTATATGTAAATTACAAATTACATTAAAATATTCAACCTAACCGTTAACATATATCGATCCCATTCCCTCTTCCTCATGAAGAATTAAGTCTTGCCAATCATAATGAATTTTTTTTGCATATGTTCTAAGCTCTTAAATACTCATGTTGTCTATCTGATCATTTATACTATACAAAAAATTATCACGTGCATTCTCTTGTGCTCTTTGTCGATTCAAACCAATATCAGTTCCACCAAATCTAATATGAACATTTTCTATGATAGTATCCCTTGATTCTCAACTAATTTGAGAAGTAACATCCATCTCTAACTGCAAAGTTTCCACACCAGGAGGTCAGATTACCAATGGTGGCTCGGGGCGAGGCAACTCAACATCACACGTAGCACCCCTACGGTCACATAATCGACCTTTCCCAGGACCAAAAAATTCCGAAGGAAGGTCATTATAATTGGGTTTCATTCCCAAAAAAAAATCTACAGAAATAAATTTTCAAAATAAACAGAAACATTGTCATTCCATGGTATTCTTCCATAGGTTGTAAGGTGTCTATCATACAAATGGAAAGCTATATTAGGATGCTTGAAATATTTCACATTTATCATTTTTATTTTCGACCCTTCTTTGAAATTAAACATAGATTTTTTCATTTCTTTTGTAACTATGTTCTTAACATTGTCCCCTATATTGGGACCCATTACTGTTTCATTTCTTATCTTCATCACTTCTACAAAAGTATCATTTGTTGGCCCAATGTATTTGTAAACATCTACAAGTGTGGTTAAAGACTGAATAACTATTTATAATCTTCCTCGACTCTCGGCAGGGAGTTTCAAAGACAGAAGATATTTCTTCAATTTTGAATAAAGATGTTCGAACCTTTGTAATTTGCATTGTTGTATGTTTGCTTCCCAAGGTATATAATCTAAAATTTCACAAGGATAAGTCATGGTTGGTGTATAAGCTTCTTCTTGAATAATGCGATCTAACCTATGTTTTTTTCAAGAAACATTTTCACTCTCTACATCAATATATAAAATTATGTATAAATAAAAAAACATGTGAACAAATTTGTAAAAAATTCCTTTTTAACCATAAAAAAATTATATAAATAATTTAACAAATTAATAATTGAATGAAAATAATATTCATATTGATGGGCACCTTGAGATGGCTGAGCAGCATCATGCCCACTGTGATATGGTTGAGAACCAACATGACCACGCATTGATTGGCCACCAACCATTGGTTGAGAACCAACTTGACCACCCATTGATTGGCCAGCAACCATTGGTTGAGAACCAACATGACCACCCATTGATTAGCTACCAGGGGAATTTATACCACCACCCTCACGTGATTGGCCACCACCTATTGATTGTCCACCAAGGGAATGTGTACCACAACCACTCTCACACAACGAGAGGGAAGCTTCATAAAAAAATATGAATTTCTAATCAATTAAAAAATAAATACATGCATATGATTGAGTAGATTGCGTGAACCATGGACATGCTCCAAATGATTATCCTCCATGATATATATATATATATATATATATATATATATATATATATATATATATATACAGTGGATATCTATAGTTACATAGATACACATAATGTTTAAAGCCTCGAAGAATCATGTGAAAAATGATCATCCATGATATATATGGATCTGTATACAAATACATAAATACATGATGTTTAAAAAGTTACCTCGGGCATTTACAATTATTTTTAAAATTACTATTTAAAAAAAATCAAAATAATTCAAAAAATTGATGTAATTTACACAAATGTTGGAGCACAACTCGAACAAAAAATATGTAAAACACAAAATTTTCAAAGCACAAATTGATGTGTAAAACACACTTTATTTAAACAAAAAATTGTTGAAGTTCCGCACATTTTGAAAATTAGATATAACATTTTCTAAAACATGAAGTTCACCAAGTTGTTTTTTTCTTACATAGTGGGTGCACATTTTGAAAATTAAATACAAAAATTTCTAAAACATGAACTTCACCAAGTTGTGCTTATATGGTGGGAATGCACTTGGTATATAATTGAAAAAAACACACGGTCATTAAAAATGATAGCTTTATAAGTAAAAAACACACACATATCAAAGATATCTTACGATGTCCATCAATAAATATTGAAGGAGAGAGTCTCAATACTAATTCATCTTCATCTTTGAATTTTGAAGGATAGCATCTCAACACTAATTCATCTTTGAATTTTGAAGAAGAGTGTTTGAACACTAATTCATCTTTGAAAGATGAATCTTGAATTGGCATTGCCCCATACAATATTAATTCATCTTTGATAGATGAATCTTGATTTGGAATTTCCCCATACAATAGATCACTAGACATCTTATTAAATTTTTCACAATTTCTTATACTAAATGATTGAAATTGTCTAACAATATTGTTTTCTTTTTCATGCAGTTTTTTTAGCCTCTCCTTCTTAACTTGGTAGAAGTCTTTCATTTGGTTGCACACAAATATAGAATTGGTGAAAACTACAATTCCATTTGATCCATACTCTCTAGCAGTTCCCAAATCTTCTATCAATGCAATATAATATGCTTCATTGTTTTTTGTTCTTCCAGGTATATTCATTTTCCTTTGGAGCACTTTATTAGTTGTAATGTTTCATAGAAAATATGTAATCATTAATTTCCCCAGATTGGGATAACATGAAACATCTACGCATAATATCCATTTTTTAAGTTCATGTTTAGTGGGATTTTTTATCCCTAAAAAAAAATTCAATAAAATATTAACTGAACATTTATTGCAAATGCCTTAAAGTTTATGAGAGAAATGATGTTAGGTCCCTATATTACTAGTATAGTCACTTATTGTTGTTAGTGTAACCCCCTTATTGTTATTATTGTACCCTTGTAACCCCCATATTGTTATTATTGTGCCCTTAAATTATTATTGTTAGGTCGGCTAGGATTACATTGTAGCCCCACTAGGATTACATTGTGGCCCCATGGACTCCTATATATAGAAAGGAGGTTTTGTAATTTGAATAATCCAAGAATTGTTCATTCATGTAATGTATTGGAGTTTTCCCCATCAAAGTGGATTATTTCTAAGGCGTTGATATCTCTTTTTTTCTCTTTTTGGATCTGGCTTCACAACATTTGGTATTAGAGCTTTGAGATTCTAGGGTTTCGCTACTCCAAACAGGTCATCGTGGCATTTCCGCTATAACTTTGTTTCTACGAAGGTTCAAAATGTGAATTTTTTAGAGTACGAAGCCAAAATCCTGAGGAACATCATCACAAAATTTCGAAGCTTGTTTCGCAATATTCTCGGAGATATGATATGTGCAAGTTAGGTCATTTTGTAGGCTCCTAAATTTAACCTAAACATGTCATTATGATATTTTCGTAATAAAATTTTTCCTACGAAGGTTCAAAAGCTGAAATTTTTAGAGCGCGAAGCCGCAATCCTGAGGAAAATCGTCGCAAAATTTGAGATATTGGTCCACAATATTTTCGGAGATATGATCTATGGAAGTTAGGGCTTTTTGAGGATTCTGAATTTCATCTCAAAGAGGTGATCGTGGGAAAATATTCATAGATATATCTCTGAGCATCAGATTAGAATGCTGTAAAAAGTGGCCACAAGTACACGGGCTGTAGTTTTCGGTCTATCAATTTCAGAGCCAAAGGAGGAAACATTGACATGTGGCAAGTCGTACAAGTTCGCTCTACTAAACCAGTCCAAAATTGGGTCATTGTGGGAGATTGGACATAACTTTGCCTTGAAGAATAAAAATTAGATCAGACCAATGACATTTGAAATAAGCTTCAGAGGGCTATTACAGGGCTGAATTTTAGATATTTAGGATCCACAATTATAGATATAATTCAATTTCAATATCGAGCTCCTCAAAAGCAAGGAAAAGGTGTGTATTGTTTTTTCTGAATTGCATAAGTCTTGTCTGAATAATCAAGTTCAATTGATTCCAAGGGCATATTGTAGAATAGATATGAGTATTGGATTAGAAAATGACCCCTAAAAATAATTCAACCCCATTAATCCTTTAGAAAGCTCTACTATGACTCATGAAGACGAAGAATGGCAACATGACATATCAAAATTACAAGAGCAAGTGCAACAAATTTTGCTCTCGTAAAGAGAAACAAAAAATGACATGGAAGTTTTGAAGAAAGGTGTGGAAACTAAGATGCATGGTTTGAAGAAAGGTGTGGAATCTAAGATGGATGGTTTGAAGAATGGCATGGAATCTAAGATAGATGGCATGGAAGCTAGCATGGAATCTAAGATGGATGACATAGAAGCTAAGATCGATGAGAAAATGGAAAACATGAAAAATGATCTAAAATAAGACATGGAAGGTTTAACAAAGTTGATACAAGAAATGTTTCCTAATGGTGAAAAGATAGTAGAGGAAACTCATGATGAGAACAAAATAAATGTTAATCGTGATTTCATAAAATCTAATGTTGGCGGGAAGAACCACCATTTTCCAAAAATGGATATGAGGAAGTTTGATGCAAAGGATCCTGTAACATGGATACTACAGATGGAGCAATATTTTGATCTCCATAATGTGCAAAACACACAAAAGGTATGCATTGCAACTTTACATTTAGAACAAAATACATTTGTATGGTATCAATGGCTTTGCTCCCATAAAAAAATTGTCACTTGGTCAATTTTTACGGAGGAAATGATAGCACATTATGAGGATACAAAGAGCAACACCTTCTTTAACCAATTGATAAATCTCAAACAAAAGGGTTTAGTGGGGCAGCACATTGAGGACTTCCAAAAATTGAATATAAGGGTAACTGATCTTACAGAGGAACACAGGATTGATCTCTTCCTAGGCACTTTAAAGGATAACATCCAACATGAAGTTCGCGTTTTGGAACCTGATTCATTGGAGAAGGCATTCAGGTTGGCAAGAAAAGTTGAATGTAAAATTATGACGACAAGGAAGCCTACCACTCAATTCTATAAAGAAGGAAGTGTTGCTACGCCTAGATTTCCACAACCTACAAGGTTGACACCACAACAATTGAAAGAAAAAAGAGCAAAAGGGCTTTGCTACAATTGTGATAGAAAATACACTAAAGGTCATAAGTGTGCTGAGAAGAAATTATTTTACATAGATTGTGAAGAGGAAGAAGAAAATGAAAAAGAAGAGGATATACACCAGGAACCAACCCAAGAAGAGGAAGAAATGAGTCTGACCATAACGTGTAATGCATTGGCAGGAATTACCACTCCTCAAACTCTCAAGATAGAAGGAAATATCAAGAAGAAAAAGGTAATAGTGTTGATTGATTCAGGTAGTACCCATAATTTTACTCATTGTAAGGTAGCCAAGGAATTGAATTGTTTTCTATACCCAGCACGAGAATGTCAATTGATGGTTGCAAATGGATGAAATATAAACTTCTCTGGAAAATTCCATAATATCAAGCTAACCATGGGGGAATATGTATTGAATAGTCAAATTATTTCCATTCCTATGGGAGGTGCTGATGTTGTACTAGGAGTAGAATGGTTACAATCTTTGGGGAAAATAGCTTTTAATTTTCAAGAACTTTTCTTGAAATTTTTTCAGAAGGAAAGGAAGTCGAATTACGGGGTATTCCAGGGAAGCCAGGAAAGATAATAAGTTCTAATGTCATGACAAAGCTTATAAAGAAAGAACAACGCGGCATAATTGCACAATTATGCTCACTAGAAGTTCCAACATCAAAATCATCTATTTCTGTAGATGTCCAAAAGAGAAAAATTGAACGTATGATTGCAGAAATGTTAGAGGCAGGTATAATTCAACCTAGTCAAATTTATTTCTCTGCTCTTGTAGTATTGGTACACAAGAAGGATGGATCATGGCGCATGTGTCTGGATTATAGGGAGCTCAATAAGCTCACCATTAAAGATAAATTTCCCATTCCTGTGATTGATGAATTATTGGATGAATTACACGGAGAAATTTATTTTACCAAATTTGATCTCCGTTCAGGGTATCATCAAATTATAATGAAGACTGAAGATATTCCGAAAACAACATTTCGAAATCATGAGGGTAATTATGAATTTTTGGTCATGCCTTTTGGCCTTACCAATGCACCTTCTACATTTCAAGGGTTGATGAATTCCATTTTCAAACCCTTGCTTAGAAAATTTGTGCTAGTATTTTTTGATGATATACTAATCTATAGCAGGTCTTGGAAGGATCATGTTCAACATGTTGACAGGGTGCTCAAACTATTGCAGGAGAAACAATTATATGCAAAAACATCCAAATGTTTCTTTGGAGTACAAGAGGCGGAATATCTGGGTCATATTGTATCTCACGAGGGTGTTAAGGTAGACCCTAACAAAATTAAAGCCATTAAGGAATGGAAAGTCTCCACAACCATAAATTAGTTGCGAGGATTTCTCGGGTTAACAGGGTATTATCGAAAGTTTGTTAAAAATTATGGGAGAATAGCAGCACCTCTAACAACATGATTGAAGAAAGATGCATTTTCATGGACTCCTAACGCAACTAAGGCCTTTGAACATCTTAAAGGGGAAATGTGCCTAGCACCAGTCGTAGCTATGCCAGACTTCATAAAAACCTTTATTGTGGAATGTGATGCATCAAGAAATGGAATTGGTGTTGTTTTAATGCAAGAAGGAAGACCCATTGCTTTTGAAAGTCATACAATCAAAGGAAAGTATTTACAGAAACCTATTTATGAGAAGAAATGTTATCACTAAATAAATGGAGAACTTACCTAATGGGAAGACACTTCAAGGTAAAAAATGATCATGATAGTCTTAAACACTTTTTGAAACAAAGACTATCTTTAGAAGAGTAGCAAAAATGGGTCACAAATATGTTGGGCTATGACTTTGAAATAATATACAAAAAAGGGAAGCTAAATGTTGTTGCAAATTCACTCTCAAGAAATAATGAAGAGGTGGAAGCATTGCTTTGTGCCATTTCTATTATCCAACTAGATTGGATAACCGAAGCAAGAGATGAATGGAAGAAGGAAGAAGAAGTGTGGACAATCATTCAAAAGTTGCAGCAAGATCCTAGTACATCTAATACATTCAGTTGGAAAAATGATTCCTTATGGTACAAAGATCACTTGTATCTTTGTAAGAATTCCCAACTAAAACAAAATATTCTTTTGTAATTGCACACTTCTCCTTTAGGAGGACACTCAGGATTTTTAAAAGCTTACCACAGGGTGAAGAAAGAATTTTTTTGGGATGGCCTTAAATTTGATATTCAAAATTTTGTGGTGGAATGTTTGGTTTTCTAGCATAATAAAGTTGAGACAATTAAGACCCCAGGTCTTCTACAACCTTTATCCATTCCAAGTCAACGTTGGGAGGATATTTCAATGGATTTTAACACAGGTTTACCTAAGTCCGAAGGAAAGAGTGTCATCATGGTGGTAGTTGATAGACTTACCAAGTATGCACACTTTTGTGCATTATCTCATCCATTTAAAGCAAGTACAGTTGCTACTACATTTATGGATACAATTCAAAAGCTACATGGAAGCCCAAGGGTTATTGTGAGCGACAGAGATCCCATTTTTACTGGAAATTTTTGGACGGAGTTTTTTTCTTGTTTGGGTACTCAATTAGCTCATAGCTCATCTTATCATCCTCAATCTGATGGTCAAACTGAGATAGTAAATAAATGTTTGGAAGGATATCTTCGTTGTTTTGTATCTGATAAACAAACACAAGGGGTCAAGTGGTTACCTCTTGCTGAATGGTGGTATAACACTTCCTTCCATACTGCAGCAAAAATGACCCCATTTATGGCACTTTATGGATATCATCCACCATCAATCACATCATCTTTAAGGGAAAATTCAAAGGTTCAAGCAGTGGAAGATCACATCAAGCATCAGCAAGAAGTTCTCCAACTCTTAAAGGATAACCTGAATTTGGCACAAAATCGAATGAAACAACAGGCAGATCAACATCGCAGCGAGAGAAGTTTTGATGTAGGAGATTAGGTATTTTTACGGCTACAACCATACAAACAAATGTCCCTCAAGCAAGCTAAGAAGGATAATAAATTATCGCCAAGGTACTATGGTCTTTACAAGGTGTTGCAAAAGATTGGTACTATGGCATACAAATTGGAGCTTCCTGCTTCTTCACGAGTGCATCCAATTTTCCATGTTTCATGCTTAAAGAAGGTTATAGGTGAAAATCTTCCAGTTCAAACAATATTGCCAGAACTTGATGAGGAAGGAAAAATCATATTGTAACCTGAAGCAGTCACGAAAATAAGAACTCAACAGCTATGAAATTGATCAATTTCAGAGTGTCTCATCAAGTGGAATAACTTAGCCACTGAAGATTTTACATGGGAGGATGAGAATTTTATACGGAAGCACCCAGAGCTACTCAAGCCATGAGGACAACACTTCTTTGAAGGAGAGGGGCATGTTAGGTCCCTATATTACTAGTATAGTCCCTTATTGTTGTTAGTGTAACCCCCTTATTGTTATTATTGTACCCTTGTAACACCCATATTGTTATTATTGTGCCCTTAAATTATAATTGTTAGGTCAGCTAGGATTACATTGTGGCCCCATGGACTCCTATATATAGAAAGAAGGTTTTGTAATTTGAATCATCCAAGAATTGTTCATTCATGTAATGTATTGGAGGTTGCCCCCTCGAAGTGGCTTATTTATAAGGCATTGATATCTCTTTTATTCTCTTTTTGGAGCTGGTTTCACAACAAATGACATGCACATGGAGCAAGGAAAAAGAGACTAGCATGACAAATGTGATTTTGAAAGAATCCTTACTGCCTCATAGGAGAGAAAAAGAGACTAGCATGACATATGCGATTTTGAAAGCATCCTTTCTATTAAAAAGGACATGGGCTATCAAAAATCCTTCATGAAAATCCAATCAACCTCCTTCAAAACATTGGAGCTCACTAGATCAAAGAGACAGTGTGGAAGATGATGTTACTAAACAGAGAAGTTGGAAAACATTGGATCTCACCGGATCAAAGAGACAATGTAGAAGATGGTGTTAGTAAAAAAATAATTTGGAAAAGTACCATGTACTCTTAAAGATATTGCTTTAAGAATATTATGATTCAGACAGTCATTCAAGAGTTGGAAACTCAAGGACAGAATTATTACTAAAGAAATAAGTTGGAAAAGCACCATGTACTCTTCAAGATATTGCTTTAAAGTCCTTAAAATGGTAGAAGTCACACATTATAGTGTTGGTCTATCCTAGCTAATAATAGCCATACTACCACTATTTTTTTATTAAATTAAAGCTTCTAACAATTTGAAAGGGAAAATCAGTTTTGAAAATAACCATTCATAAGAAAATTACAATCTAAAAAAAAAAAAACAAACTTGTTAAGATTGCAAAAGTGACATATATCATGAGACATTAATCACATTACGCCACCTAGGACCAATCCAACAACAAAAACGTATACACAAGTATCCAAATCATTGTCACAAGAATACTATAGACATATTTTATCACTATCATCTAGATTAGAGTGGTCACTATCATATCAAAAAAATTCCTTAAAATTGTAGAAGTCACACATTATAGTGCTCGTCTATCCTAGCTCATAATAGCCATACCACCACTTGGTATTTTTGTTAAATTAAAGATTACAAATATTTGAAAGAGAATATCAGTTTTGAAAACTGATTTCCATAAGAAAATTACAATCTATAAAAACTCTTTAAGATTGCAAGAGTGACATATATCATGAGACATTAATCACATTAAGCCACCTAGGACCAATCCAGCAACAAAAAAGTATATACAAGTCTCCAAATCACTATTAAATAATATTATAGACATATTATTATCACTATCATCTAGATTAGATTTTTCACTGTCATATTCAGAAAGAGTGGAATAATTGATAGTGGAATAATTGTTGTTCCCAAAAAACCATGATTTCCATTGCACTGTTATAGAAATAAATCCAACCACTGATATCAATTCTACTTTGCAACCTGTCACTGATATCAAGCACATAATAGTCACAATAAAGACAAAAACATATCATGATTAGCTCATTTTTAGAGTAGTAGGGGTGTTATGTGCAGATATCAATAGAACAGAGGCTGTCAAGTTTTAGTTGAATCAGCACAATATTTCTTAGTATCTCTTACTGCTCAATTCATTAGATAACTAGTCTCATATCCAATAGAAGAGACAGAGATAGCTAGAGCATCTAGATCCATCCAAACATACATTTCTATTTTTGTAAAGGTCGATTACTTTTATGATAAACCTACACAAAAGGACACATTAGAGGGGATTTATGTGGGAATTATATACATGATACTAGAAAATATGCCTATAAGTCATATATAGGAATCAAACACTCAGTGATAAATAATGTTTCAATGCAAGTCAAATAATGACTGATACTGATAAAAAAGTTGGTATGGGTTCAACCTAAACATTGGGAAGTTTTTACAATGCTAATGCTTGGATGGTCAATGAATTTATTAGTGAGTCGGAAAACCAAAAGGCTTAGGTAACATTTCTTCAAGAGATATTAATAAATCATAAGTATTTGATTGAGGAGAAAAAATATTAGAGAAACACAATACATATATTGTTATCCTTCATGATCAACTTAAACAATAAATGAATAAATTAAACCAGAAACAATTGAAGGAAACCAGTCCCATATCCAATAGCAGAGACAAATATAGGTAGAGCAGCCAGATCCAACCAAAAATACATTTCTATTTTGTAGAGGTCGATTATTTTTATGATAAAAATACACAGAAGGATACATTTGAGGGGATTTCCGTGGGGATTATATAGTGGATACTAGAAAATATGTTTATAAGTCATATATATGCATCAAATACTCAGTGATAAATAATGATTCAATGCAAATCAAATAATGACTGATACTGATAAAAAAGCTGGTATGGGTACAAGCTAAACATTGGAACGTTTTTCCAATGTTAATGTTTGGATGGTAAAGAATTTATTAGTGAATTAGAAAACCAAAAGGCTTAGAGAATTGGTCAATGATGGTCAATGAATTTCTTAAATATCAATTTTCACATTATCTATGTTAAATTTTTATGTGTTATGGGAATAGATGAACCTTAATATGCCTTAATTATTTTTAATTATATTTTGTTTCACTTTGATTCTAACTATATATATGGACTCATGTGGATAGAAACACGTTATACATCAAGTGGAATTTTGTGCAATGATTCAACAAAATCTGTACTACAGCTTCATGACTTCACCATGTCATGTTCTCACTTTGGTTGTTTGTAGGAATATTTCCTGTACTTCAATTTCATCCTAACATTCACTAGATACCTCCATAAGTACATAGAATCCCCATGTTGTCTTATTCTTCAAGGTATTTGTTTCTATTCATTACAAATACAATTTACACCACTATGAAATAAAGAAACACATGGATTCTGCAACTCTCTATTCGTAGCCTAAAGGAATCACATGGTTGTTAGATAATAATGCATTCAAATTGAGTTTTTTATAAACTTTTGCAGAATTCTTTATTTGGCTTTGAGCAAGGAAGTATCAATAATTATATACCCCTACTCATTGATAATTTGTAGGTTGGTTAGGTTCTTACACTATATTTAAAAACTTAAAAAGAACTGGTTTATTGTTTCCATATGTAAGGCCTTAGTACATGCATTTTATAATTAAATTATCATTTTAGGACTAGAAGTGCAATTTCCTTTATGTTGAAGAATGTAGTTATTGTGATTCTTCATAATCCTTCATGTATAAATGTAATACTATGTAAAAAAAACACAACATAAAATGATTGTTACTTGTTTAACCATTCTCTTCTTGCTATTTATTTATCAAAATAAATGTTTAGAAAGGATACAAATAGACATGCATTCGGATTAGAGAAAGGCTATATATTCAAGGAAATCGTAGACAAAAGGCTTATAATTCATCTTCTCACATCCCTCCAATGATCAAAGAAAGTTGAGTTGAAGACAATTTTTTTGTGATGCTAATGTGAAGTTCTATACATAGTATAAGACAATGTGAAATTATGTGGATAATACATATTTAAGATAATGTGAAGTCCTATGGCTCATAGGATGCAAAGTTCTATATTAAATTTTAGGTTGAGATAGAAGCATAACTTCAAACCTCTTAGAGAGCTAATGTGGACATCATTACAAACCTATTTGTAAAAATAATGAATGCATATTAACGTTCAGCTATTCCCATAACACAAAAACATTTAACACAAAAAATGTGAAGTCATATTGCTCATACAATTCAAAATTCTATATGAAATATGAGGCTGAGAGAGAAGCATAAATTCAACTCTCTTAGAGAAGTCCTATACCTCATATAATGAAAATTTCTATATGAAATTTGAGGCTGAGATAGAAGAATAAATTCAGCTCTCTTAGAGAAGTCCTATGGCTCATACAATGAAAAGTTCTATATGAAATGGGAGGCTGAGATAGAAGCATAAATTCAGCTCTCTTAGAGATATAAAGTGGACATCATTACAAACCTATTTGTAAAAATAATTAAGGCATATTAAGGTTCATCTATTTCCATAACACAAAAACATTTAACATAAAAAATGTGAAGTCATATGGCTCACACAATGCAAAATTCTATATGAAATTTGAGGCTGAGATAGAAGCATAAATTCAGTGCTCTTAAAGAAGTCCTATGGCTCATAAAATGCAAAGTTATATAGGAAATTTGAGACTGATATAGAAGCATAAATTCAGCTCTCTTAGAGAATTCCTATGGCTCATAAAATGCAAAGTTCTATACAAAAATTGAGGCTGAGATAGAAGAATAAATTCAGCCCTCTTAGAGACCTAACCTATTTGTCAAAATCATTAACGCATATTAAGGTTCATCTATTCCCATAACACAAAAACATTTAACACAGAAAATGTGAAGTCCTACGGCTCATATAATGAAAAATTCTATATGAAATTTGAGGCTAAGATAGAAGCATAAATTCAGCTCTCTTAGATAATTCCTCTGGCTCATACAATGCAAATTTCTATATGAAATTTGAGGTTGAGATAGAAGCATAAATTCATATCTCTTAGAGAGGTCATATGGCTCATATAATGCAAAGTTCTATATGAAATTTGAGGCTGATATAGAAGCATAAATTCAGCTCTCTTAGATACCTGAAGTGGAAATCATTACAGAACTATTTTTTAAAATAATTCAGGCATATTAAGGTTCAGTTATTCCCATAACACAAAAAAATTTAACATAGAAAATGTGAAGTCCTATGGCTCATACAATGCAAAGTTCTATATGAAATTTGAGGCTGAGATAGAAGCATAAATTCATCTCTCTTAGAGACCTGACCTATTTTTTGAAATAATTATGGCATATTAAGGTTCACCTATTCCCATAACATAGAAACATTTAACACATATAATGTGAATTCCTCTGGCTCATACAATCCAAATTTCTATATGAAATTTGAGGTTGAAATAGAAGAATAAATTTAGCTCTCGAAGAGACCTAAAGTGGACATCATTACAAACTTATTTGTAAAAATAATAAAGGCATATTAAGGTTCAAATATTCCCATAACACAAAAACATTTAACATAGAAACATTTAGCATAGATAATGTGAAGTCCTATGGCCTATAGGGTGAAAAGTTCTATATTAAATTTGAGGCTGCGATAGAAGCATAAATTCAGCTCTCTTAGAGTCCTGCCCTATTTGTCAAAATAATTAAGGCATATTAAGGTTCAGTTATTCCCATAACACAAAAACATTTAACATAGATAATGTGAAGTCCTATGGTGAAATTTAAGGTTGAGATAGAAGCATAAATTAAGCTCTCTTATAGACCTTAAATGGACATCATTACATACCTATTTGTAAAAATAATTAAGGCATATTAAGGTTCAACTATTCCCATAACACATATAATGTGAAGTACTATGGCCCATAGGATGCAAAGCTCTATATGAAATTTAAGGGTGAGATAGAAGAATAAATTCAACTCTCTTGGAAACCTTACCTATTTGTCAAAATAATCAAAGCATATTAAGGTTCATTTATTCCCATAACACAGAAACATTTAACACAAAAGCATTTAACACGGATAATTTGAAGTCATATGGATAATACAATGCAAATTTCCATATGAAATTTGAGGCTGAAATAGAATCATAAATTCAACTCTCTTAGAGACCTAAAGTGGACACCATTACAGACCTATTTGTAAAAATAGCTAAGTAATATTAAGGTTCAACTATTCCCATAACATAAAAACATTTAACACAGTGAGTAGTATAACCTGGAAAAACAAACACAACCAAATTATGAAGGATTAAAGCTCCATAATTACTAGGAATATAGAGAGATTGAATCGTTGTGTTTTCTTATATATGCCAATTATTCGTATTAATATTGTTATGATTATGTTAATAACGTAGTATCTCTACCATGTAATGTTTCTATAAAGTGAAAAGTTGGTACACTAGTGATTAGTAACATCTGTTATAAGCCGTAAAGCTTGACAGATCCATTACTTAGAGTTGTTCCATATGAGTATAATTCCAATAAGTATTACATATATTTGAAACCACATAAAATGTGTAAAATAACATAGAACCTATGAGTGAGCTTATTGAGTCCCTTGCATCATTTCTTTCATAGTTATAAGGAGTAATAAGCCATATTCATTTATTATTATTCTATCGTACTTACAAGAAACTAGTTCTATAAACACTATGAACTATGATTGGTTTAAGGAATACAAGTAATGATGTAACTTGTACAGGTATAGCTCATACGTATTAGTAGATACATAAACATATTGAAATAAAATACACTGAATCTCATTACTCTTATCAAGGCTTGTAGCTAACATAAGAACGAGTATTGCAGCTGACATCATGGTATAGATATTATGGAAATAAAACACCCATCCTCAACCAAGCCTCCTACAAGGAAAACAACCAGAAAACTAACGCATATCCATTCCATCACCAAGACATAAAGAATATATCTACAATATTTTCAAAGGCCCATTTATATTAGAGTTCAACATAGAGAAACTAGGCCTACAAACAAAATATATTTATTTTGACTTGGTAGGAATTCAAATCATATTCAACATTTGTGGCAGGATTGTTCTAAGTTAGCAAGGTATTCGTTAGAGACTGATTATTGTGTTTAGTTTAATCACCATTATAGGTTGGTTCAGTAAGTAGGTACATTCATACACCAGGTTTACGTATTTTGAATTACCAGATTATATGTCACGGTGGGGGAATAAGATGATATATGAAAGTGCTAAATGGGCTATTTTTATTATTCATAATTGAAATAAAGGATATTTATTCCCAAGAAATTTAACACGAAATTTAACAAATTAAATGGGGCTTCTTACTTAAGAGGTAACTTTAACCAGTGCAAGGTAGAAGTATCTCTTTTGAAAGTGCCATTATGAACAAATATTTCTTATATTTAAAGTTGGCTTATAAGCCAAAATATCTATGTGAAGAATGTAATTTTTTTGGATTTTTTGAAAGCATAACCCTCATCTCGCTACATTTACAGGTTCCCTTTAGAGCTCTAGAGTGGTAGTGGGGACTGAAAATGGATTTCCAGATGTGAATTTTCATATTTCCTTTGTGGTTAGTTGAATAGAATGGTAATGTTTTATTGTTGAATTAAGATTTGTATCGTTGTTTAAGAATTATAGTGTGTGTTATAAGCTAGCATAATAGTGGCCAAAGGCTACTATTGCAATGTGTGGGAGGTGTGGAAGAGTGTTTTAAGGCAGCCTCGTACAATTACAAGGTCTTCATTTGAGATTGATTATTGTGTTTGGTTTAATCATGATTATAGGTTGGTTCAGTAAGTAGGTACATTCATACGCCAGGTTTATGTATTTTCAATTACCAGATTATATGCCAGGATGGGGGAATGAGATGATCTACAAAAGTGCTAAATGGGTTATTTTTATTATTCATAATGGGAATAAAAGATATTTATTCCCAAGAAAATTTAACACATAATTTAACAAATTAAATAGGGCTTCTTCCTAAAGAGGTAACTTTAACCAGTGCAAGGTAGAAGTATATCTTTTTAAGTTGCCAATATGAACAACTATTTATAATATTTAAAGTTTGCTTATAAGCCAAAATATCTATGTGAAGACTATAATTTTTTGGACTTTTTGAAAGCATCACTCTCATCTCGCTACATTTACGGGTTCGCTTCAGAGCTCTAGAGTGGTAGTGGGGACTGAAAATGGATTTCCATATGTGAATTTTCATATTTCCTTTGTGGTTAGTTGAACATAATGGTAATGTTTTATTTTTGAATTGAGATTTGTATCATTGTTTAAGAATTATAGTGTGTGTTATAAGCTAGCGTAATAGTGGCGAAAGGCTACTATTGTAATGTGTGGGAGGTGAGGAAGAGTGTTTTAAGGCAACCTCATATAATTACAAGGTATTCATTAGATATTGGTTATTTTTCTTGTTTTAATAACCATTATAGGCTAGTTTAGTAAGTAGGTAAGCTCATATGCCAGATCTACATATTTTCAATTACTAGATTATATGCCAGGATGGGGGAATGAGATTATCTACAAAAGTTCTAAATGGGCTAGATTTATTATACATAATGGGAATAAAGGATATTTATTCCCAAGAAAATTTAACACAAATTTAACAAAAAATTTAATAAATTAAATAGGGCTTGTTCCTGAAGAGGTGGCTTTAACTAGTGCAAGGTAGAAATATCGCTTTTGAAGTTGCCAATATGAACAACTATTTCGATATTTAAAGTTGGCTTATAAGCTAGAATATCTATGTAAAGGCTGTAATTTTTTGGACTTTTTGAAAGCATCAACCTCATATCACTACATTTACCTTTTAATTTTCTCGGAAAGAAATAAATCAACATAGTCAAATATATTTGATTTTCATGGAAAAAATAATATCTTTAAAATTCAAAACAATTAGTAAAATATGTTTTATTTTCATGGAAAAAGAATATTTGAAATTCAAAAGAACTAGTAGATGAACAAAATAAAAAACATCACTAAGGTTTTTGAACTTATCTATCTCAATTTATTTATAACGTCCAATAAAATCAATGCATGACTTCCCATGATAAGTAAGTTGTAAACTATGCTAAGGTTATGCCCTAGATGATCATGTTTTAACTTTTATTCCAATTTCTCAACACAATAGAATCCACACACTACTATTGATGGGAGTAATAATTAGCCCAAGAAAGCAACTCGAAATCAAATATAAACATAGAATTATATTAAAGTATTTCCTATGGATACTTGAGATGACACCGAATATGTTAAGAAAAATTATAGTTAAGGAAAGGATTAGAGAAAAAATATTTAATATTTTTCTTTACTTTTATTTGGGTTGAAACTATTATATACCCTTGGAGCTTTTATGAAAATGATAATGTGTTTTCGGGGGTGTGCCGCAACCTTAAAATCCTGAAAATCACTGCCATATTCTTTTGGATGGGTATATTACAGTGAAAATGGTTCACTACTGTGACAACAAACAGACTGAATTATCGTTGTATGAGAACATCCCTTGGAGAAACACCTAATTCATGTAGCACTGAGACAACACCGAGTTCTTGTAGAAGACTACTATAATGCTAAATTAATGATACAATGTATCATTATATCACCGAACTAAAATACTAATTTATTTTATTGAGAATAGAGATAATCATATCACAATTTCACTACAATCCAAGCTTCTAGAGGAATCAAATATAAGAATAGAATTATATTAAAGGATTTCCTATGTATACTTGAGATGAAACCTGTTCGCACAGTTCTTTTCTAAGTCACGAGTCCATTTTAAATTTTTTATTTTTAGGATTAAAATTTGAAAATTTCAAAAAAAAAAATTTGCTACCGAAATTTCCCGTAGCGCATGTTTTAACCTTTTCGGACAGTTTGTTATCTTCTTGTTGCTGTCTGTTTTTATTTTATTCCGATGCTGTCGGAAATTCAAGTAACATCCTTTGTTTTTTAAAAATAAATGAAAAAGTGCATTCACTTTTTTCAAGCCACGTGTTATGATGTTAATATGTTTCAAATATTTTTTTTAAATGATTTATATCATGTGATAGGAGTTGTAGGCGGTCAATTATGTTTAAGTCAAGTCATGGTATATGCGTAACACTTAGGTGTCAACCCATATTAATGCAACCAACCGTTAATCCTATATTTTCTGTTAGCCAAGTCAGTTAATTTCATGTCAATGTACGTGTTTTTAAAATGGAGGATATTGTGGATCATCAAAATTAATGTAATGACCATTTATCTGGTTGCATAGCAGTGCTACCGGAAATTTCAGCCAATAATTAGCAAGACAGTGAAGGTGACTGCCAGTCAAAGATCCGCTTGAATCAAGCCATATGTAGCATTCTATACGAAGATACATAGCCAATTGAATATAATGATGGCCATCACATGGTGCACACTGCCATCATGAATATTTTCCATAACAAAAATTGATTTGCATGGGGTGATGAACCATGGTTGTTGTTTTAAAACCACTGAAAAAGTAGGAGCATTATCAATTGAGAGTCTAGCTATTGGATCGAATTGCATAGAGTTGTAGATTGAGGAGGAGTATAGATTTCAAACAAGATTTCACAAGAAAAAAAAAAGTAACACTTGTAAGGTGAAACTCTTCTAGCTCTGCCACCTATCAGTTTCAAGAGACAGAATCATTAATTTCTGAAGATGACTAAAAGAGGAGGAAAAATAAAATGAATTGACACATAGGGTGCTCACCTAGTGGATGAAAATTTGAAGGTGAGAAGTTTGTTTATCAAGGTAGGGTGGTATTCTTTGTGCACCATATTAGGAAGCCACTTAGGAGTAGCTGAAGGGTTTACAAACTCTTTCAATGGACAAGAAGCCATATTTTATCATCTTACATTGCAGGTTTCATAAGAATCAATTGTTGAGTCATTTAACCTTCCACGAGAAGGAGAGAGGTGGTTTAAAGGTTAGGTTATCACTGGAGGAGACCTCAATAGTTTCCTCAAGGATTCACATAGAGATCCAAATTGGGCCAAGGGAATGAAAATAAGCTACCTCAAAAATGAATGGGCAGAAGTTGTTAAACTTATCAAGATATACCTCACTTGTGAAAGGAGGTATAAATTTGTGTTTCTTTATCATATGAGGTTTATTTTTCATGTTGTAGGTATGAAGATCTTAAATCTGCCATACTTCTTCCTGAAGAGTCTGACAAAGATGTCAGCAAGGATCCAAACTCACACTGTTGTTTCAGAATATAGCTTGTATCATCAAGCTCTCATCAAAGTTCTAATTGAAGAAGAGTTAAGGAAAAGAAATAAAACCTGGGACCATTTCTTATTTTATAGGGCAGACCAACCTACACCTACACCTATAGTTTCACAACAACGCCTTCAGCCTGCAAAAAGAACCAAGAGGAAGGCTAATAAGGAAAACATCCATAATGTCAAGAGCAGGAAAGAAAATATTTTGCAATCAAGTCTGAGATAAATTTAGAGAAAGGAGAGAGATCCTTAGAAAATAAACCCAATTCTATGAAAATGGTGCCACTCATTCCTCCTCTGGCTAATTTCTACACTAGAGCTCAAACAGTAAGGTCTGCAACTGCAGAGAAATCTAAAGCACAGCTGCTACGAGAAATTTTAGAAGGAGATATTTAGTAGAAAATGAAGAAAGAGTATCTGTTACACATTAATTTGTCACCGTCCTTACCATTCGTCGTCCCGCACAATGGAGGACCCATTTTGTGACCTGTGAACATTGTCATGCCTTGAAAACATCATCAATGCATTCCTCTAAGCATGAGCTTCATTTGCCCTAAAGACATTTCCTTGCAAAAATCATGAAAAACATCTCCTTTTGCATTGGCGCGGGAAGACAAACAAAGACTCGGCCAATGGGGAAAATCTCGCAGCAGGCCGCGCTTAACCGGCGCTCTCGTCCTGCAGCGCAGTCACGCCAGCCTAATTCTAAGGAATTTTAAATAAAGATGGCGGAAGTTGTGTTTCAACAAACTCAGAAACGATTGCCTATCTTGAGTTGGGAGGTTTGGCTGTGGGAGTTCTATGGAAGGGAAGTGTTTTTCCACCTCCCATGGAACCTTCCTTGTTGATAGGGCCAATCCCACAATAATAGGGATCCCAACTCCCTCCTTCCCCATCTATAAAAGCCTGCTCAAATCCATGGCAAGCTAGTCTTGAAGTGCCTGTTTTTGGAATCTCCAAATTCCCAAGAGCCTTTGTGCTATAAGAGCCCTCTTTCTTCCCTTAAGGCCGACTCAAGTAAGGAGACTATCATCGAGAGACTCTGGAGAGGTTTTCCCTTTCCCTGGAGAGCTTTGCGAGACGTGAACGAGGAGACCCATCCGAAGTGGAACACGACGTCAGAACATTGGTTGTAATCTTTCTTCGATTGTTATTTAATGAATGATTACGATTATGGTTCGACTCTGTTTTCAATGATGTTAATATGAGTAATGTCCTTTCTGACTGATATTTAGTTACGTATGCTGGATTTTATGCTTGTATCTGTTTGTTTCTTGCATGTACAGGTGTCCATCCGCGGAGATCGTGGAGGATCGTGATCTGCCGAGGCTGAGAAACGGGAACGCTCTCTTCTTCAGATCGTAGCATTGGATTCCAGGTAGGCTTCTATCTTTAGTCTTTTCATTCGTAACTAGGAACTTGCGTCGTAACATTTTTGATTGTTACTAGACCCCTGCTGGGCTAGTAGGGATCGCCTCTGTCCGCAGAGGGGATTTACCTCCTCAACAATTTGGCGACTCCACTGGGGATCGTCTGGATTTCACTGTCTCGTTTGGATTGTCTCGTTTGATTGTTGTGTGATTTTGCTTGCTTGGTTAGCCTTCTGGGCTGGGTTCTTTTGTTGTTTTTTGCTTCTTGGTTTGCTTAGTTTACATTGATCTGCTTCTAGAGTAGTTTTTTTTTTTAATTTTGGCTGAGAAACTCGACTGGCGCGCTTTTTAGCTCGACAGTCGCGCCAATTGGCGCATGTTGCTTTTGTTTATCCCGCGCCAATTGCTTTCTGGCGCCAGTTGCAGCCTTACAGTCGCGCCACTCCTGTAAGGTTTTTGAGTTTGGTCAGTTTTGAACTCTCTGGGTCTGGTCAGCAATTTTTTTCTTGATTTTCCGACTACCTGAGTGTGTTGGAGTCCTGTTTGACTGGGAATTCACCTCTGTCCTTTGGTTGTTTGCTTTTATCTACCGATTTCACGTTTTGAGCCCTAGGGCATCTAGTGGCTTAGTGTATCGAGCCCTCCTTGGGAGTTTCGGTGTTTCGTTTGTCCGATCGACTTTCTGATTGATTCCCCGCATCCTTTCAGTAGTTGTTCATTGTTTGTTGCGATTTTTGGGTGATTTCTCATTCCTTCATTTAGATTTCGTTTGGTCTTTCTTTGGGCGTAGATCACACGGTCCATTGGAGCCTTTGAGTCTTTTTCTTGTTTTTGAGAGACTTTGGTCGATTTGGGATCTGATTGCTTGTGTCGTTGAGTGAAATTCATTTGTTTTTCTCTCTCAATATCGTTTCTCAAGTTGTTCCGTTTGTTTTCGGTTTGTTTAGTGCATTTAACTATCAAACGTTGAAAATTAAAAAAAAATCTCTTTTGCTTTTGGTTAATTAGTGCAATTGTAATCTTTTCGATTTTGCTAGTGATTAGTGATTTGGATGAAAATTTTTCAATTTCATTAGTTGCATTAGAGATCTCATTGTTTGTCTTCCGATCATTTCGCTTGTGCAAAAGCTCTCAACTCTTCTGTAACTAGTTTTCATCGAACGAAATGTTGGACTGTGGCATGTAGCTTTGCATTTAAGAGTCTTTTGAGACATTACATACGATAGGGCCTGAAACTGAAACTTAATTGAAGATCAACTGTAAAATTTATTCGATTAACCTAAGGCAACATTGAAACTTAACCAAACATATTTAGAGGTCTAGGCTAGAGACGTGTTCCGGCGTCTTTAAACCTTGCAGTTGTCGCTCGCCTTTTGGCTTTAGACAGTGCTAGTACGGACTTGTGCTCCCCGTATCGTCGCGTATATCAAGGGAGACCCCTCTAGGTTTTCAATCCTTTATCCACAGGAAGCTGAGTCTGCCGCCCTATACCCGTGATACACCGAACACAGCATTCGGGGAGACTACCTGCACGTACGGAAGTCCTTGGTCGATTTCTGTTTCATTATTGAAACCAAGGTGTATATTGCAGTTCACGGATATTTGGTACACCCTTTGTGCCTAGTATTACCTGAGCAGTTATTTGGTATTTTATGACTCCCTAAACTTGAAAAGACCGTCGAGCGTTTGTCCTTTCACGCTTGTATCAAATCTGAAAGAGATAGAGTCATCTTTCTATTGTTTCTCGACTCTTAAAATATGAAATGATAGAGTTTCTTACTTTTCAATGTGGTAAAATTAATCACCCACAATTACACACCCGCTTAGATATTGCTTGTTGACCGTTTGATCGTGTGTCTTAACTCGTTTTCAGCCCGTGTGTGTGCTTGTTTCGTTTTCTCTGGTCTTTTGCCACAGTGGTGGAACCTTCGGTTTCGTCTACTGGTAGTCCTTACACGGACGATTCTTCAGAGGCTTCTCAATCCTCTGTTGAACCACAGCAGCCTGTTGTTTCCGAGTTTCCTGACGGGGGACCGGTTCTCGCTGAGCAACCCTTTGGAGGACCAGTTGAGTTCAATTGACCCTTTTCAGACCCTGTGTCTGAATTGATACTAGGAGCCGATTTCCTTTCTCTTACATCGGGTTCGCCCTTTGTTGCTGCTGTATTTCCTCCTAGTCCTCGCCGTCTCTTGCGTGATTTAACGGCAAGATCAACCATGAGTGATTCTGGTGAGGAAATTCCAACGTCTGGTGAAGACTATCAACTCTTCCCGCGTAGATTGTTTGAGGGAGACAACTCTGAGCTAGCTAACATGTCAACAGCCAGTCCTTCTTTACCACAGGGATACAGATCTCTGGGTCAGATCATTTCAGCTGCAACCTCTATGGGAATATCATCTCCTGCTTCGAGGCCAGCTGCTACTACACCCGGGGTGTCTCCTCAGACGCCCGTCACTTCTGTTCCCGTCCGGCCCACTGTTTGTGTGGCCGCCTCTTCTCCTGTTGTCTCAGAATCTGCTACTAGGGCTGGGCCAACTCCTAAAGATGTTTATCAAGCCACTGCTATACTGGAGAACATCTCTCCGGAGGAGTATTGGTTGTCTTTGCAACAGCCGAACGCCGAGGTTGGACCGTTCTCCCAAGATCCCTACCGATCTTACTTTTCGCACTATTCACAGGATGGTACTCCCGTGTATGCTTTCCTAGGTCAGTATGACGAGCACGGGGAGATTTTGCTTCTACCCGCTCCTTAGGCTTATCTTTATGCTCAAGGTTTACCGTACAACCAGGCTTATAACCCGCAAGGACAGCCGTTCCAAGGCCAACCTGCGGGCCAACCTGGCTATCTTTATGATCCACAGGGATAGTCCATCCAGGGCTACCCTGCGGGCTAGCAAGGGCCATCGTACAGTCCGCAAGGACAGTATTACAGCCCTTCCGGTCAACCTATCCAACCTCAGCCGGGGTACCAACCGAGACCGGTCTATGGTCCTAGGGGGAAAATACAGCCTTCTTTACCGATGCAACCACAGTATCCTGTTGTTTCTAACGTTGCATATTAGCCAGGACCATCTTATGGTTCTGCTTCAGGTCAAACCGGTTTCCAGCAAGCACCTGGTCCTGTTCCACCACCGGGCCAACCGGTTCATCCGGTACAACCCAGTGTCCCGCCTCCAGGCCAACCAGCCTATCTGGTACAACCTGGGGCTCACTTACAACCAGGTCAACCTGTGCAACCGGCGCCGCCTATCTATCTGGGTCAACCTGGTCATTCAGGTCAGCCCTTGCATCCGGGTCAACCTGTTCACTCAGGTCATCCCTCTCAGTCGGGTCAACCTGTTCATTCAGGGCAGCCCGCTCATTCCATTAACCCTGCACAGCAGCCGGTTCATTCAATGCCGCAGCCAAATCAACAGCTGCGCCCTACATATCAGGCTCCACAGGGTTCCACTTTTCAGCAACCTACTCATCCTCAGGGTGGTTATTATCCTCATCGTCAGTCTCAACCGAACTATAACCACCCCAGAGGCTCTCAGTATTATCCTCCTCCACCCGGTTTTACCTACACTCAGCAGCCAAATCCAAATGCTGCTTACACGGGGCCAACCCCTAATCAGGGTCTGTACCCTGGTTATCAAGCCCCGCACTATGGTTACCAGCATCCAAATCAGTCTGGTTATACGACCTACGCCCCCTACGGTCAGAATCATGTGGGACAGAACCCATGGGGGCAAGGATATTCACAACCATCGTGGAGTATGGGTACCGGACCTCATCCCGGGCCTGGCATGGCAGTTAATCCTCCATTGCCGTTCCTGGCTACCTTGGAACTGCCGGATGTTTCAAATTTGACCAATGATCCGATTTTACATAATCCGTATTGGCCTCCGGTTCCCACCAAGATACCAGGAGATTGCCCTAAGTTTGAGGGAAAAGCTGGAGAGGACACCCAGGCGCATGTGATGACGTATCACCTTTGGTGTTCGTCTAACTCTTGGGTCGACGATTCGACTCACCTGCGCCTCTTCCAGCGTACTTTAACTGGAGCTGCTGCTAAGTGGTACATAGAGTTATCCCGTGGTATTTTTCAAGATTTCAACTCTTTAGCCATGGCTTTCCTCACGCATTTCCAGTTACCGGTTCGTTATGAGGCCGGGACGCACCTCCTGACTTCTCTGAAGCAGGATAAAGCCACTCACATCTCAGATCACATTCATGAGTGGTGGCGCCGTCATAGACTGATCAAGTTTCACATACCTGATCAGATATTGACTCACTGGTTCACCACCTCCTTTGTGAATAAAATCGCTCAGGATATCGCGATGGGAGCATGTGTGACAGAGGAACAAGCCATCGCGCGTGCTTAGTACCTCGATCTTGTCTATTCTTAGTCTGGAACGCTTTATGACATCTTGACTGATGCTCCACGGCCCGGAACCACTAAGGCTCCACCTACCCCTGCGGTGGATGGTGTCATTGGTTTTGTCTCTCAAAATTCGAAGAAGTCTTCAAATGGGAAGCAGAAGGCTAATTCTTCCAACAATACCTCTGCTAATCCCACCTCATCCGATTCTTGTAAAACCGCGGAGGTGAATGCCATTCAGGCCAATCCTGCAGACAAATCCTCCAAGGGGAAGAAGAAGGGCAAAGGAAAATCAAAATCTGATGCCCCGAAACTAGAATCTAAATCTCGAACTGAGGATGGCTCCCAGCGTAAACCGAAGTACCCTTGCCTCATCTGTGAAGGGGACCATTATACTAAGGATTTTCCACGACGATCCGAGGTTAGTCGACTTCTTAAAGGCCCTAAATGGACTCCAGCTAGTTTTAAAGAGCCATTTCCATCTCAGCAGACCCAGATGGTCGAACAGGCATCACCATCTGTACTGTTTGGGTCTCAGGTTTTCATGGTGAAGAGTGTTGCACCTATCTCTGTCGCTACGTGGGCGAAGGATTACAATGAATCGCGACAGGCACCCGGGAAGGCAGTTGCGGATGGGCCGCCTCCCCCACCTGTCTCCGGTCCATTGGAAATCGAGAAGCCGACTCTCGAACCTGTTGTGAAGCCACCTGCCAAGGGTGTTCTTCGAAGATCATCTTATAATCCAAACGCTCGTGCCGCTCAACA
Source organism: Pinus albicaulis (assembly GCA_034641835.2). NCBI lineage: Eukaryota > Viridiplantae > Streptophyta > Pinopsida > Pinales > Pinaceae > Pinus > Pinus albicaulis. Next base: position 214,029,941 of record CM076582.1, read on the forward strand.
TTACAGTATTGTTGAGGATCTGGCACAGGCGCCATGTGCTATGTCTGCACTTGAGGTTCTTCAAAGTTGTCCTTCACAACGAAAGGCTTTACTGTCTGCAATCGGTGGCATCGATCCCGTCGACTCGAGCCTTCTCACCTTCGATCTGGAGAATTTCACTCCCCGGCTTCCACATCAAATCGCTTTGGTTATTCAAGTCGGGATTAACGGTCTGAACATTCATAGAGCCGTTGTAGATGAAGGTGCATCTACCTGCGTTATGTCCTCCGCTTGCTGGAAGGCCATCGGCTCTCCATCCTTGTCGTCATCTCCTAATGCCCTTGAGGCATTTGATGGTCGGGAATCTAAACCCCTAGGCGTTCTCGAGAGTCTAGCAATCCCATTACAGGGGAAAAATGTCAACGTAGAAGTGGAAGTGGTTGACGCTAAACTCAACTACAATATACTTCTTAGCCGCAGATGGACCCATGCCATGCTCTGCATGCCATCTACCGTCTTTTGATTCATGAAGTTCCCTCACGAGGGCAAGATTGTCACGGTGGATCAGTTGTCATTTTTCATCTCTAACTCTAAGAACAACGTGCCATACGTGGATCAAATTCTAAATCCCCCAGACAGTATAGGACCTGGTCTCTTCAAAGACCCAGTCCTCATGGGTATCTTTCCCGCACCACCACCGCATACCGCTCAAGTTAACATGTTGTCTAGGTCCGATGACCCCTGGCTTATTCATACACCTGAGCAGGTATATGAGTTTGGAGAATCCATGCCTTTAATGCCAGTAGAGATCAGCTACTGTGAGATTGTTGCAGCATTGGATCCTCCACCTCCTCAGCATGCTCCTTTGAGCATGGCTCTTGACGTCTACTCCCAATCCCCCTGGCTTGGTCAGGCTGATTCACCTGATCCTCTCAGAGAGACTTTTCCTTTAGATGAGGCTATCATTGAAACTATGTCTCTTGAGGAGCTGCCTTGGGGCGATGGACATCATCGCTCCTCGTTTATGCCCAGCTTGGGGGCAATGAATGATTGTCTGGAGCGTTATGCTACTCAGGTTCCTTCCCCTCCTCTTCAAACGCGTATCTTGACGCACGAGGTTTTTTCGGAGGGTAAGCTGGGTAACATTAATCAAACTATTCCAATCAACATCTCCGTTAAACTAGGGATTATTGAGAATATTCATGTGGGTGTGACTTGTTCTCCCGATGAGATTCAAGTCTATAATGAGCTTTTCAAAGAATTCAGAGATGTTTTCGCATGGTCTTACGAGGAAATGCCGGGGATTGATCCTAGTATTGTCGTGCACGAGATTCCAACCTATCCAGGTGCGAAACCCGTGCACCAACGCTTACGTCCCATGCATCCTCGGAAAGTCGCTGCCATCAAGGCAGAAGTTGAAAAACTTCTGAATGTGGGTTTTATTTATCCCATCCCCCTTACAGAATGGGTGTCTAACATTGTCCATGTCGATAAAAAGCAGGGTACAATTCAAGTCTGTGTGGATTATCGCGACATCAATCGCGCCTGTCCAAAGGATAATTATCCCACTCCATTTATCGACCAGATTATCGACGAATGTGTTGGGAGTGAGATCTATTCCTTAATGGATGGTTTCTCAGGATATAACCAAATCAATATTGCACCTGAGGATCAACACAATACCACATTCATCTATCCGTGGGGTACCTTCGCGTATAAAAAACTCCCGTTCGGCTTAAAGAATGCTGGAGCTACTTTTCAGCGTGCGATGTCCTACGCTTTTCATGACATTCGCCATATCGTTCAGCCTTATATGGACGACTTGCCAGCCCATTCGGGTAAGCGAGAGGACCATCCTGAGCATCTCCGCCAGATCTTTCTTCGTTGCAGGCGCTACAACATCAGGCTCAATCCTCATAAATGCGTCTTCTGCGTTGACGCTGGTCGTCTTTTAGGATTCATAGTCTCGAAAGACGGAATTCTCCTTGACCCTCTAAAGGTCGAGGCCATCATAAATCTCCCATCACCCTCCTCCCTGTATCAGTTACAGAGTCTGCAAGGGAAAGCGAATTTTCTTCGGCGCTTTATCCCAAATTATGCCGAGGTGGCCAAAGGATTCACTTGTTTGTTGAAGCAGAACGTTCCCTTTCATTGGGATGAAATTGCTCAGGAATCCTTTGAGAAGCTGAAGACATTGCTTGTCAATGCTCTGTTGCTTCATCCTCCGGACTACCACCGTGACTTCACTTTATATCTAGCCGCCGCATTTAGCACCATAGCCATGGTCTTGGTGCAGGATGATGATCACGGTGATGAACATGTTGTTTATTACCTGTCTCGGAACCTTCTTGACCCGGAAACGCGTTATGCACATGTCGAAAAGTTGGCATTAGCAGCAGTACACGTTGTACAACGCTTTCGCCATTACATCCTTTTCCGCACGATAACAGTGGTTTCAAACTGCAACCCTATGACGTATATTCTTTCTAGACAATTACTGGGGGGCAAGTACTCCGAATGGATAGTGATCGTGCAGGAGTTTGACTTGGATTTCACTACTGCTAAGTCAACTAAATCACTGGTCTTCGCGGATTTGATATGTTCTCTCCCTACAGACTCTACTCCCTCACACTCTGAAGCCCATATATCGGACGAAACGCTGTTCCTCATCAGTACTCGTGACCCTTGGTATGGTGACATAATAGTGTATCTTCAGACCTCAAAATTTCGGTCTGAGTTGGATAAAGCTGCCCGCCGTCGGATTCGGCACCAGTCCCAACCCTACCGTATAGTAGGAGATACCTTATATCGCGTTGGAGTAGATTCGGTGCTCCGGCGATGCCTAACCTTGGAAGAGGCTGAGAAGGTCCTAAATGACTGCCACAGTGGCGCCTGTGGTGGAAATATGTCTGGGTATGCTACTGCCCAGAAGATTCTGCGAGCAAGTTATTTCTGGCCTTCCATATTCAAAGACTGTATCACTGCAGTCCGTAAATGTCATCCATGCTAGATATTTCAGCGCAAGATGCGCGCGCCGCCTTTGCCATTGCATCCCGTTATTACCGTCGGCCCTTTTGTGAAATGGGGCATGGATTTTATGACGTGTAACCCTCACTCGGCCGGGGGGCATGCGTATATCATTGTCGCTATCGACTACTTCACTAAGTGGGCCGAGGCGATGCCTACACTAGCTACTAACGAGAAAATGGCTGCTCAATTTATATTCAACCATGTTATCGCACGGTTCGGGGTTCCTCAAGCCATCGTCACTGATCACGGTACTCATTTATGAGACTACATGATGGCGGAGCTAACTTCTACGTTGGGCTTGCGTCACGACAGCTCAACACCATACTACCCTCAAGTGAATGGTCAGGTTGAAGCAGTGAACAAGGTTTTGGTCACTATGCTTCAGCGAACAGTTGGTATTCATAAATCCAATTGGCATCTCCAACTGTTCTAAGCTCTCTGGGCATACCGAACATCTGCTAAGAGTGCAACTGGATTCACACCATTTCAATTGGTGTACGGTCTGGAAGCCACTCTGCCGGTTGAATGCGAGATTCCTTCATTGAAATTAGCTGTGGAGCTTCTACCTGGTACTTCTGCCAAGGAAGAACGTCTTCTGTATCTGGAACGGTTAGATGAAACCCGTCTTCTGGCTGCTTTGGTTATCGAAGCACAAAAGAAGAGGTTCAAATCTCATTTTGATCAATCTGTTTCTCCCCGTTCTTTTATCGAAGGAGACCTCGTCCTCCTGTACGATCAAGCACATGATAATCTTGGAGCGGGTAAGTTCCAGCCTATGTGGCACGGGCCCTATATAGTAAAGCGCGTTTTAGAAAATGGGGCCTACGAGCTTATAGATTATGAAGGAGTTTCGCTGGCGCAGCCCAGAAATGGGCTGTACCTTAAAAAGTACTATGCCTGAAGTGATTTCTTGGTGTGGTGTGTGTACATAGGTGTGTGATTTTCATTTGTGTGCATGTATTGTGTGGTGTGCTTTGTAAACATCTTTCTGCTGATCGGGTCTTCCTGGTTGTGCAGATGTCTTTTCATCCATTTGTTGGTTTCGCGGATGGTGCCTCCCGCAGTACCAGGAATCTATCTTCAACAGCCTGGGTAATCTATGATCCTGTTGGTGAGTTGATCAACCTGCAAGGAGTGTGTCTAGGACATACCACAAACAACATCGTGGAATATAGTGTTGTGTTAGAATTATTAACCGAGGCAGTAAACCTTGGTATCCGTGAATTGCTCGTGTATCTAAATTCACAGCGTGTGGTGTTACAACTGAACGAACACTATTCGGTAAGAAACCCGTCCATTTTACGTCTGTATCTGCGTATTCGATTACTGGAAAGGAATTTTTACTACATTACATATCATCATATACCCAGGCATTTGAATACACTAACAGATGCAGTAGCAAATTTGGTATTAGACAGACATTTGCGCAATTTATAAATCATCATCACATGTAAAGAAAGATCCTTCCAGAAATAGATGTGTATATATATATATATATATATATATATATATATATATATATCGAAGTTTTTACATAGAGTGTGCCACATAAAAGTCAAAATATACATAGTCATCTTAAGTACATCCGGAGACGGTACGTCTCTCAAAAAATAGGTGTGGTATAAATCCTAAGAGCTAATCTGCATGGTGATCATGATAGCATGTGACTGCACGCACTAAGCGTCTCAGGATTTGGTGGATCCGACTCGGAACTCCCACCGTGTGGTGCTAGTATGCCATCGGTACGTCTGCCAGCTGAGCATAGTCTGGGATCCCGTGGGCAATGCCCTCGAGATTCTAGATCAACTCCTCTCTTCTGGTGCCCTCTCCCTGAGGATCAGGGGCGAGTTGTGTCCTATGTGAGATTGGAGACATCCCAGCTAGTCTCTCAGGTCCCACATCTGCATACATATATGAAATGTGTTAGGACAAATATGTATTAACAAAAAAAAACATAAAATATATAAAATTAAAAAATATGAGGTCTTACCCAACTTCTCGTCCCAGTCATCTCCTTCTGGCAGTGGGAGATCTGGGTCTCCGGTGAAGTCAGTTCCTGCATAGGGCCAGTCTTCCATGACAATCAGCTGGCACCGTAACCACCTAAAGAACTCCGGCCTCCAGGACATCTGTTGGCCGCCTCCAGCTTTGGGCATTAATGCTGCCCAGCGAGCCATTCTTGGCTCTCGTGGTATCGGATCTGCTACTGCGGCCCCTTGGCCTTGGAAGATTGGTAAACGTTCCAGAATGAACGATACCAAGATGGAACCATAACCAAACTGTTTCAGTTTTCCCTATTTGCATTTTGTGAGCTGCCTTTTCATGTTGATTGTTACTGCTGTTGCCCAGTCAAACAGTAAGGGACCCATGCATTCTGAGGCCAGCAGGAGTTGGGCCTTTCTGGCCTCCTGCGGTGCCTACGACCCTGCATCCCACGTGATGGTATGTAGGACCACTCTCAATGCCAGATCAGGGATAATGTGGATATCCACTTTCTTGCTTCCTGATCCCATTTGTGCTCCTCGGCAAACTCGTGCCATCACTTCTTCCATCTTCGCCCCAGATGGTCTGCTTCCAGTCAAGACAGGGATCGGACCTCTGCGGGACAATCCGGTGATAAATAAACATCAGAAACCTCCAGCTCTAATACTTGGTCTCGTAACCTGAACACCTGTTCATGTTCATCCCAGATACTGATTAAATACTGGAGGAGCTCGGGCTGAGCTCGTAGACAGGGTGTGAGGAAGAACTTTTTTAGCCCACAGTTTCTAAGGGCATTCATGCAAGCCTCACTTTGGATGGCCTGTTCATCCTCTTCTCCATGTTCTCGTTCTTTCCATTCAATCGCCATTTTGCTTGATTACCTGCATTCACATGGTCATGAACCCTTAGTTAGATCTCTGATGAGCCTCAAATTCCATGCAATTTGGTCTAAATGTCGATTTTTTAGGCGGATTTTTAGGTTTGGCCGCTGGCGCGGCTGTTTTGTGAATAGTCGCGCCACGTGGCGCGAGCCCTTTGCATAAAAGAGCCCATTGGCGCGGGTCCGTGCCCGATACCCGCGCCAATGAGCGCAGCCCTAAAATTTTAAAAGCGGCCACATAGAACTGATTCTCAAGGGAATATTATCAAAAAATGGATGAAAATGAAGAGCAAGGGAGCGCCTCTTACCTGTAGCAAATGAGAAGATGAATGGTCAACTGGATTTGTCGCAATCACCGTCAGAATTTTCTGCTCCAAATGGACCACTGTTGCTTTTTACCAAGGTAAATAGTAAATGTAATTTTATTTTTACCATTTTGACATATTTATAGCTTTTTCGACTTTAAAAGAGTTTTAAAAGTTATTTTTATTAAATATTTGAATATGTTATGTCGAAAATGGGTTTTACGCTTGCTTGGTATGTGCAGCAGCAGGTTTTTGCGACTTTTACGATGGAAACGAGTTGTATTTTATACTTTTTCGGACTCGGTTAATACACGAAAAAGTCACTCTGGAGTCATCTTTCAGCTCTTTTCTGACTCTCTAAACATGAAAAGATTGCCGAGGCCCTTTTCATTTCAATCTCGTTAAAATGGACATGAATTGACATTTACCCAGTATACGTTTAACCCTTTTTCGGGTTGGGATGGATTGATTACGAAAAAGGAATACCCTAGCCTATCGCGACTAGGAGGTTTTCTCGGGTATTGTTTTCTACCTTTTCGGATCTGAGGAACTATTTATGAAAAGGGACCTGTGGAGTTTACTTTTCTGCTATCTTTTCAAACTCTCTAAACATGAAAAGACGTCGAGTTCTCCCTTTGTCAGACTCGTTAAACCCTGATGACATCGGATCCAGTCGAAATGACGTTCTCCGAGTTCCTCCTTCCTAGGACTCGTTAAATGCACTAGGATGGATTCGCCCGAAGGGCGGACTTACATTAAAAGAATATGCTATCCCCTTCAAGGTTGTTATCAAAAATAATTGGGGTACTCGCCAGAAATTGTGGGGGAAAAATGGAACCATCTTCGTTGTCGTCGGTAGTATGTCGCTCTTGAACATGGCACTTGTCTGCATTCGTGTCGGGTTGGGGACATCTCATCTCGTTGCTTCACTTTGCCTTCGTGGGTTTGGATAATCCCTTTTGACCTCTCATCTGCTCATTGCCTCGTCACCATGACCTCTGATCCGTTGATGTCAAATACTGCCAAGTCCACTGTTGTGCCGTTTATATGTTCAAGAGAATTTGGCCTCTGCAAATATCAACCTTCCTCTGATTCTCATACGATCTTGATTCACAACAAAAACATCATGTTCCTCTGTCTCGTGTCGATGATGTGGGAAACATTATGGCCCACCTTCGATCAAGGTCACTTCCTGACGACTTCAGCTCATTATCCAGGAAGCTGATCTAGAGACTCCTTTATGGTACCTTGGAGCCTGCATGCCTCAATGGCAGGTTCGTCGCATTCGACGTGAGGTTTTCATCATTGGCCTCCGATCGAGTGATTCTATGGGTATTCGACGCCAACTCATTTATTCACACGCCGTAGATTGTACCTGTAGTACCTTGAGGACCATTGTCATTATTGGTGGTTTCTCTCGCGTCTGTTAACAGCTTTCATCATTGGCTGGTAATCAGACGATGTTCTTGCATGTTTGACTTTAGCTCACATATTCGCATGCTCGAACTTGTACTCTGTTTGGGTCGAGATGGAGCGCAAGACCCTAGATTGTGTCTGTTGTAATCCAGGCTGCGATTGTGGATTATTATCATTATGTACATGACTCACTGATTGGATGGCTGTGACCATACCTGAGTCTATTTATTTGATCCTTGCTGGATGGCTGTGACCATACCTGAGTCTATTTATTTGATCCTTGCTGGATGGCTGCGCCCATACCCTGGATCCAGATTATAGCACACTCTGTTTCGGATGGCTGCGCCCATACCACATATACATCATGTACTTGAGATATCAGTTGTATTTTTCTACGCAGGTTTTCCGACGAAGGGGCTTCAGTTGAACATGTTCTCGTAAAGCATTTCACCCCTCTCTCTCTCGGGCCTCATACTTTAGGGGGCATCTGTTACACAGTAATTTTTCACCGTCCTTACCATTCCCCGTCCCGCACAATGGAGGACCCATTTTGTGACCTGTGAACATTGTCATGCCTTGAAAACATCATCAATGCATTCCTCTAAGCATGAGCTTCATTTGCCCTAAAGACATTTCCTTGCAAAAATCATGAAAAACATCTCCTTTTGCATTGGCGCGGGAAGACAGTTCAGCACTCGTGCCAATGGGGAAAATCCTGCAAAGAAGCCGGGCCAACTGGCGCTCTGTCCCAGAGCAGTAGTCGCGCCAGCCAATTTAAGGAATGTTTTTTAAATAAAGATGGCAGAAATTGTGTTTCAACAAACTCAGAAACCATTGCCTATCTTGAGTTGGGAGGTTTGGCTGCGGGAGTTCTATGGAAGGGAAGTGGTTTTTCCACCTCCTATGGAACCTTCCTTGTTGATAGGGCCAATCCCACAATAATAGGGATCCCAACTCCCTCCTTCCCCATCTATAAAAGCCTGCTCAATTCCATAGCAAGCTATTCTTGAAGTGCCTAAGCTTTGAATCTCCAAATTCCCAAGAGCCTTTGTGCTGTAAGGGCCCTCTTTCTTCCCTTAAGGCTAACTCAAGTAAGGAGACTATCGTCGAGAGACTCTGGAGAGGTTTTCCCTTTCCCTGGCGAGCTTTGTGAGACGTGAACGACTGGAGACCCATCCGAAGGGGAACAAGATGTCAGAACATTGGTATTAATCTTTCTTCAATTGTTATTTAATGAATGATTACGATTATGGTTCCACTCTGTTTTCAATGATGTTAATATGAGTAATATCCTTTCTGACTGATATTTAGTTACGTATGCCAGATTTTATGCTTGTATCTGTTTTTTTCTTGCATGTGCAGGTGTCCATCCGCGGAGATCGTGGAGGATCGTGATCTGCCGAGGCTGAGGAACGGGAACGCTCTCTTCTTCAGATCATAGCATTGGATTCCAGGTAGGCTTCTATCTTTAGTCTTTTCATTCGTAACTAGGAACTTGCGTCGTAACATTTTTGATTGTTGCTAGACCCCTGCTGGGCTAGTAGGGATCGCCTTTGTCCGCAGAGGGGGTTTACCTCCTCAACACATCCATAATGTCAAGAGCAGGAAAGAAAATATTTTGAAATCAAGTCTAAGATAAAGTTAGAGAAAGGAGAGAGATCCTTAGAAAATAAACCCAATTCTATGAAAATGGTGCCACTCATTCCTCCTCTGGCTAATTTCTACACCAGAGCTCAAACAGTAAGGTCTGCAACTGCAGAGAAATCTAAAGCACAGCTTCTACGGGAAATTTTATAAGGAGATATTCAGTAGAAAATGAAGAAAGAGTATCATCCCACAAAGTCTGATGAAGAACTCCTCAAAGATGCAAGGCATGAGATCAATAGCAAGAAATAGAAAGAAGAAACCAAAGCTGTTGTTGGTACCATAAAAAGGCATACCAGATATAGCAACAAGTTTAGGCTTAAGTCCAGGGTTCTACACAATCCAAGCTTAACGAAAGAGGTCATTGATATAGAAGGTAAATTTGAAGGGTCAAAGATAGAAAAATCCAAGAAGAAAAACAAAAACAAAACCCCTTTAGAGCAGCACTCAGAACCCTCAAAGAGAAGAAAGATACAAAAGGGTTCGAAGGAGGAGAAGGCCATTGTAAAGGAAGCAACCAAAAGAACAACCAGATCAAGATCAACAACTGAAAGCAAGACAGACTTGGACAAGCTTGTTGAAGCTGCAGCCCACATGGAAAGAAGGTAAAATGGTTTTTTGATACAAACACATTTTTTCTTATCAATTACAATTTTGAACAACAGCTTAGATGTAAAAGAATATAAGTCTGCACAGGTTTTTCAACATTTTTCTATGCATTTTTGAAAATGAAACAGAGTGCTACTAGAAATTCTGGTAGCATTCCAATTTTTACGTAGTTACAATTTTTTGACCAGAATTTCCAGTAGTGCCTGTTTTAACTGAATTTTGACACGTGTCAGTAAAATTTTATGAGCCAGTTAAGGAAGGATAGAGACTCATAAACAAATGGATATAACAGGTGATGGTGAATTGTGGTTATGAGGTTGTTTAAGGTCATATTAAATGAAGATACATGGTTATTTAAAGACAAAGACACAAGGAGACAAACCAACAGAAGAAGGGGCAGCATGACAACACACTCAACATTTCAGCCTAGATTTCTTCTCTTATTTCTTCTACATCTATCCTTTCAGTTATATTTCGATGGGATATGATTTTAATTTCTTATGACACCTATGTAATGATAGGATTATTGTTTCCTTATTTTTATAAGAGATAGATTTGGTGCCTCTCTTTCTATATATACCATTTGTAAATACCATTTTGAGGTTGGATGTTGGTATACCTGAGAACTGAATATAATAGAAACCTTTTTAACATCATGTTGGAGGATTTTGTGACTCAAGAACCATATAATGTATTGTGTGTCTTCTTTATTTGTTAATTTCTTCTAAATTATGAGTTGCAGCAACTAGTAAGGTGTGAGTGAGAAGCTATTAAAGGATTTAATAGTAAATTATGTGCTTTCAATTTTCTGCAAATCATATATGCGTTGTAGAACATGTTAGTGAATATTTCATTAAGGATTTGTGGGATACTTTATACATGCAATATACTTTATGAATGTTTTTTACTTTGCATAAACAAATTTTGTGTAAAGATCCATCATTATAGCTGTGTGACTAATTTAGGAAATGAATATTTCCTAGAATAGGTACCAGCTATCCATCTTCTTCATTCATTACACTCTGTTCCCTATACTACCAAATTACCCATACAAGTTATACTTTCCACAGCTTGCCAAATGCATGAAATTTTTAAACAATATAAAAAATTGTTTCAAAATCTTTGAGAAGTCATCCCACCACTCAAACAACCCTTTAAAATTTGAAATGAACTATGATGTGTAAGGCTTACTCCTTTTGTAGTCAAGGAGTGACTCCTTGCACTAACATCTTTGGCATCATTGTGAGGGAGGAAAATAGAAGTTTATCCTTGGGTGAATGACAAATTTATAAGTCTAGTTCTGAGGTGTACAGTTACAACTATATTTTTAGATTTCTTTAAACCTGGTGACTCCATTGTTGAAGTTATGGCTCCTATAAGGACTAGAACTAGGGCTAACCCATATTCCCCTTTGAGAATCCCAGTTTCTGACCCCGAAAAGCTAAATAAGAAAAATAGTACTTGAAATTTTGATGCATCTACTATTGTTTTCTCAAAGGTTGTCCCTAAAGAAGTCCTGCAAACTTTATCCGCTAATTTTGCAGAAAATTTTGTACCTCCCATGTTTCCCAACCAAAAAACAGTCTCTACATCACAAGTTGGTGCTTCATCATGTCTTTTTTACAATCCACCAATTTTTATTCCAAAAATACCAACAACTCAAATGATGGCAGGTCCAAACCCACCCCCTAACCGAATGGATGCAATTGTTGCTGCAAGGTATTCCCCTTTGGTCTTACCTCAGCCTATTAATGCATTACCTATAGGATATTATCTCAAGTACATGCCTGAATTTAGTGGTGAGGGAGAGGTAACAAATGAATAACACCTTGCTGATTTTTATGCCTATACTGACAATCTGAATATTGAGCATGAAGATGTCTAGATGAGAGTTTTTTGTTTAGAGTCTTGAGGGCGATGTTAGGAAATGGTTCAGATCTTTGATAGCTGGTAGCATCACTGGAATTGAAACCCTAGATGATACATTTTTAAGAAAATGGGGTGATAAGAAAGATTTTATATATTATATCATTAAATTTAGTGCAATAAAAAGAAAAGAAGGAGAATAAGTTTCTATTTTTTCTAAGAGACTCAATAAGATGTATATAAAAATTCCTACTAAAATCAAGCCTACTAAAGCTTCAGCCAAAATCACTTATGTTGGTGCCTTTGATCATGATTTTTGTTTATTTTGTAGAGAAACGAGATCTACAACACTAACAAAAATGAAGGACACTGCACTGGAGGTATTATCTAATGTGCTAGCAGCTGATAGGCTCGGAGGAGGCATTGATAGAGAAAAGAGAAAGAAAAAAGATGAAGTATCAACTTCAGTAATTTCTAATATAGATCCTAAGTTAGATGAGATGAACAAGATGGTCAAGTCATCAAATACTGAGATGTCCAAGCTCGAGATGGAAGCAAGATCATCTACTACTAGAAATGTTTCATTTGATCAGCCTAATAGGCAGCAATTTAGAAGACATATTGCTCCTAAAGGAGAGATGTTGATGATCAAAAAGTTCAGCCTCCTTTGTATAATGCTATATTTGAAGATGAAGATGAAGTTGAAAGGTTGGAGAAAGATTCTCATATAAATTATCTAAGAGATAAAGAAGGTTTGATTCATCTTATACAAGCATAGTATGAAGATTTCATGTCATATACTCGGAATAATGAAGAAATTCCTGATCATTCCATGATTTTAGCTGATCATCAAAGTAGATTCAATCTCAGATCAAAGAATATTGATGATAATCCAAAGCCTGTTGCACAACCCAAGAAGAATAAGGACGCAGCTAAAATTCTAGCAGAAAAGCAAGTTGTTGAACCAAGTAGACCGGAAATTCTAATAGCAGTTAATACTCCTTTACTTGAGGTAAAATTTTTTGACAAGCTTCCCCCTATTTTCAATTTTGAGAATGAAATAAAAAAGATAAATATTTGCGTTCCTCTTATAGAGGTCATGAAAAATAAGGATTTCAAAAAGACCTTTATGAAATTTTTTTAACCCCCACCTACCGAGGTAGCTTTTGATTTTATTAACCTTCAAGATGACAAGCCCACTTTTATTTTAGGTCCATTGGTAGAAGAAAAATATGAATCTACCCCTCCCTTCTATCTATCTCTCAATATTCATGATAAGATCTTCCATAATTCCTTAATGGACTCTGGATCCTCTCATAATTTAATGCCCAAGGTAATTATGGATGAACTAGGTCTTGAAGGAACTAGAGAGTACCAAGATCTCTACTCCCTGGATTCGCGGAAAGTTGAATGCCTTTGTGTTATCAAAGAACTTTCAGTAAGTCTTTTTCAATTACCCATGAGAGGGATGGTGATGGATATTTTTGTAGCTGGCATTCCTCCTAGATTTGACATGTTAATTTCTAGGTCATGGATTAGAAGGTTGGGAGGAACATTGCAAATGGATCTCAGTTATGATATTGTCCTTGTTTTTTGAGGAGAGAAAAGAAGACTTTATAGAGAAGCTCAACTATCATATATCATTAGTGACAGTAAAGACCCCTCTAATCGTTTAATTTATGTTAGAAAAACTGATGTTGGTTCAAGAATTTTACACATGGATAATGTTGTCCTATCTGCAGAAAATTTTCAGATTTTGAAGCCTATTGAAAAATAGATTGGTCATGAAGGTTCCCAACAATGGAAAATTCATTTCGATGGCTCATGTTCTAAAGAAGGAGTTGGTGCATGAATAGTTCTCACTTTTCCTTTGAAAGATAGTTCCACTTTTTCTTTCAAACTTGAATTTGAAGCAACTAAAAATGTGGTTGACTATGAAGCTCCGCTAATTGGTTTAAAAACAACAAAAGACATGAATATTTGAAAAAATTCTATTTTTGGAGATGTTGAACTTATTATTCAGCAAATCAGAAATGTTTATCATACTAAGAATCCTAGACTTGGAGATTATCAGAATTCAGTATGGAAAATTTTAGAAGACTCATTCCTAGATTTTAACATTTATTTTGTTCCAAGAGAAAGTAATATTTTGGCTGACTCACTTTCTATTTCAGCAAGCTCATTCAAGATTCCAATACCTATGAAGCTGAAATATGAAGTGGAAGTTAGGTTCAGGCCTAGAATTCCTAATAATGTCAAGCATTGAAAAGTTTTTGAAGATGATCAAGGGATTACAAGATTCATTGCAGCTGCTGAAGAGTTTTTTGTCCTAAACATTGATCAAGATGAATATCTCATGAAGTATGATGTTGATTTGTGAGACACCAAAAATCTGCAAAAATAGATTGTTTATCAGTCTATCATTCTGTTATCTACCAATCACATTCCCAAGGGGTTAATCCCACTTTAGAAGCTATTTGATTGCAATGATGTCTCAGTCAAACCACAGTTGTCTGAAAGATAAGAAGAATTGGAAGATTTCAATTTGGGCACATAAAAAGAACCAAGGTATGTGAATTTGTCAAAATATTTATCAGAAAAAATAAATACTGAATATCACAATTTGTTTGTGGATTTGTTGATTTTTTTGCCTGGAAATATGAAGACCTTAACACATATGATACAACTATCATTAAACATAGGATACCATTGAAGGATGGTACTAAGCCTTTAAGGTAGAAGTTAACACAAATCAATCTACGACTGCTACCAATGATGGAGAATGAAGTGAAGAAAATTTTGAATGCCAAAATCATCATTCCATTGAGATACTCAGATTGGGTTTCTAATATAGTTCCAGTAAGAAAAAAGAGTGGTGAAGTTAGACTATGTGTAGATTTCAGAAATCTTAACAAATGCTCCAAGAAAGATAATTATCTATTGCCAAATGTTACACCAATTTTTGGTCATCTAACATGTTACTATTAGATGGACCAAAGTACACCATGTAAGACAATTTTACCCTAGTAAAATTGCTTTCACTATTAAAAATAACTTCGTAATCCATAATTTATTAAGTTGTTTATGGTCTAAACAGGAAACCCTGCGAAGAATAATTGAATAAATCCATATTTGTTTGATTTTCCTCAAGGGATAATTAATTAAACAACAGTTTAATTAATATTCCTGGTCATATTTAATGCAAAACAAGAAAATTAATAAGATAAATCACTATTTATCTTATTATTTTCTAGGAATAATTATTTAAAACATTATTTAAATAATATTCCTTGTTAAATTTGACTAAATAATTAAATAAATAATGATTTGTTCAATTATTTATAAATTATTTAGTCAAATTTAACAAGGAATATTATTTAAACAATGTTTTAAATAATTATTCCTATAAAATAATAAGATAAATAGTGATTTATCTTATTAATTCTCCTGTTTTGGGTTAAATATTACCTGAAATATTCATTAAATTGTTGTTTAATTAATTATCCCTTGAGGAAAATCAAACAAATAAGGATTTGTTCAATTATTCCTCATGGGGTTTCCTGTTTATACCATAAACAACTTAATAAATTGCGGATTACTAAGTTATTTTTCATAGTGAAATCAATTTTACTAGGGTAAAATTGGTCTTACATGGTGTACTTGGTCCATCTAATAGTAACAAGTTAGATGACAAAAAATTGGTGTAATAGATTGATTTATATTATTATTTTTCTTGTTTTGGGTTAAATATGACCAGGAATATTAATTAAATTGTTGTTTAATTAATTATCCCTTGAGGAAAATCAAACAAATAAGGATTTATTCAATTATTCCTCATGGGGTTTCCTGTTTAGACCATAAACCACTTAATAAATTATGGATTACTAAGTTATTTTTCATAGTGAAAGAAATTTTACTAGGGTAAAATTGGTCTTACATGGTGTACTTTTGTCCATATAATAATAACAGGTTAGATGACCAAAAATTGGTGTAACAAGGGCATTACAGAATAAATCCACCATATCATCAATATTTTCCTCATTATCCTCAATACAAATATCAATCTTATCCATATCATTCACCTTCACCGCAACATCAGTTTCACCCTCATTTGACCTCAATTAAACCTTTCCCATTACCATCCACACAAGCACCCAAAAGATCCATTCCCACTCCACTACCTGTAAAACCATTTCAGATCCCCAATAATAAAACACCTCAATCCACTTACAATGTTGAGATATTGAAAAATTATTCTCCAACTTCCATTGAAGAACAATAACTAGAAGAAGAATATTAAAATAAAGTCCAAGAATTATGGATGCCCATTGAAGATGAGAAGTTGTTGGAACTTGAGATTGAAAATTTTCATCCATTCCCATCACTAGATTCTATGAATGGGCATCACATCTCTTAAGACTTGCATGGCATGATAGCAGGAAGCTAAGGAAGACAATATTACATTGAATCTTGGTTCAAGACAATCATTGGATCCAAATACTCAATTCTTCAGTATTTTCTGACATCATCTCAATCAAGCCAGTTGGTCTCTCATATAGTGGTACATATCAAAGAGTATATTTCAAACTTGCATATGATTTTATCTATTATCTTTTTACACATATGGTTCCATTGGAAGTATTCATATACTTGAATGAGATTTCCTTTTCAAGTAGAGTACGACATATATAAAAAATAAAAATAAAAAAATGAAAAATGTAAAAAGAAAAATAAGACCTATTGTGAAAACCAGCTTGTTGGTGCAATTGGACATGAGCTTTGCTTGAAAATTAGGCAACTGGCGAGAAAGGTTCACAATAAGTTCTGCTATTTTATGATGGTTTCAAATTTTATTATGGTTCCTCAAATCATTTTTGGTTCCATGCTTGAGTTGGTTGATGTGGGATTTCTTAAGACCCACCTTCCAACATATCTTGTCCCATCAACCTCAACACCTTATCTCAGATCAAGATCATATATCATTTGGAGTGCCTTGGACTTGCATACATCAATGACAAGCCTCCTCGTTGACAACAATGGGAATACAACAATGTCTCTTGGCTGTCAGATATTGCAAGTGATTCGACTTCAACACATTCATTTGTCCCTATCAAGATGGACTTAGGTACCTTGACACTCATTTACATTATCAATGAGTTGTCTTGCATTCGTTAACAATTTTCATCATTGATTGGTAATCCAATTATTTCTTCTCATGCTCGACTTCAACACATTCATTCGTATGGTAAGAATTGTACCATGAATGTTAGTTTTGATGAAGACTATATGGTTTTATGGAATCAACAACAACCTGTAGCAATATATTTTTTTGGTTTCTTGTAGCAAAATGCTCATCTTTTTTTCATTCAACAACAACATGACGTCACCACTACAACTCTTTTGCATTCATTTAATTTTCAAGAAAATAAATAAAATTGGGTCTATTTTAGTCAATATGCATTATGTTTCATGGCTTCTACTTCAGCATACAGTACAAAATCCAAATCAGTAGTTCAAACTCAGAGAAAACAACTTTCTGCAAAAGTTGACATTTTCTGCAATATCTACAGAAAGTTGCAGTTTCTGCAGCGATTTCTCTAACAACCTAATTTTTTTTTAGAAACTTTTTCTAGAGGAAGTTTTGGCACAAATATTTCAAGATATTGGAGCATATATAAAAAAATTCTTAGCTTCTAGGTTTTCTAAGAATATGGTAAATTGAGTAAGAGGCGGACATGATTCAAAAAATAGAACTTTTGAAGGGCATTTCATGTGGGTTTTTAAGGAATATTTTCAAATTTTAACACTGTACATAAATTAGGACAGAATTTGGTATTTTTGCACAACATCTCCTTTTCGTCATCAAAAGTGGATTCTGAAGGCATGTAGTGATAGAAAATGTAAAAATACATTGTTTTGGTTTAGAAGCACTCATTTTGGCCTTAAAATGAGTTTGTGGCATATGTTTTTATTGGAACATTAGGCAGTGTGAAGAGTGAAACAAGGAAGAAATTGATTTGATCATAACTTTAAAATCATGCATCCATTAGTCCTAAAACTATTATGGTAAATGCATTGAGGTAGGGTAAATAAATACCCAAAATTTCAGGAAATTCCAGTGTATAGTTTTCAAGGAATTGGATGCTTTCATCTATAGAAATTTCTTATTTTTATCTAGATCTGTGCACCAATTGGGTGAGATATTTTTTTGGAAGATTCATAATATTAAGATTAACAACCTCAAAAAATTTCAGGAGAATATGAGTTACCATTTGAAATAAATTGGAAAAGCAAATCAGCTACATGAAAAAGATACATTTTGTGGAGAAAGGTCAAAGTGGTGGTCAATGCATCATGGAGGAGAGTACCTAAGCCAAGTCAACACCAAATCAGCCATTAGACCATGTTCTTTTCTCTAATTCCAAAAGCTAAACTTGAGGTAAAACTAATTTGTTAAAAATTCTAGAAATTTTGATGAAAAACTATTGTAAACATGTAGTTCCAATTTATCTCCCATTATGTTTTGTCATACCTTTTCACAACCAATCCCACAAGATATGATTGATTCTTTATCAAAAAATTACTATCACCCATGCAATCATCTCATTATTTTCCATGGTCATACTGATGTTCTTCTATGCTTTCACCACTCTCTTGTTTAAACTTTCTCTTCTTGTAATCCATTTTTTCCTTAATGGTCCATCAACATGATGTTCTTGAGAAAAATATTTATTATAGAAAAAATTTAATTCATGGTATATGTTTGTAGAACATGATCAAAAGGTACATGGAGCACTTAAATAACATTTCATATTTCACATCTTCGTTTTTTTAATGGAAGCCAAGAAACGATGAGTACAAAGCCACAAGAAGAAGAATATTGCAAGAAGGCTTTGTTCACACACTCTTGAAATCACTTGGAAGCATATTTTAGGCTTTGATAAGATCTATAACCCTCACAAAAAACTCCTATTTTATGTTATGTTCAACTCATCTTGTCAAAGCTTCACATGGGGAAGTCTTCTTCATTCATTAGTTTGTCAGTTCTTGAAGAAACTATTTGATAACATTGCTGAAATAGGATTTGTTTCTATGCATGGATGATAATAAGAAAATCATTATGGGCTACAATCTATGATCATTTCCAGCCACACTAATGGGATGAAATTCACAAGGATGGAAAATATATTCTATAGATGGAGTAAAAGTCTTGATGTGTTCTTCACAATATGGTATTCTACCGAGGCTTGAACAATTTGAACACAATTAATTAGTGACAAGAAACTTGTAAGTTGTTTCCAAGTTATTGAAAGAGTTATATTTGAAAAGTCTTAAATAGTGACAAGTACTTGTATATGCTACTATGCGGTCATCCTTTATTTTCACACAAGTTGCATATAATAAATAATGAAGTGTTGTTTTTATTAAGAAAAGAACAAATTAGCAAGTATCACTTCTACCTCTATAACATCTATGAACAACCTCATAATTGAAGACTTCAAGTTGTTTGAATTTCAAAGGAGGATGGGTAACTCTTGTTTCTTACTCTAATGCCAAAAATAGCAAGTGTAGAATCAAAAAGTTATGCTCCCAGATTAGTACTCTTAAAAAATAGAGTGAGAAAAGTGCACCTTATTAAGATAGAGGTTCAATAGTACTCTCTTGGAGATTTGGTCAAGGATTTAGTTGAAATGGAAGAATAAAGGAACACAAGGAATTGGTTGGATTATGAAACTTTGCAATGCTTTTTTTGCATGAGGACATGCAAAATATCCGGTGTGGGCGAATGTTGGGCCTCCAATTTGCCATAATTTTGTTGATGAAACCATCCAATTTCGCATCATTTCTGTTACCCATTGTCATCATTTTTAACCATAGTTATTCATAGACGCACCAAATTCCCACATACATGTTTTCATGGTTAATTATTATTATTTCCGTTATTCTGAATGAATTAAGGTGAATTATACATGGTTTTACTAATGATAGTTTTTCCAGTGCAAGTTTTCACAGATGTCTCCATGGTTGAGGTAGTAGAACCACTTTATAGGGAAATTAGACACATGGAAATTGTTTATAAAGATTCAAATATGAATTTTTATTGGTCAAAATCCACCCAATTTGCACGTGTGGACCTCCAGCATTAGATCAAGGGAAAAACACAGTTGTATTTACCAGTCAACTTCAAACGCGTTTTCTGAGAAGATGAAAGCTAATTTCAGAAAAATAAAACATGGGTTTTTTTCAAAACAATCCCAATTAGGTTTTTATTGAGCTGTTTTCTCAACTTCGTTACTATTTGAGAAAATTATTAAGATATTTGGAGCCTTATTTTGCAGGTTACGTGGATATACAGTTTTTCAATTTTTTATTTAATGCAAAGTCAATAAAAAATCCTGGACGAGCAATTATTTAGAAAATTCGTGGCATAGAGATAATTTTTGATAAGATCTGGGCTGATATTTGATCCAAAAATCCATAAAATATTATTTGATTTGATCTCATGACTAAAACTCAAGCAAGAAAATTACGAGTTTGTTAATTGACTCAAAATTCTATAAATTGGAGTCTCTTTAATGATAGGAGAGATCAAATATGGCAAGGATGATCTTAAGTTGTAACTCTTACTACTTATTTAACGAGAAGAACTCTATTTTTTTCCATTGAATATAATTTTTTATATGGCACAACCCTGAATGATATTGGTCTCTTCTCTTGATCTCAGTTTTCAACACCTTGCAGTCCTCAGGAGGCTCCCCTAGAGATTTGTGTGAATAGTATAGATTCTTTACATTTCTTTCATATTCTCATGAATGGTTTGTTTTACATAGATTAATTGTTTATGTTTATCATAGATTAAAAATTCATGCTTTCCATAGATTAAATGTTTATGCTTTCTTGGATTAAAATGTTCATGACTCCATATATTAAAGTTTGTAAGTTTTAGAACAAAATCTCCATGCTTTCATAGGGCAGAATCTCATGTTTTCTTAGATCAATAATATTTATGTTTTTTTCTTGTTTAACATGAATTTATTTTCCAAAAACTTAGTATTTTCATAGTTTATATTAAAGAATCTGATTTCTTTTTGAAGGTTCCAAATAATTTCAGTTTTGCGTAAATATTGAAAGCTAATATCCTAGTATATAAGATTTAGTGTACTTCACAAGCTCACGTATCTAGATTGACATATAGTTACAAGTAATTTAACAATCAATTAAATTACCCAATAGGTAGGATTGTAACTATTTTGAATTTGGATCTATCTTCATTTATGGACATAGGGATGATGTCGAGTATGGGATTTAAGAAGAAAATTTAATTATATTGACTTTGAATATATGAATCATATTCAAGTTGTTTGAGCGCGTCAACAAGTGTTAGATAAAGAATTTTTTAGAAATACCTTATTGGTTCACGATTGGATAGAATAATCAGTTCAATATTGGCCATCAATTTTTAGAATAATTGGTTGGTGGGAATTAAATTAAGGATCAAATACCAAAAAGTGCCATGATCTTTAGGGATTATTTTCTTCCGAAAAATGTGCTAGTGTGAGAATAGTTGATACGCTTTCAACACTTGGTGCATCTGAATGGACGACTCTTAGAGGGGTTATTCTATTCCTTTGGAAGATCAATAGCGCTGCTAGGATGGCTGCTAATATGGATTATGATACACCTTTTATATTCCAAATATCCAATGTGGAGCCATTTATTGACATCACAATATCAGTTGAAAATAATTTCTCTAAGTAGGCAAGATGCCCCAAAAACCAACTACATGTCACAATATGAAAAGGGGGACTTATGATCTAGTGGATATTAGTGTCCACCCACCTATTCCACTTAGATCCACATCACTGTTTCTTTCATTTTCCTTGATTGTAGCAAAATTTACTATTTTTGGAAATTTTTCAGGTCTTGAACTTCTAGAGCCATTTGAGGCCCTAAACGATGTTTTTTTTGGAAAACGGATAAAAGCATAGCCTATGGCAAGGGTTTGCAGCCGAAATTTGCAGTCCTTGGATATTGCGTGTGTAAAATTAAGATTGTATTCCAAAGTTACGATCTGGGGAACTTGGTGCACCAACTAACCCCAATGGGGCCCACAAACTTTTCACGCTTCATCTTCTAGGGTTAGGTTTTTGGATGCTTGGTGTTCCCATTTGTTTCTCAAGAATAAAAAAGGCATGTGACCCTCACCGTTACATAGCTCAAAGGCATGTAGCCTCTACACCTCTTCTCAGAGATAAGCTACCATTGCTTGAACTAGTTTATTTCCATTATGCATGTAAATAACTTTCAGTATTTTGTTATGAATGAATTGAAGTTTATTTTTCGTTATATATCTTTGATTCTATTTAAATATGTATTTTATTTCATTCCTACATAAATTTTTGGCAATATGATGCAGAGTGTTGTCCTTGATGGCAACCCACTGAATGAAGATGAAGACATGAGATTGTTGGCATGTGTTGTCCTTGATGGCAATACACCTGATGAAGTTATTCTTGACTTGATGGACTTGGTAAACGATGTAAATATGATGTGAAATGATGTTAGTTAGCAACATGATGCTAAGTGTTGTCATTGAATGGCAACCAACTTGATGAAGAAGATGGCATCTTATTTGATGAAGTTGTGCTTGATAGAATATGTTCTTGATGAAGTAAATCTGATGTATCTGCAGTGTGTACAGAAGGGAATGAAGAAAGGAATTCAGCATGTGCTAGATCTATGATGAAAAGAGTATGTCTCAAGGCATACGCGGATCTGTCTAAGGGAAGTCGCGTATGCACGCGGGAAAAAACGTTCCAAGTCGCGTATGGGCAAAAGCGCTCATAAAGTGGGGCCCGTGGTATTGAAGGCTCATGGTATTGTTTTGGCTCATGGTATTGAAAAAGGGGCCCGTGGTATTGAAAAGGATATACCTATATAAAGAGAAGAAATTCATTATGCAAATCATTAGTGAGGGTGCAAGATGTCTGAGCTTGAATGAATACTTCTCTGTGAAGTATATCTGTATGGAAAGGGTAAAGGTTTGATGATAGATCTGAATCTATGATGCACCTATGAAGAAATGATGAAGCAGGATTTCTAGATCTGAAATGTATCTGTATTTGCTAGATCTGTTTATGGAAGGCTTAGATCTGAAATGAGGCGAACATATGTCTGAAGTAAAAGGGTAAATCTGAACTGAATGTCTGATCTGAAGAAGTATGCTGCTCTCTGATGGTTGAAGATCTATACGCTACTTCGACGAAGAGGAAGCGCATATATACGCGGCTTCGCTGAAGAGAAAGCGCGTATGCGCAATAAAACTAGCTTTGTAATTTGTACTGAAGTATACGCTATGGATTAGTGATATCATAACTTTCTTCTCTTTCTCTTTTTTTCTGTGAATGTCCCCAACAAGGTCAAGGTATAAGGAGTTAGAGCTTCAACTGGTTGAATATTTGCAAGAACAACCTCGCCGACATTGACGACTTCTCATGATAGAAGAAAAGAAGGATAAGGGAGCAATATATCCTTTAAAAATATTTCTCGAAGAATACCTTGAGCAATAAAGGAACACGATAATGGAAAACTTTGTCGAGATCCTTCGATAGATGCCCACAGGTGCTGCATATTCATATAGCAGTCACCTTAGAGGTGTCACTCCCTTTAAGGTACAAGTCAAATTTGACATTATCATATTTGAAGACCAAAAAGATGAAGATGTTGTAGATAAATGGTTAAATCTATTGGAAGGATATTTTTTGGTTCATGATTTTTCCAATAAGGAAATGATTGTGTTCCTCCTCAATTATTCCCCCCACATCAAGCACTGATTGGAAACCTATTGTGAGTAGAGGGATGAGAGGGAACCCTCACTATTTTCAACTACATCCACTTGGAATTATTTCCGTGACACCATCAAGGAACAATATTATCCTGTAGGGAGCTATGAAGATAAGTACATAAATTGGAGTGACACTGTGGCAGCCAAGGGACCAGGATGTACTAGATTTCACAAATATTTTTCATACCCTTCACACAAATTTGGGTATCAAGGATTCTGAGTGGAATTTTGTACTCAATTACCATTCCAGTCTACAAAAATATTTCGAGGACAAGATGGAGTTCCTGGAAATATCCTCACTTGGTGTCGTTTATTGATACACTTTCAAGCTCAAGAAAAAATTTAAACAGAAGAAGCGAAACTTTGGATCTATGAATTTGCAGCAAGGGAAAGACATCCCTAACTATAGAACAAAGGACAAATCCAAGGTGAGGTGACACATAAAAACCCACTAAAGCCGTAAGTAGATAAAAACACCACGAAGACAAAGAAGGACATAGGAAAGTGTTGTGAGTTCCATAAGATCCCCACTCACAACACTAGTGAGTGTTGAGCCAAGAAGTCACTGGTGGTCAAGTTGAAGGCTTAAAAGTTAGATGTGTGTTCCAACTTTGAGTTATAAACTGACAAGAATAATGAAAAAGGGAAGGAGATTATTGATGCAGAGCTTAGTGTCACCATTTCCACCACCAAGATCTAGAATATTGAGCCCAAATATCCAAAGGAAGGGGAGTGTCTATTCCACTCATAAATGCGAGAAAAGGGGTTTTTTTGTAGTTCATTGTCGATATCGAGAGCCAAAATAACCTCATATCAAAATAATTTGTTAAGAGGTTGGGCCTAGCAACCAAACCACACCCGCGACCATACACCATCAGGCGGCTCCACCAAGGACATGATATTCGGGTCAGCCAACAGGGTCATTTTCCGTACAACGTCAAACTCTTCACAAATGAGGCATTGTGTAACATTTCTCCTCTTGAACCTTGTGATTTATTATTAGGAAAACCATACTTTTGGAAGTGTCATGTTGTGTATGAGTCAAGGTCTTTCATTTTTATTGTTACTTTGGGTAGTAAGTTATAAATGATATTGGAGGTAGCTCTGCATACCACCATCTCTTCGAACTCTGTTAAGAAATGCAGTAATATCATCTCCCAAACTGAAAAATTGTTTTTTTTTATTTGTTCTCAAAGTAAGGGGAAAATCATGGCCACATTCATGGCCCCTGCGAAGTGTTCCACTACAATAAAAAGAAGGTGGATAAGGTTGTGGAAGAATACATGGACATCTTTTCTTCACCCATAAGGGAACCTTTGCACTCTGTGGTCTAACATTCAATCGATTTGATTCCTGGAGCACCTCTACCCAATGGAATTATATACCACCACTAGATTCTAAAAAATGAAGAAATCAAGCAGAAGATCTAGGATTTTCTGCAAAAAGGGCACATCTTACCAAGCTCCTCACCTTGTGGGAGCCCGATTGTACTTGTACAAAAGAAGGATGGGACTTTAAGACTCTGGATTGATTATTAGGCATTGAAAAATATCGTTAGGAACACGTATCCAATCCCACAAATTGATGACCTTATTTACCAGCTCAAAGGGGCCAAGTATTTTAGCAAGATCAATTTAAAGTCTGGCTATCACCATGTTCCAATAGAACTCACTTATGTATGGAAGAAAACCTTCAAAACCAAGGACATCCTTTTTGAGTGGTTGGTCATTATTTCCGGGTTGAAAAATGGCCATGCAACTTTTATGAGGGTAATGGATGACATCTTGCATCCATTTAACAACTCATTCACTACAAGAAAAAAGGACATTGGTGAGGGGCGAAAATGGTCACCATAAGCTCATTGGTGAGGGTCAAAAGAGCCTTCGTCACCAAAAATTGAACGTCACCAAAGGTGGCATCGCCGAAAGTATAGGTGTTGTGGTGAAATTCAAGGTCTGTCACCAATAATGATTTATAGTGACGGATAGTGACCGTCACCATTTCATATGAGCAATGGTGACAGAAAATAGCCTCCATCACCAAACAATTGAGCGTCACCAAAGGTGGTGTCGCTGAAAGTATGTGTTGTGGTGACATTCAAGGTCCATCACGAATATTTATTATAATGACGGATAGTGACCGTCACCATTTCATATGAACAACAAGGATTTTTTTGTGATGGACCTTTCATGGCCGTCACTATTGGTGCATATATATGGCGACGTTCATTGACCGTCACCATAAAATCATTAGTGACATCAAGGTCTGTCAGGAATAATGACTATAATGATAAACAGTGACCCTCACCATTTCATATCAACAACAAAGATTTATGGTGACGGGCCTTTAATGGTTGTCACTATTGATGCATATATATGGTGGCATTCGTTGACCGTCACCATTTCATATTTTGGCGAGGGTCGAAAAATGTCACCATAAACTCATTGGTGATGGTCAAAAGAGCATCCATCACCAAAAACTGATCGCCATCATTCCCTATGAATACCACGGCATGATGGAATCGAACCACCAACCTCCTGCTTGTAAAGCAGGTGCTCTTCCATTGAGCTAGCACCCTTTAAAGAATTAGACTTTAAACTAGCAATTTCCCCTAAAGGTGCAAAGATACACCAAAGGAATAGAAAATCTAGGAAGATCAAAAGTTGCTAGAAATAATATGTTCAATATACATCATAAAAAGACAATAAGAATAACTTTTGATATAATCTAACAAAGCATGTACTGCATAGGAAAATAGCTGGAAAGCACAACTAAAAATTTAAATCACAACATAACACACTAGCACATTTGGCCCAATTTCTGACGGCCAAATCGTCGCTATTCCGACACGTAGGCTTCCCAAGAGCGACACTTTGAGGTGGGGGAAAACGTGGTTAGCCATTGCGTCGCAATTCCGAGACTTAAATAAAGTGTCAGAAGAGGGACACATTTTCCGACGTTTCCAGACGTCCGTCGCTCTTCCGACATTATCCAAAACGTGCTATTCCGATGTCATCAAATGCGTCGCTATTCTGACGTTATCAAAACCGTTGATCTACCAACGTTTTCAAAATCATCGCTATTCCGACTTCAGTTAAACCATCGGTCTTCTGATGCTCCATAATTTTTGGTCTTCCGATGTTCCATAACGATCCATAACTTTCAGTCTTCCGACGATTCATAATTGTCGGTCTTTGGACGTTTATCATGGTTTCAAAATAATGTCGCTCTTCCGACGTATGTGATTTTCCAACGCACTTCCGACGTGTGTTGCTTTTCGTCGCTATTCCAACGTCCTGCAGAGTTGACAGAAAGCATCAGACGACCAACATAAAATAACGTATATAGAAAAAAACTCTTTATAAGAGAAACTACAACTTTTCCCGAGAATGCTGGTGAAGATACAGACTGCGATGTAGTGTCATTATGTCGATCTGTAAGCCTCGAATGCGGCATCAGAATGTGCTGATTGATGTCACTCAGTGTCACATCGCCTTGTACACCACATGGCTTAAGAAGAGTGAAGGGGTATGCAACTGGAGTCACTAACATGGCAACATGTTTTCTTGGCTGAGACAGACATAAAAATGAAATATATATGAAACCTATTATGAGGCTTTAGTTTATTACTAGCTTGGTTGCAGAATGGTAACTTGGTTCCTTGGCTGAAGCAGACAAAAACTGAAAAATAAAATATTACTACAACATTACAGTAGCTTTAACTCAAAAAGATTAAACATTAAAGAATACCTGTTGAGACAGTTTTTGGTATAGGTTCATGTTGGATCTCAAGATCTGATTCCGAAGGTTGCAATGAGAAAAAATGTACATAATTTCAGAATCAAGTATTTAGTAAAGAAATATGATGCAATATCCTTCATTGTACCTTTTATAAGAAACACTGATCTAGAAAATACAACACTTATAGCTGTCCTAGGGAGTGGAAATACTTCAAGATAAAATTTTATAAGTCAGCACAATCATCCCAAAGTAATGCTAGGAAGGGTAAAAATTTAGGGAGCACTTCTGATATGTAACATGTGGTTTAAGAAAAATAGTGGAACAAAGAAAAAAGCAATTTGCAACCACATTTTTAAATTTTACAGAAAAAACACTTAAAGTTTAGGAATTGTGAACGATCAGCCAGAAGAGAGAAATGCAAAGTGAGAGGAATTTACACAGCCTACTCATTAAAATGAAATTCAAAATTTACAACTTTCTTGGACAGATTTTAGTTCAATTTCTTATCGTCATGTGTACGCAAAGAGGAACGTTGATGCCGATGGGCTTTCAAAAGATGGTTTTCATTTCAATGTAGGTGTTTGGAACATTCAGGTGAAAGCTGGTTTGCATTTGGATGCAGCTGACCATTCAGGTGAAACAGGAAAGCTGGTTTGCATTCAGATGCAGGTGTTTGGACCATTCAGGTGAAAGTTGGTTTGCATTTGGATGAATGTGACCATTCAGGTGAAACAGAAAAGATGGTTTGCATTCGGATGTAGGTGACCATTCAGGTGAAACAGAAAATCTGGTTTTCATTCGAAATAATTTCGGATGCAGGAGTTTCAACCATTCAGGTAAAGGTGGAGGGCCAATCCACTGAATATTTTCATAATCCTTTCATATAATCTTTGGGATTTTGCAATAGTTACCAAAAATTCTTGAAATATCTAAAAGACTATGTTAGGTCCTGAAATAGTATTTAGACTACCTGGATACTTGTTACATGACCTCTGATATGTTTTTGATTTCTTTTCAATATCTGATCCTTATATGGGAGCTCCTTCAATGCAGTTGTTGGAGCAGGATACTTATATGACCCATTGTTATCTACTCACCCTGTAAGGGGAATTTTTGGAAAACGGTTTCGCATCTATTGAATGTAATTTTGTTATGTATAATAAAACTATAATTTTCCTCTGAGAAAGACAAGAAGGGTTGAAAATTAAAATAACTAGTTATAGTTTAAACCACCTTAAGAGAGGTTTTTGAGACCAAACCTTACACTATATTGATCCAAACTTTTGTAAAAGCCTTTGAACTACTTAACTAATCGCCAAACAACCCCTTTTTATGGGAAACTCTCATTAGTTGGGATTATGTCATATCTTACCTGATATGTCAATCCGATCATCGAAGGGCACTTCTTTTTTCCTCCAGATATAATGCTAAGATTTAAATTCGAATTCATTATTTACCCAAAAATGTTTACAGAAAAAAAGAAAAACAATCTTAAGAATTGTATAAATGTTGTTTCCTACCTACCACAAAATAAAATATCTTGGTACTTTCAAAATTACATTTCTTCTAACATACATTGTAATTCCCCTTCATTAAAACAACTTTCCATCCAGGTTTCTGATACTTGTCCTATGTTTGCACTTGGAGAACTATATGCACCTTCTATAAACCAAAACAGTGTTATTCCTTAGGTAAATACAAAAGACTCAAAAACAGAAAAATTTCTCGAGTCTCATACCATTGGTTTCCAATAGTGGTGAAGTGTTATTAGAAATCTGTATGTCTCCAGATCTGCAAATAAATGAATTCCCACCATCCTAATATTCAAAACCACAAATGACTAATAACTGATTGTTAAAAGAAATTCATGAAAAAATGTATGGTTTATCTTCTTGAATTTCACCACATATATGATAGACATAGAAATCAGTTGAATGGAATTTTTAACTGTTAGTGTTGTACTTACAAAGATGACCAATATTGTTTTGTGACCCATAAGTTTACATGTGATCTATCCTCAAGAGCTTCAAACAGTTGCAGGATACAAAACCTTCCAGAGTTCTAAAAGAAGAAGTCATTTATTGAACAGGAGGAGGGCATACTTTGATGGTGTTGCTCAAGGTTTTCCTTCCATGGGGGGAGATGGAGAAATTTTGTATAGCTCCGAGCAATGTTGCACGAAGCAGGGATGTTTTTGGAAGCGAAGCATCGGAAGCCTCATTTTCCAAAAATCTAGGAAGCGAAGCGTCTTGAAAGTGTTTATATATATATATATATATATATATATATATATATATATATATATTTGTATTTAAAAAAAAAAATCCAAAATACCAAATTAGTTGTAGAAAATTTGAAAACATGTGTGTTTATACATAAATGAAGATAGATATGGCATCCATTGTACATCAAAGATTAATTATTCGAGCATCAAACACCTAGAATCTAGATTTCTCTCTTGTCTAGCCTTTGCCTCTAATTTGATCTCTAGGCATATTAGTCAATATTGCCCAATTTCGATCAAATGGCCTAATCCAAGCCTCATAATATGGTAGAGAAAGCTTAGCATTCCTGATTAATGATTTTGACTTCAATGAAGGGTACATTTTTGCTAAGGCCGTGACAAAGGAGTTCAACAATCAACGGCACCAACACTGGGGTACATATAGGGCTTGGTGCTCTTAATTAAATGCCAATCACATACCCTCATACATGATATAATCTAATGAAATGTCACAATCCCATTTATCCTGAAATCCTGCAAACTATTAAGTCTACTAAATTTTGAATGAGATATGAAATTCTATTTTCTCCATATGAAGCCTAATGAGGTTGGAACCACTCTCAAAGATTCTAAGTCATTTCATGATAATGTTAAAAATTTAAGTAAAAAGATGAAAATGAATTTAACATTACCATTAGGGAGCATCTAGAAAGTGTATAGGGAGCATCAAGGAAGCACCTTGGGAGTGTTTGGGAAGCATAATTCCTCACATAACAGTTAGAAAACCCAAGCCAAGTCCACCAAAAAAAATAAAAAAAACCAAGTCCGCGGAAGAATCCATATCTCTCCTGTTTTTAGTCGCGATATGTGGTGTAATCGCGTGGGATGCATGGAAAAACCACAGATTGGAGCAATGGAAACATGCACGGAACTGTCACGGTCCCATTTTTCTAAGAACCATAAAACTTGGCAGAACCAAAGTTTCGATTTTCGTAACTGTAGTTCTGCCTGAGGATCAGTGGCAGATCCATCCAAGACATGAATCCACATCCTAATCCAAGGGAGGATGGATAATGCAACAAGCTCTGAGTCTAGATACTCGAGTATAAAGCATGGCCAGACAGAAGTACAAACAATAGGGAAGAACTAATTGCTTTGAAACTAGTTTCATATTCACTGTGGAAAAAAGATAAAAGAACTCAGAAATTGCAAGTAAAGTTCTAATTGATCGGATAACAAGTATTTATGCTATGAGGAACTTTAATTTGAGGGTCATAGTTGATGATATCAAAAATTTAAAAAACTCAATAAATGAAGTTTCTTTCTTTCATGTATTCAGAGAGAGGACTTGCACTACTAATGCCTCACCAAAATTAGGTGTGCAGATGGCTCCCGGTACAGGGCATATCTGGGCACATCATGGACTATTGAGAAAATATGATCCAGGACCTTTCATATCACTTTTCTCTAATATACCACAGAGTTATAGCTTACTATAGAATACATATGTGATTACATATTTTTTTCCTTTGATGTAAATTTCTATAACAACAAATTGGCTAGGCAGAATTAACGTTGTAATTTTGGACTTCTTTTGGATAATTTGTAGCGCTATGTCAAGGTATTATTTTGTTTCAAATTTTGAATAGATTCAGAACATATGAACCTTCTATTGAAGAAATTTAATGCCTATTATAACAGGGTCATGTAAACAAATATGCAAAATAGTTTAAGGACTCTTTTGACAAAGTAGTAGTGGGAAGAAATCATCAAGTGCCAATAGCCATGTACAAAACGTAATTTTTTTTTTTACTGTAATGAAATTAAAAAAAATGGTTTACACATGATGGCCTATGTTTCTGTTAGTAGTAATTCCATGCCATATGCATTAACAATATTATCTATTTATGTAACAGGAATATATATTTTCCGTCAGGCATGTTTTTTTCCTTCAAACTTGCATGTGCGGAAAAATATAAAAACATCATATAAATCCACCTCAACTGTTGCAAATCCAGGCTCAGTACGTTCATTGCATATGGTAGGATCAGGAAAATGCAGCATTCTACGTCTTTTTGAATGGGGACTATCTACATCTCTCTACACTGCAGGGGGTGAAGAGGTTGGTTCTTGATACCCTAGAAAGCAATAAGTTGCTATAAGTAAGTCCCAAAACCTTAGCTTAGAAATGGTCCAATATTTAAATATCACGAGATGAAAAATTTGAGGTGCTACTGAACTTTAATCAACAACACCTTGTTTGGCCATGGAAGTCAGAACAAGTTCAGACTCCATACAGTCTTTAGTAGGAGTTGATTCAAACAAATTCCGTGACTCTTCGTTACTTCAAGTCAAATCATCCCATAAGATATGTAAAATTGCTGAATAAGAAGCAACAAATAGAACATTTAGATCCACATAAATGAGGAGTTGCTGATAGATATTTCATATTGCAGATTTATCCTCACAATCTTAATATTAAGGAAGCATTTTATACACTCTTATGCTAAAGAAATTGCTAGTTAACTGAACTCTTTCTTTTTATCTCCCTAATGTATTTTAGGTGCTCAAGAAATAGAAAAAAGAAGTGTTGCAGTAGTCTCAAACTCCCTATTCACATCAATATAGCAAAGGTGAAAACAAATTTATATCAACAATTAGTATAGAAAGGATTTATCCACAATCTTTCCTAGAGAACCAAATAAGTAAAAAGAAAAGTGTGGATTAGTGATATATTACACATGGTTCAGTAGCACAAGCTTTGCTAGTCAGAAATGACGACGTGAGTGATGGAAAGCGATGAAGATCTTAAAGACACACCAACAAACAACAAAAGCATAGACATTTCCATGGATGTACAATGCAGAAATCCCCAAAAAGGTTGCTAAATATATTTGGTTAATAATACCTTACAGCGATGACATTAGAACCAAAAAATGTCAGACAATTTCAAACTGATTTTTTATGAATATGTCATGAGATTAAGATTGGTTCAATGTTTTATCATCCACATACTTCTTGTGGTCAAAATATAGAGTTAGTATTGTTGATTTCCCTGGTTAAAATCCACATCAACATAACAGAGGAGAAAATGGTCTAATATCTTTAGAGCTGTGAAATATATTTGGTTACTACCTTATAGCAATAACATTAAAGCCATAGAATCTCAGACATTTTCAAACTAACATCAGTGATCAAGCATTACAGAGGTTGTTTATGAACATGCCAAGAGATTAAGATTGGTTCAATGCTTTATTTTCCACGTACTTCTTGTGGTCAAAATATAGAGTTAGTCATGTTTATTTCCCTGGTTAAAATCCACATCAACATAACAGAGAAGAAAAAAGTCTAATATCTTTAGAGTTGACATCATAAACTTACCAAAAGTCAGAAAATGCAATGAAGTATTTTTGGTTAATAGCATATTACAGGTGCTTAATGTCAGTGATGAGGACTTCCCAATTGGAATTCATATCATCGCAAAAATGTTTTAAGATTAAAGAATTCGATCAGCTTTTGGCATAATAGAGATTTTCTGCAAACTTTTGAAGAGGCAAAAGAAGGTGAAGTGTTTTGGGTGACAAATAATTTTGATAGGCTCTAAAACAGGTAATGTTGTTGTCAATGGGTGGAATCTTATAACATAGCAGCGGTGAAACTGTTTGAGATTTTGGAGAAAAAAGACTAATATCTTTATAGTTGATATTATAGTAAGCATATCAAACTTTCTGAAAACCTACCAAAAGTCCAAAATGCAATGCTCTTTTGAGTTGATAGCATATTGCAGGTGCTTCAGTACAATAGTGATGGCTTCCTGATTGGAATTCATATTGTCACAAAAATTTTCTAAGATTTACAAAATCAATCAGGTTTTGAAATGGTAGAGATTTTCCGCTAACTTTTCAAGAGGCAAAAGAAGGTGTAGTGTTTTGGGAGACAAATATTTTTGATAGGCTCTAAAACAAGTAATGTTGGTGTCGGTGAGTGGAATCTTATATCATAAGAGAGGTCATAACAGACGTGAAATTATTTGAAATTTTGGACATCACATTGACAATCACGATGGTAGATATGTTTAGATGGTACAGTGAGTAATGAAACTCATATGAACATTACATTGGCAAAAATTCCCAGATTTTGGGTTTTACAACATCAACAACCATAATCAAATATTTTCCTACAAACGTACGAAGAGGCTGGGAAATGGGTAAAGTTGCCCCTGCTTGAAGTTCAAATGAAGTTGGCAGAGGCAAAATAGGTATGAGAATCAGACTTCACACCAACACTTAGCGTGGCTTAGATTTTGCTACAAACCTACCAAAAGCTGAATGCAGATTCTCAAGAATACAAAATCAATAATGTGTATTGCCCACTTTGAAGTCAAATCAACATACCAATCTGCAAAGTAGAGGTTTCCCCTGAAAACTAACCAAGAGGCGAATCGACATCAAGCTGAAATTCATCCCCCTACCATTACCAGGACTCATTGAAGGACATCTTATGATAGTTTCCTTAATTGCAACAAAGGTTTTTATGTTTGTGTATAGCTTGAATATTTGGACAAGTATTTTCATGAGAAGAAAGAAAAAATAAGAACATTTCTTTAAAAAATCTTAGCCAGCTTTGGCGCCAAATGAAGGATCTAGCTATTCAATGCCGCAAAATCTGGCAAATGCAATCAGTTTAATTTATTATCTTAAAGAAATCGACTAATCTAGAAAAAAAAGACAGAGAACTAACAGAAAATAAAAATTCTTCAAGCCTAACGAGGCATGAAACTAATTGTTTCTCTTTGTTGTATCTTGTTTATTTGACTCGATTTTTCGCAATGCAACTAGATTGGATCTTTTCAAGGCACGGACACCTAAATGCACCTTTTTATAAGTCGAGACTGCTAAAAATCACCTTGATTCATCTCAGCTAACCACTTAATCTGATCATTTACTCGACTATCTAGCTCATTCTTGTCAATCTACAAAAATGAACGCCAGATCCCGCTAAGCCTCTTCCAAAAACGCCAAAAAAACCAGCATTCAACCGATTACTATAGGATTTTGCTAAATTACATGAAAAAGACAAGAATCGATTTATCTTCTGCACTGCCGGGATCATAAGTCTTCATGTACAAATTTCATATAAAAACTGACCGTCCTTTACACTTATCCATTCATTTCAGTACATTTAAACACATATTTAGTTCATTTTCTGGAAATGCTCTAAGGAACGCAAATATTGGCAAAGCTTACATCAAAAGTCACCAAAATCAACCAACCTTTTCCCCAAAAATTTTCGCTCTCTTTGCCTACCACTCTCCACTCGTGGACGATTTTCACAGCTCCTTTTCCCCTTTTTTAACATTAAGAAGCTAGTGTTTTCCATAAATAAGCTAGCAATTTTGGCTCCATTTTATAGCCGAGGACCAGCATTTTGCTTCCAGAGAGTAATAGATTGACCATTTGTGGTCTGTTTGGCTGCAAATCCCTCCGAAATAAGATCGCTTGGGATTTGAACTGTTCTATCTACTGTTCCATTTAAACGCTATCATTCACTTCACCGTAGTTAAAGAGCTATACCCGAATCTAAAAACTGTGGTTGAGGTTAGCGTGACCTGAGTTAATGAAGTTAGCGGACTGGAACCTCAGATCCATCTTGAACTCCTCTTGGGAAATTTCCCTGAGGAGACGCTGAAAGAGCAACTTCATTATAAGAAGTTTCGTGCTCTTCTGATACTTTTGGATCTCACATAGGGCAACAGTGCCCCGCCTGAATCTGCGAGGCTTCTTCAATCCATCCATGGCCGGCGCAGATTTCCAGGCAGCCTTTGTTGCGAGCTGCTTCCTTGTGCTTTCCAGCCGGTGGATTTACAGGCAGTCTGTTTCGTTCGGGCCATTTTCCCTTCCGCTCTTGCTCTGCAACTATATTCTTTCCCCTTGCTTGTGCTCCTGAATGGTGAATTATTTTGCAGGCGGAAATAAAACATTGTCAAAAAATTAAAAATAGAATCATTTGCTTCAACTGCACTTTAACCTTCCTGTCGACTATTTTTGCCTCGTCATGCAATTGTTGTTTTCTTTAAACTTTCGGTATGCCATACATGCACAAGATCCATCAAAATGTAACAAAAACATAAATTTTCGACTCCTGTAACAAATGTCTGTAGACTACCTCAGAAGTATTCAAATTGAATATTCAACTAATGCCAGAGCGGGTGAAGGTCAAAAATTTTTTGGAGGCGGGAATCCAAATTAATTAAAAATTAAAAATAAAAATAAAAATTAAATGTCGATAATAATTTTTTTTTTTAAATTATGTATAGTATTAAATTAAAAATTCAATATAAATAAATAATATAGTAAGATGCATATAAATTATTTAATTGGTAAAATTTAAAAACATAATTAAATACTACTAGAAATTATTTTTGGAATTAAAGTAGGTTAAGTAAGTCATTTATCTATGACCATTTCTATTAGAGGTATTCTTAAGTTACTAATTTCTCATGATTTCCCATTATAATTTCTAATATAATGCATATTGGAAACCCCTAATACTTAAATTAAAAGACTCAAAATTAAATTTATGTGGTTTTTTCATGTTTTAATATAGACATAAAAAGGTATGATAAAATACCCTCTCCTAAGGTTTGATAGTTATTTTTTTTTGGTCTAAGCTTCCACCTATCATAATGAGGCTAATGGCCTAGATTTAGCATTATATGGTATTTTGCTCACTCAACTCATTAGGGTTTTGATGAGACTCTTAACTGATTACTCTCGTTTCCCCCATTTTGTCGAACTCTGATGTTGTCCCCATTCGCACTTTACATGTTTCCCCCACACATCATGTGTTGCCTCATATGTTGAACTTAAGACTACATTAGGGTTTTGAAGGTGTTGCTTTGGTGATGTGCCAAGAGACTCCCATGACTTCAAAAATTATATTTCCCTAGTATGTATCACAACCAATAGAAGCACTACATGTGGAAAAGTAAGATTTCATTATTGGCTCCCCTTATCTTTACTATACTAGGGTTTGGGAGAAACCCTAATTTGGCAAGAAAGTGACCCCCTTTTTTTCTTTAACCTATGCCTTTAAGAGGATGTCTCATTGACATTGCAGGACATTGCATTACACCATGGTGTTTCCATGTGTTAAGGCATGCCAATATGTGCAACGGTGTGACAATGTGTGTCAGGGAAAATCAAGGAAGCAAACAGAGAAACAATTTGAACTACAAAGAGATGAACACATAAGAGGGTTAATAAGTCATAAATTTACCTTTTTCGTGGGGGAATTCTAGGCACACCAACACTAGGTGTGAATAGGTGCCAAGTGCCAAGTGTTAGTGCATTCTACGTGCCAAATATTCCTCTATTTATTCTCATCTACTTTCCAATAATTTATCTCAAATAGCTTTAATATTAAACCATGCCAAAGCATACCAAGTCATCTCATGAATGCATGTCAAAAATGCTAAGACTTTCCGAGTGCTAACATGTGCCAAGTGCCAAAGTGTGTCAGGGAGTGTTATGCATGTTATCGAGTGGCAGGGTATGTCAAAAAGTGCTAAGTAGAGAGTGACAATGCATGTTGAGGAGTGTTAAGGAGTACTAGGACAACACAAGGGAGCACTAGGTAAAAATACATGGAATTGAATGAATATGAGGGTGTGTCAGGAAGTGACAGTGAGTGATAGTTGTCATGCCAAGGAGGGAGTGAGAAGGTATTCTGAACATTCACACACCTTATTGACCACTCAATTCTTACCATTCTCACACCATAACAAAAAACCACAAAAATTCATTCTTAAAATATATTTTGTAGTTTCCTAATGTCATTCAAGTAGAATCTCTCAATTATGTATGTTAGTAATGGTGAGATCATTCTTTTATTCTCTTAAAGTAACTCTTTCTAGACATGCACCCCATCAAACATAAATTGTCGAGTCAAAAATAATGGGAATCAATGAATAAGACGATATGTTGGGGGTGTCAACGAGTGTTAGGCGTGGCATGGGGGGAGTGACAAGGCATACTAGGGAATGTAGGGGATGCTAACACATGCCACATAATCCCAAGGTATTTAATACATGTCAGTTGTTATGGCATGTCAAGATGTAAACTATGTTTCTTATTTGTTTTACAACCATAGTTGTATGTGATGAGCCCTGTCTTGGTAACTTGTTAAGTGGGATCAATTGAGATTGGACATGTGTAGTCTAATATGAGTTACATGTAGTTCTTAGGTGAACAAGGCATATGTTTAATTTCCATGACACATGAGAATTTGGTTTGGTATTAGAATATTTCATGCAAACAGAGTCAAGTGCCACAACACATCAAGGAATCAATTAGTGCACATGAAAATGAAAATGTGATGCAAATACACTCAAGTGCCACAATGCATCAACTTTTCACAATGAAATCTACACACATCAGGGAATCAATTAGTGCATATGAAAATACTTAACTTTTTCAAGCCTTTCTTCGCTAAATTAAAAAATGTAATAGAATAGGCTAGAGCTCTTGTACCAAGGATGATGGCCCTTTACAATCACACTGATACAAGGAATAAAACTAGGGCTTGGTGTTAATCCTTTGAAAACTAATATACCTTGAACAAGATAACACTTGGCCTAATTTTTTATTGTGGACACACATAGCCCTTTAAATCCACAAGTCTTTAACACATCTTGCAAATCCTCTTTCCTCCCATTATGCAACTCCTCAATCTGCCTCTATCAATGAAATAAACTCCTTTATGTTACTGAACTTGGATCACGAAAATTTTCCCTCTAAGTACCGCTATTTTCCCTTATGGTCTACAACACTTAAATTTTTCGATTAGTTGTTCACTACTTTGTTGTGAAAAAACTCTTTGGTCTGCCCACTTTTTCCATACTACTGCTCCAAGATGACAATTCTAGGGATATGGGGTTTCCCTTCTTCTCAATGACGCAATACTCTACAATACAGTGAGCTAGGACTAGTTGGCTAGCCCACTTGACTGCTACTTTAGTCCTTCAAATTCTGCAAGTCCTTAGGCCCAATACACCTACCCTTCTACCAGTGTTGTTTTCCTTCACAAGTACATGGCTTAGAGCTCTTCTTTGATAGTCACCTAACAACCCTCCAATTGTACTTGGATTGCCATCAATTTTCCCAACCACAGTAAATTTTTTTATTGATCTAGTGCCCACAACACTACCCTCATCTAGGGCTCTTCAAATATGCCACCTAATAGTGATTTGAGTCCTCTCAAAATCACTATTCTTGTGTACCAAATTTTTTTTGTCCAATATATGAACAAATCTGAACTACTCATCTTATCATCCTTCTAACAATTTGTAGATGACTGAACTAGGGTCACAAATCATCCATTATCAGTCCATTTACTAATTATTTATAGGTTGCTTCAAATCTCTGTCCATTGAATTTTTCAAACCTTTCTTCGTTAAATTAAAAACTGTAATAGAATAGGCTAGAGCTCGCATACCAGGGATGATGGCCCTTTAAAATCACACTGATACAAGGAATACAACTAGGGCTTGGTGTTAGTCCTTTGACAACCAATATACCTTGAACAAGACAACACTTGACCCAATTTTTTATTGTGGACACACATAGCCCTTTAAATCCACATGTCTTGAACACATCTGGCAGATCCTCTTTCCTCCCATTATGCAACTCCTCAATCTTCCTCTATCAATGAATTAAACTCCTTTATGTTACTAAGATTGGCTAAAAAAACTTTTCCCTCTAAGTACCTCTTTTTTCACTTAAGGTCTAAAACACTTAAAGTTTTCGATTAGTTGTTCACAACTTTGTTGTGAAAAACTCTTTGGTCTGCCCACTTTTTCCATATTGCTTCTCCAACATGACAAGTCTAGGGATATGGAGTTTTCCCTTCTTCTCAATGATGCAATACTCTATGATATAGTGAACTAGGGCTAGTTGGCTAGCCCACTTGACTGCTACTTTAGTCCTTCAAATTCTACGCGTCCTTAGGCCCAATACACCTACCCTTCTACCAGTGTTGTTTTCCTTCACAAGTACATGAATTAGAGCTATTCTTTGACAGACACCTAACAACCCTCCAATTGTAGTTGGATTGCCATCAATTCTCCCAACCACAGTAAATTTTTTTACTGATATAGTGCCCACAACACTACCCTCATCTAGGGCTCTTCAAATATGCCACCTAATAGTGATTTGAGTCCTCTCAAAATCACCATTCTTGTGTACCAATTTTTTGTTCTCAAATCTATGAGCAAATCCGAACTACTCATCTTATCATCCTTCTAACAATTTGTAGATGACTGAACTAGGGTCACAAATCATCCATTAACAGTCCATTGACAAGCCTATCATGTTCAATTTTGCAAGGGTGTTGGCGATGACCTGCACTATGTCAGGACAAGATATAAATAAGTGTGAAGAAATATCATCATATGACTTGCATAAAGGATATATGTTGGGGGATTCGTAAACTATCATGGATATTTATCATGAAAAAAATGTGTTGTTGTTCCAATCGCACTAGATATTTTTGATTAGAAAGCATGGGAAACCTTTATAATAATCTTCCATCATGTTGTGTAACTAAGTTTTGAATTTTTCTTCCAAGATTAGATAAGACCATGAGCCTATCATGTTCAATTTTTCAAGGGTGGTGGTGATGACTTGCACTGTGTTGGGACAACTAGAGATAAATAAGTGTGAAGAAATATCATCATATGACTTGCATAAAGGATGTGTGTTGGGGTGATTCATAAACTATCATGGATATTCCACTAGAAAGTTCATAATAACAGAACAGATAAAAATATATTTAAAAATGAATGAATACGTTTTGTGACAGGAAGTGTCAGTGAGTATCGGGTGTACTAAGGAGAGAGTGACATCAAGGTATGCTAGGCAGTGTTAAGGCATGCTAGAGGCCAGAGAAACATGCCAATATGTGCCGGGTTCTAGGGTGTGCCAATGCATGCCAAGGTAAAGTGTTTGGGAGTGCCAAGGAAAAACAAGGGAGCACTAGTGTCAAATGCATGGAAATGAATGAATAAGAGTGTGTGACAGGAAGTATCAACAAGTTCTAGGTGTGCTAAGGAGGGAGTTTAAAGGTATGCAAGTTAGTGCCAAGGAATGCTAGAGTTCCAAGGCGACATGTTGTTGGAATAAGGTCTCCTACAAGTTGCGAAACTGGTCCATTTTGAATACTTTTGATTATATTTAGTCTAGCGCAGGGGTTTTTGGGTGCGTCAAAGCCCCGAAAGCATTGTAATGGGTAAAAGGGTAAACCAGGGGTCTGAAAACCATGGTTTGCAGACCATAGGAAAGTTTAGGCTAGATTATTATAACTAGAGGAACATTTTGTATTGTCAGGGAGGAGAAATGAATAGTTATTGATGCAAATTGTGGTTTAAGTTATCTGTTTGGGTTTTTGGGGAAAGGACTCCTGCTAGCTATGTGTGCAGAGATCCAAGTCCAGTTGTGTATGGACCCTACTGCTGTATGCAGAGGTTGGGAAGGGAATTGTAAGAAGGAATTGCGTAATTGATGAATAAGAAAGGTTGATTAAGAACTGAATCTGTGAATACTCTTGGTGTGAATCATTGATAATTACTGCATTGTGTGTTTCTGTATTTACGCTGCGAAGATCTGTGTAAGCATATTTTCTGTATCTATATTTGTTCTTTTTTGTTCATGCAATGTTGTGCTACTGTCATAAAAGCATATAATTATAGACCTAGCACACGTGGATGCGAATAGCGACCTGCTTGGCCCTGCGCAGAACAAGGTGATCCGGGTATCTCAGGGCCAAACGCAGCTATGCTTGCCCTACCTATCCTTTCTCAGGGTGCAGAAGCCTGGTTCTAGCACCGAACCATACTACTTCAGGTGATACTTTGACATGCGGAAGTAGGTCACTGCTGAAAGGGCCAGTAGTATAGGGGTTTGTTGGCAAACCTTGCACATCGAACCTGGGTTAGGACCCCTCAAGCCAACAAATGGTTCTGTTGCTGGGACCGGGCGAATCTTGAGAAAGGGATCAGGTACTGACAAGCAGATATTGGACACCTATCAAAGGGGAGACATGGTAGCACACTTGAAATTACTGAACTTTAAAGGTGCGCCCGATGAAGACATGAGTCAGTTCTGGTTTGTGGCAGATTCGGTATGGACAGCGTAGGGCGTGGTGAGCGATACTATGAAGAAAGCGCAACTATCCCTAGCTTTCGAAGAAAGAGCTTTGGACTGGTATATGGGGTACATATCTCAAAATGGGGCCACATCTATTCAAAATATTAAGGACACCCTAAAACAGCAGTTTCGGAAACCTAAATCCTACTCTCAGGTTGTAGCGGATGTAAAAGATTTCAAGAAGGGAGCAACTGAGTTCGTATGGGAAGCAGATCAACACTTAAAAAAAGCTATCATAGAAGGATAATTTAAGTATGATGATGGACAACTTACGGAATGGTTCATCGCCATGCTACTCCCTCACCCACGCATACCTATGGGTCACCAAACTTTTGACTCACAAGATAAAGCTTTCGAAGCTGCCATGAAACTAGAAGCTACACCTAGGAAAGATGATGTGTTGAAGGTACAGCAGATCCAGGCGTAGCTCGGGGCCATGCACCTAGAGATTTAGGATCTACAATGGGAAAGTGGAAGGGAAGCCGGCGCATAACTATGGCGAGCGTCAAGACAGATGAAGGATCTGCACTCGGGGCATCAGGGAGCAGGAGGGCCCAGCCCAGAACAATGGAGCTCAAGTGGACCTAAATTCTAGTAAAGGGATGGCTGCATAGATGGGCTACGTAATACCAATTGTTTCCCCTCTCTCAGCACCAACGTTTTAGAACCAAAGTGATGCTAGTGCCGGTTTTGCCAGTCAGTTGGCCATGAGGAGTAGGACTGTGGAATCCATAATATAGTAATAAAATGGAGAAAGTTTTCGGAAGTATAGTTAGACCCTGCCTCACTGAAAACTCCCACAGGCATGGATGATTCCCACTCTAAAAGCAGGGACAGGAGCCGAAGTGGAAGCACAGGTTGGGGTCGGGGCCAGTTGATCTGCTATAACTGTGGGGGCAAAGGGCATTTTGCGAGGGATTTCCCGAACCCCACACGATAGTCCTGTAGGTATTGTAGACAGTTAAACCATACGCTGGAAGATTTTCCAGCCTTGAAAGAAAAGATACATGAAAAGCAGCTCCCATCTAGGCGACCTGCTTGGCCCTATGCAGAACAAGGTGATCTGGGTATTTCAGGGCCAAATGCAGCTCTGCTTGCCCTACCTATCCTTTCTCAGGGTGCAGAAACCTTGTTCCAGCACCCACCCATACTACTTCGGGTGAGACTTTGAGCTGCGTAAGTAGGTCATTGCCGAAAGGGCCAATATTATAGGGGTTTGTTGGCAAACCTTGCACACCGAACCTGGGTCAGGACCCCTTAAGCCAACACATGCTATGTTGTTCCAAATGCTAGGGTGTGTCAATGTGTGCTAGGGAGTGCCATGGAAACACAAGGGATAACTAGTTCAAAATGCATGGTAATGAATGAATAAGAGTGTATAATAGGGAGTTTCAGTGAGTTTTATGTGTGATAAGGAGGGAGTAGCAAGGTTACATGTTAGGA
This sequence comes from Pinus albicaulis, assembly GCA_034641835.2. Lineage (NCBI taxonomy): Eukaryota > Viridiplantae > Streptophyta > Pinopsida > Pinales > Pinaceae > Pinus > Pinus albicaulis. The sequence goes on from CM076582.1 coordinate 214,073,109, forward strand.
AATTCTAAGGTATGCTAGAGTGCTAGGGCATGTCAGGGAGTGTTAGTGTGCAAAACCTTCTTCATTATATTACAAACTACAATACAACAAGCTAGAGCTCTTGTACCATGGATGGTGACCCTTTATAATTACACTGATACAAGGAATAAAACTAGTGATTGGTGTTAATCCTTTGACAACTGATCTATCATGAACAAGACAACACTTTACCTACTTGTTGATGGTGGCAACACACAACCCTTTCAGTCCACAGGTTTAATGAGAGCACCACAGGTTTAATGTTTGGAGAAAAAGGGGCCACCCCCTTGTCCAACACTTTTGATGGGTCCCATGGATCATTATGGCACTCATGGACCCCAGTATGCCTCTGAGAATGCCTTAAGCATCAGCTGACCTCTTATGAGGCTTATTATCCCATGTCTGATAGTTCGGTGGGATTGTCACCAAAATTTAGGGCTACTTGCATATTATTTTATGTTTAGGGGCTAATGTAGGCCCATAAGATAATTCGATAAACTCTTAATCAATGTAAATAGGAGTTAGTTGGATTCATTTGCATCATCACTTGACTTGGGATCTCTCTATCTTTAGAGAACTTCACATTTTTCCTTGGAGGACTATTTTGGATGATGGATGCATTTTTATGTATGGATTTGCGCTATTTTTATCTTGGAGATTTGTTTTTGCAAATGTGAAGCTGGTTGGATATACTCTCTAACATTTTGAGTGAAAATCTAACACTATTCTACTTGGTGTTGCATACTATTGAATTTCGCTATAACTAGGGCTAATTGTTGCATGATGGAAATGTGGAATTATGTGTCTATTTATTTTATTTAACATATGGGCCATTGTTGAATGAATGAAATGTCTTAAATACCATTTTATCTCAATAATATTGCACCACTTGTACGAAGTATAAATTCTTGAAGGTCACTTTTCATTTTCCTCTAACATTGGACGAAGTGGACTTTCTAGGCCTCCTTGATCAAGAAACTGAATTATTGTTCATTATCACCCCTGACTCCATATCCCCAAGTGAGTTATGCACTAGTACCTCAAAAAGGGTAATGATTTTCCCCCCTTTTTTCATAAATTTCCATTTTTCCCTAGGTCTAGCCCCATTAGGTCGCCTAGGGCATAAATTTCCCAAGAATATAGCTAGAGGAAAACTTTTATCTTCTAGAGGAAATTACATTGATAGGTCCCCTCAATCTCCTCATTATTTGGGCCAATTATGAAGATGGAATATTCAGATACCTCAAGCCCTAGCTCTAAGATCAAGTGTTGCATAGGTTTTCCCAAGGCTAGAACCTAGTAGGACCAATGTGACCCATCAAAGAAAAAACTCTTTCCTGATCCTTTTCCCCTCACATTGTCCAAGATAGGAACATCATTGGTTGCTAAATTCCATCCCTGAACCTGGGTTGGGTCCACTTGGCCCCGTGTGGTCCCATTTGGTGTCAAAGGCCTTTCATGAAGGACCATTTTGGAATCCAAGTTCCCAAAGGATTTTAGGGATTGATAAATTCCTTCATAAGTCTTATTATTCTCCCTCAACCCTTCAATCCCCCTCCTCTCTCCCTAGAAGATCAAGTCCCTTTCTTAAAAGGAAAGCATGTCCCACTGTTTATTCTATCTTAGGGAAAGGGCTTCTAGGGTCACTTCCCACCTATTCAATAACCTATAATATATAAGTGACTTCCTAAACTACCGGGACTCCTCCCATAGGTGAAATTTCGTGAAGAGCAAGGAGCCTTAGCTATGGTGACAATGGGCTAAGCCTCCATCGTTTCCCTTTTCCTACTTGTTGCCCTCTTAGGAACCCCTTTTAGTTCCACTACTATTTTGAGTGGCAAAAAATTGTTCACAACTCCATTTGTGAACAACTCTTTGGTATGCCTACATTTTCCATACTACGGATCCAATATGATAAGTCTAGGGCTATGGAGGTTTCCCTTCTTCTCACTGAATTAATCCTCTACAATATAGTGAACTAGGGCTAGTTGGTTAGCCCACTTGACTGCTACTTTAGTCCTTCAAAGTTTGCACATCCTTAGTTTCTATACACCTTCCCTTCTACCAATCTTATTGTCCTTCACAAGTACAAGAGTTAGGGCTCTCCTTTGACAGTCACCTAAAAGCCCTCCAACTATACTTGGACTACCATAAATCTACCCAACCACAGTCAATTATTTTTAATGATATAGGGCTCACAATATTTTTTTCATCTAGGGCTCTTCAAATCTTCCACCTAACAATGGTTTGAGTCCTCTCAAAATCATTGTTCTTGTGTATCGACAATTTGTTCTTTGTTTTCCAATCTACGAATAAATCTGAACTAATCCTCTTATCATCCTTCTAATAATCTATAGATGACTGAACTAAGGTCACAAATCAACCACTAATAGTCCACTGACTAATTTTTTATAGGTTGCTTCAGATATCTGTCTAAAACTCCATGGATAATCCACCAAATCAACTCCTCTACATGTCAATCCATTCTTCACATGGCATATTTCTTCTGCATGCTCAATCTTCTGCTCAGGTTCCACCATCCTTTGGATCTGATATCTCCACACATATTGAATTTGCAAACCATCTTCCAGATCTGTGGTCTATATTTCAGAAATAAACCTCACTTTGGGTCACAACTACTCTTCTTCTACACAAATTTTTCACAGTCGTAAAGACATACCTTATGAACTAAACATGCTAGGAAATTGTCCTAACTAGGGCACTATACTTATGTAATAAGAATTGTTATAGAACAAACCCTATAGAATCGACCTAGCTCATATGGATCCATAGATTTTGGGCATTTTTTTGACTGAATCTTGACATGAACTTCAGATCTCAATGTCAACCCTCAAACTAGGGTTAGATCAATCAATAATATGTCTGTGTCTACTTCTGTTATGGATCTAAATATCAGTGAAAGCCCTCCTCTATTTATGTTTGTCTTTATAACCACCGCACGACGAGATCGTATCAACCCTCTCTTCTATTTCATGTAGAAAGTCTAACCAACGGGCTTCAATATGATCTTGTAGTGTACTAAAACAAGATATTGAATCCTTCCTACAATTTCTGGAAACAAAATATGATCGCACAATTACATATAAGTAAGAGAAAGAAATTATCAATCGCACAAAAAAAGATGTATCTAGGGAAAGCAACTGCTCAAAACCTCTCTATCTCTATTGTGTATTAAGTCAAGGAATTACAAAACAATACAATGCTTAATCTATCATGAGATTCTCCAACACTCTGCCAATCGTCTCCTAGTAATCTAGGCATAATTGGTCTAGTACTTAGCCAATTCTCAACCTTAATTTAGTCTGCCTTGCTCATGCAATTCCTAGGGAATTAGCTCCCTATTAATTAGGAAAATCAACCTTCCTTGATTGTGCAATCCATCTTGGCATCCCAATGACTTTATAATTTCACATAGACAATTTTGTATAAATACAACTGATAGTTATGTTCCCTTTCACCTCTGTCTCAACGAGGTATTCCTCGAAACTGACACGCATGCAACTATTAATAGTGAATTATCAGTTATTCGATTGATCGGTAACTGTGAATTAAATCTAATTTAATTCAATGGACATCTCACTAGCTCATCACTCAGTTAGAACTAGTTAAATTGATTTTAACTCAATTAGTTGAGTTAACTAATTCACACCTACACCCCACTAATGCATCAACTGCAACTGGACCCAAAAAATATTAGAATCCATCTACATGCCTCATCTTAGACCCTCATGATCCAGAAATATGAAGGAACACAATAAAATACAAAAATAAACATAAACACATACATGCAATAGGAATAACACTCCATTTCGTTAATATCAAATACTAAAAAAATGCTTACAAACATAATGGAAAACAAACTAGCTCGGGCGATGGTAGCTTATCTCTGAGAAGAGATGTGCTGGCTACATGCCTCTGAAATGTGTTACAATAAGGCTCAAGGGCCTTTTTATTATTGAAAAATAAGAGAAAACCCTAACTCGAGGAGATGTAACACCAAGAGTTTATGGGCCCTATTGAGGGTAGTTGGGAAACCAATTTCCTGTGGTCGTAACTTGGTCATATGATTTCATTTGGCACACATGACACCTCGTCAGAAATATATCTCTGAGGATTACAACTACTAGTATGATTTTTATGAAATTAGTAAAACTTTCATGACCAAAAATGTTGTTTGGGGCCTCAAAAATGCGGCGGAAGTTTAGGACCCGAAAAACTAACAAAAATAGTAAACTGTGCTATAATTAAGGAAACTAAAAAACTGAAAGAGAGAATGGTGAGGGCCCAAGTGGAATAAGCGGGTGGCCACCAATATCCACCTCGATCACCTCAACTTGAATTTCTTGAGCTAACTCAGTCATCATGACTTAGTTAGCTAACCCAAGTTGTTATGAGATGAAATTACAATTTATTGTCCAATTTAGTGAAGAGAAAAATAAATTAAATGCCTCACATTCCTCACTCTTGGTACATAAAAATTCCTCACCAGTGTGGCCACATTTTTTTTGTCCTTTATGATTTCCATTTTCACTATTTATTGTTCCAAATTTCAACACTTCCTCTCAACAAGAAAGGAATTCAATTTATCCCATCCGGTACCTTTGGAATTTTGCATGCAACACTTATCCAGTGTTGTTTTCACCTACAAATCCTGAAACTGAATAGCCTCCGAACAAATAAATCAATATAATGCATTTTTCATTAGAGTCTTTTGACTGCTGCTAGCTACTGCACCTATCTACTAGACTCTCAGCGCTGTTGCTAGCACCTGCATCTATGCCCTTTCCACTATTGCCAAATCTGATATGTGCTCCAGTATCTGACATCTGTCACTCTGATTTATGTCTTCCTGACATCTGACTGCATCAATCTAACTGATCCTTCTTGCTATTTTTGTACTGTGTACTCCTCGTAGCTAGGTTCGATCCATGAGACACACCATCTCAATGGACCCTGCCCAAATTTCTTACCTTGGGATTAAGTCTACACATCACCCCACTTTTCACCTGGAGGTATGGTTGCATGTGCTCCCTCTGCCCATCTGGATTGAAATTTCCCCCTCATGCAAGTCTCTACTTGAGTGGAGGATTCCACTCGGTCTCCTCTCTGCTTCTCCAATTGTGGCTGGTCCACAATGTTATGAAGTTGATTCTAAGGCTGCATGTTGGAGGTAATTTGTACTCCCTCTCAACAACCAAGTATCTAACCTCTGCTTTGCTCCTTAAAGCTCTGCATGCATTTGGTACCTCAAGTTCATATAGGTACTTGACTCGAACACATTGTAATTTTCCTGCCATTACAAAAGTTTCTAAAAAATAGTTGATTTTAAATTGACAATATCTCCCTCATCCGAGCTCCGAATTGATTTTCCATTTCGGTAGTTTTTCGCAAGGAATCCAAATTATATGCTTTTTTTTTGAATTTTTTACACAAAAATCTTTAGATATTCTCTGCAAGCTTGCCACCCAAAAAATTCCTGCTTTGATACCATGTAGAAAATATAACCACCGAGATTCAATCTAATCATGTAATGTACTAAAACAAGATGTTGAATCCTTCCTACAATTTTCGGCAACAAAACATGATCGCACAATCACATATAAGTAAGAGAAATAAATTATCAATTGCACAACACAAGATGTATCTGGGGAAAGCAACTGCTCAAAACCCCTCTATCTCTATTGTGTATTAATTCAAGGAATCATGAAACAATACAATGGTTAATCTCTCATGATATTCTCCAACACTCTCCCAATTGTATCTCGCTGATCTAGGCACACTCGGTTTAGTACTTAGGCAATTCTCAGCCTTCCTTCAACCTGCCTTACTCATGCAATTCCTAGGGAATTATCTCCCTATTAATTAGGAAAATCATTCTTCCTTGATTGTGCAATCCATCATGGCATCCCAATGAATTTATAATTGCACATGGGAAATTTAGTATAAATAAAACTGATAGTTATGTTCCCTTTAATGTCTGTCTCAATTAGGGATTCCTTGGAACTGACATGCATGCTGCTATTAATAGTGAGTTATCAGTTATCTAATTTATCACTCATTTTGAATTAAATCTAATTCGATTCACTGGCGGACCTCTCTCTAGCTCATAAATTAGTTAGAACTATTTAAACTGATTTTAACTCATTTAATTGAGTTAACTAATTCACACCAGCACCCCACTAATGCATCAACTACAACTGGACTCCAAAAATATTAGATTAATACCTCTTCATGCCTCATCTTAGACCCTCAACTCATATTTTTTGAGCTAACTCAGTCAACAAGACTTAGTTAACTGACACAAGTTGTTATGAGATGAAATTACAATTTATTTTCCAATTTATTTAAGGCAAAAATAAATTGGACGCCCCACATTCCTCACTCCCGGTGCATCAAAATTCCTCACTAGTGTGGGTCCATTTTTTTCTGTCCTTTCTGGTTTCCAATTTCAATGTTTCTTGTTGCAAATTTCAACATTTCATAATTTAATACGGCCATAACACAAAGACACCACTGAAATCACATGCCCAGATTCTCATGAGAAACCTCTCTTAAGCTCAATCTGCCATAAGAGAACCAGCAATATGCCATCCTACTTCCTAGCTCAAACCGACATTAAGATATGCAACATTCTTGTGAACCCTAACATGATGATCTTGCTCTTGGAGGATGATCATGGCATCCCTTTAGAAATCCTTACTCGACCTACTTTAGGACTACATCTCTCTTCACCCCCTTGATCAAATGGGATCCTTCTCACTTGATGTTCTTTCCTTCATCCCTAAGGCCTCCTTAAATAGTTTTTCCTAGACCTATTAGGAACCCTCTAGAACTTACTAGTTTTATCCACTTATACATTAGGAAATATTAATTTTCCTTTTTAATTTTCTTTTAGATTTTAAAACCCATCTTGGGTCCAAAATACCTTTGCTTGTCTTCTTTGCCCACAAATCCTTTTGTGACCAAACTCACAAAAACCCATCTCACTAGGCTTGTGGAGTACCTCCCAAGCTACACAATTCAACAACATCATCTAGTTGTAGTAACAATAACTCGGTCAAGCTCTTGTAGTCAAGCAAGGGCTTGGTTGCGTACCCAAGTTTCAAATTAAGTAAGGGTGGTTATGAGGGCATGATATCTAGGGAGGGTCAGGGCATGCACATCAGGAACAAAAAGGCATGCTAACACATGTTGGAAAATGTCAATGCATGCTAAAGAGTTTTAGGGAGTGTCGGGGCATATCAAGGGATAACTAGGTCAAAATGCATGGAAAGGAATGAATAAGAGTGTGTGACAAGGAGTGTGGGCGAATTCAAGTGTGCTAAGGAAGAAGTGTGTTAGGAGAAGTTCAAAATAGTATTTATAGGAGGCTAGCCTACTGTTGTTATACGGGGCTCAACATAGTAGTTTTAGACAAAGGGAGATCACTTTGTGCTAGGCACAACATTGTTTTGCCTTTAGATATTTTTTTATACAAGATGTGGCACACTTTGGCCACATGCTCATGCTTTAAACTATTCTAGATAACTGCATATTGTACATTGTTGTGTATAAGTTTTGGGGCACTTGACATGTGTCGGCTTATATCTTGTGTGACTTGTGCATCTTGTGGTTCTTACAAACTCTCAGTTAATGTTCTACTATTTATACCAGCTGAACATACATGTGAAATATTTCCTATGTAATCTATGTTGCTTAGTTGTTTTTTGGGCATGGCTATATCATGTGATCCTTGTCTTGGTAACAAGTCAAGTGGGACAAGTTGAGCTTCGACATGAGTGGCATAATATGAGCTATAGGCGGTTCTTAGGTGTACAAGGCGCAATCTACTTGTAGTTGGTGCAATTGGTCAAGTTGTTGCGATTGAAGAAAGCTAATATTTTCATATGAACTACAGTAGCTAAGGAATTGATTGGGTTCCCTAGTCATGAAAAAATGTAAAGGCTAGCTGTGAGGACATGAATGCCAAGGCGTGCTAGGGAATCCTAAGATGTATCAGATAGTGCGAAGGCATGTCAAACATGCTAAGATGTGCCAAGTGATAAGGCATGCCAAGATGTGCAAGGGTGTGTCAATGCGTGCCAAGGGCATTCAAGGCAAAAAAAGGGAGAAACAAGTTAAAATACAAGGAAATGAACACATAATAGGGTTAATAAGTTATCAATTTACCTTTTCCAAGAGGGGCATTCTAGGCACACCAACACTAGGCACCAATAGGTGCTAAGTGCAAAGTCTTAGTGCATTCTAAGTGCCAAGTCTTCCTTTTTTGCTTCTCATCTACTTTCCAAAAGTTGATCTGAAATAAATTTAATATTAAACCATGCCAAATTATACCAAGGCATGTCAACGTATTCCATACACTTACCAAGTGCCAATATGTGTGACAGAGTGTTATGCATGCTATGAAGTGGAAGGGCATGTTGAAGAGTGACAAGGTGTTCTAGAGGGTTCTAATGCATGTTGAGGAGTGTTAAGGAGTACTAGTACAAAACATTAAGGGAGCACTAGGTCAAAATTCATGGAAGTTAGTGAATACGAGGAACATGTGCTAGGGACTAGTGTTAATGAGTGCTAGTTTTCATGCCAAGGAGGGAGTGACAAGTTATGATAAGGATTTGTAAGGCATGCTAGGGAATATCAAGACATGTAAAGAAGTCTCAAAGTGTGCATGGGAGTTCCATGGTGTGCTAATTATATGTGCCAAATAGTGCCAATACATGACATGTGCTAAGGATGTGCTGGGTGCTAGGGTATGTCAGTATGTGTCAAGAAGTTTCAAGGAAACAAAAGGAAGACACAATAAGAGGGTTAATAAGTCAAGACTTTATCTTTTTCAAAATGGGCATGCTAACCATACTAATAATAGGTCCCAATAAATGCCAAGTGGTAGTGTGTGCCAAGCGCTAATGTATGTCAATGAATTCAACCAAGGTGTTCCAGGGCATGCTAGGGATTACATGCATGCCAACACATGCTAGGAGAGTTCTATGTTGTGCTAGCACATGCCACCATGTGCTTGGGCATTAGTGTAATGTCAATATTTTCTAGGTACAAAGATGTTCCAAGACATGCGAGGTTCTAAAAGATGCTAGTGTGTGCCAAAGCATTAATTTAAGGTGTGCTCGGATTGTTGAGGAGTGTTAGTTATTTTTCATTAATAGAATTGATAGATAGTGATTATGTATTAAATAATATATTTCTCACACACACTATTGGGACTTTATCTAAAGGGAATTTTCTAGATAATAAACTTAATATATATGAATCATGTGTTGACTCATAGGAAAACTCTATTCACGTGACTAGTCATTATTTGAGTGAAATGATACACACTAATTAATTCTTAAAAAAATGATTTAATATAAACACTATGGCCTTTGACATATTGTAAAAAATACTCCACAATAATGGTATTAAATCGTTATCTTTTTACAAAAAAAATATTATCAAGAACATAACGTCATCAAAAACTCATTGGAATGATCAATGGTGACAAACATATTTTGACCATCACCAAAAGTAACAAAAATATCATTGGTGAGGGTCATTAAAAGTTCATCACTAGAAGTGTCACTAAAGATAGAATTAGTGATGGGCCTTTAACGACCCTCACCAAAAGTGTCATTGAAAATGGCTTTGGTGACAAACCGTAAAGGACCATCACTATATAAACTTATAGCGATGCTTTTTTAAGGACCGTCACCATATGTGACATTGGTGACAAACCTTAAAGGTCCGTCACAAGCATGACCCTCACCAATGACCTTTTTTCTTGTAGTGATTCATGGTTGTATATCTGGATTTCATCCTCATCTTCAATCAAATTTGGGCATAACACCTACGACACATTCGGCGAGTCCTTCAAAACCTAGGGCATCACAAACTATGTGGCAACTTGGAGAAATGCACATTTGACATGAGATAGCTCCAATATCTGGGTTACATCATTGATCAGCAAGGCATGCAGGTGGATCCAACTAAGATACAAGTCATTTGATATTATCCAGCCTCGCCCACTCTAATAGATATTCATAGCTTTTTTGGAATTTACTATTTTTATTAGAGGTTAGTGTTTGGATTCTCTCATATCACTTGGAATTTCAGTCAATCTACCAAGGGCAGAGGAAAATAAAAGATTTTCTGGTTTTAGTCCCAACATAAGGAGTTTTTTGAGCTGAATCACAACCTCTTCTCTGCACCATTACTCACATTGCTAGACCTGCAACAACCATCTTAAATTGAGATAGATGCCTCTAAATATGTATTGGTGCAGTTAGCACCCAACAAGGGCATCCGTTGGCCTATCACAGTGAGACACTTTTCGACACAATTCATAAATACCCCACCTACAATAAGGAGATGTATTCCATCATGCATTCTTGATGATAATGGAAACATTACATTATGGGGAACATAGACGGTTACCCACACATATGAATATCCCATGCAATTTATATAGACCCAAGGGAAGTTGCAGAATGATCACCATAAAAATGGTCCACATATCGTGAACAATTGTATTTGAATATTGAATAGAATAAGGGAAACAAAAATCATGTTTCATATTGCCTCAGTCGGCCACTGGTTGCAACACTGACCACTATTCTCAGCTCTTATGTCCATGATACCTATGGATGGACTTAATTATTAATAAAATGATCCAAAGTTCTCTATGACATACTAAATGATATTGGATGGCAAGAAAGTTCTAGACTTCCACCTATAGGATGCATTATTATGATACTTGGACCACCTTTGTGTTCCTTCAAGTGAGCATGCCAAGATGACTGGGGAGGTGCACTACAGTCAGGTCACAGGACACTTTGGTGTGGAGAAAACTATGGTCGTACTATAGAAGTATTTTTATTGGAAAAATATTTGACACACTGTTGGAATATACATCAAATCGAGCATTGCTTATGTCATTGCAAGCCCAACTATTAATAAGAAAGGCTTTCATAATCCTCTACCTACTCCTATCTGACCCTAGGGATGCATCTCCATGGACTATATATTTGGCCTTCCTTCCACTAAGCATGGCAATGATTGTGTATTTGTGGTCATCGATACATTTTATAATATGGCCATATTGGCTTCTTGCAAGAAGAGTATCACAACACAGGCCACTTCTAGACTCTCCTTTGAATGAGTGTTGGTACATTTTGGGATCCCACAAATGATTATATCTGATCAGGATGGCAGGTTCATAAGCGCGTTTTGGTCAAGCCTTTGGTCATTTTTGGACACCAAGCTCACCAAATCGGCTGCATTCCACCCCCAGAATAATGGCTAGACAAAGGTTTTCATAGGAAGATTGTGCACATACTACGCATGCACAAAGGCTAGACATTTTTTTTTTAAACGAGAAAACCTGTAGCACTTGAAAAGGTTTTGTAGTCAAAATTTTCATTCCTCAGATATTTTATGAAAAAAAAAAATGTTGTATGCCAAAGTTACAATCCCAGAAAGTTGGTATGCCAACTAACCCCAACAAGGCCCACAAACTTTTGGCTCTTCATCTCCTAGGGTTAGATTTGTGGATTTTTGGGGTTCTCCCTTGTTTCTAAATAATAAAAATTCTTTCAAGCCTCATTGTAACACAGATTAGAAGCATCTAACCACCACATTTATTCTTAGAGATAAGCTAGCATTACTCGAGCTAGTTTATTTCCATTCTGCATGTAAGCAACCTTCAATATTTTGTTATCAATGAATTGAAGTTCAGTTTTTGTTATAGTTTTGTTTTTTTGTTTAAATCTTTATTTCATTTAATTCCTAAAAAAATATAGATCAACATCTGTCTGGTGGAGGCGTCTTGGAGAGAAGCACCACCTCGACTGAGAAGGGAAAAAAGAACATAATTTATAGAAGAAAAGGAAAAAATCCGGTTGATGTGGAAAATGATGTTCAAAAACACATTCTAGGTGTGGATGTATACTGGAAGGATGTAGTGAGGATCAAGTAGATCAGTGAAGTGCTCAAATTTGAATTTTTCAAGAGTGCTCTAAACTGGTGCCAAAATGTAGATCTCTTCACCTTGAATCCACTACTACTGAATCACTCAAAACTGATATTGTATGCTCTCGATATCATGTTTTGATCGTTTTCCTAAAAAACTAAAAAAATTGTAGGTTGGTTAAGTATTCTGACTAGGCAGCCCATACGCTGACTAGGAAGGGCGAATGGGAAGGTTGATTGTGTTTGTAGAGTCAATGATATAATTCCAAGTGGCCCCATCTTATTGGTTGAATTTCTGCTGCATTTTGATTGGTTGGAGGTTCGTGTTATGCGGTCCAATAAATGGGGGTCACGTGGGCCAATGGATGGCCACCACGTGGCCTCCCAACAATGGTGTAAAATTATTGTTATGGTCTAAATGGACCTCACGGGAGTCGAACACATAACCTCTCATCGAGCAACACAGAGTCTTACAACTCTTCCACCAGTGGATCTTAAACAAAATAGGCGACATGTTATATTTAAAAATTATGTTGTGAGAGGTTGGGAGATGAGGTCGGGGTTATGCCATGGTCCCTATTCACCCCATGCCCATGAGACCACAGGCTGGGCGCGAGCGGATCGGACTTAACCCTGACCCGAACACCTCAGAGATTCCACAAAAATCGTGGTTTGATCGCAGTTAGAACCCCCGATTGTTACGAAACCTTACCATAACACACCATGGTTTAGGAATTGGTTACCATTGGCCCAAAATTTAAAACCTGACCCCGTTTCGTATATAACACAACCATATTTTGGATCATGTTCAACGGTTAGCGTGGATATTTAAACCAACCAGATCCAATGGTGGAAAACCAACCACGTGGCCCCACCATATCCGCTCACGGGGGTGAGTGGGACATTAAAAAAGGTGACAAAATGCACCCAATGTAATGCGAATCTCAACGTCACAGGGAAAATTTGTCACTTGGTGGTGCCAAAAATGGCGGATTCGTAGGATTGTTAGCAGGAGAGTGTAGATTCTAGATCAACTAGCAACAAAACTTCATTGTAGCATAACTTCTTCAGTTTTTGGCCAATTTGAGCTCAGAAAGAGCCCAAATATGGATTTTTTACTGTTCTGGAGCCATTGGAGACATTATTTTTTCATTCTAAGCAACAAAAATCCATGTAAATAGATATTTTAACACTCAATGTAAGAGGCCCAACATTGAAATATGTATTAGGAGATGCAACCGAGGAGGGGTGAAATCCTTCATCATTTTGTTGTCATGTGTTATTTTTTAAGCTATTATTGTCTCTATTTTTAGGCTAAAAATTGAGTTTAAAACACTTAATTTATGTTTCTTTTCAACTTGCCTGATTACCTAAAAGACATAAAAATTTCATTACATAATTCATCAAACCTTCACATTTTCAAATACAAATCAATTTGGTATTAGAGCCAGGTTCTTTGGTTGTATTTAAGATTTAATTCTATTGCAAGTGTTTTATGATGCTTACAAGATTGAAGCTCAAAAGACGAGAAGGAAATCTTGTAGGATAAAGTCCTCAATCTAGTTCAAGGAGAGCACATCTACCTCAAGTTTCACCACAAGCTTCACCTCAAGTTCCATCCAAATCCTTACGAGTCCTGGAACATGAAGGAGGCCCTGGAAATATCTCTAAGGATTAGAAGAATTTCATAAAAACATTATTTGAAATGACTGAAATGGTGAAAGTTAATTATGAAGATAGAAACTCAAGGTTACGAGATTAGATCTCAAACCTCCAAATGGAAATGGAGGATTTGAGGAAATGGAGACAAGCCTCAAAAAGGGAATGGAGGAAATGGTTATTAACTGCCTCTACCTCCACCTTTCTCTTCACCTCCATCTTCAGCATCATCATCTTCTACACCAACCCCATCACAAACACCTCCACCTTCTCCAAAGGGATATGGTAAAACTCCTTTGTTAAAATTTGACATAAACTTTTAATTGCCTACGTATAATTGAGAGGTAAGTGCTGAGAAATTAGATAATTGGGTTTGTCAACTTGAATTGTATTGCAGGATACAAATGATCAAATATGATGAGACCAAGATTCATCTTTCTTATTTAAAGTTGTAACGTGCATCATTCATTTGGTGGGAAGCCAAAAATCAAGAGGATCTCAATAAAATAGGTAAGATCATAACTTCTTGGAATGAATTTGTGGCTACATTAAGAAGATATTTTTATCCTTTACCATACGTGCCAAAAGACATAATGCATTGGAAAAAAATTAGGAAAGAAAAGGGTAAAAGTGTACAAAGTTATACCCAAGGGTTTAGAAGGAGAGCATTGATTTTGGGTGCACATTTATCCTCTCAAGACACTTTACTCAAATACATTGGAGGTTTACATAGTTACTTGGGATACACAATTCCCATCTTTAACCGTACAAATATAGATGAAGTTTGTGTACATGCAACACATTTAGAAGAACTAGAGAATAATGTTTGACAAGAGGGCAACAAAAAACCATTCAAGAGTGGAGACAAAGGAAAGGGAAAATTCAAAGGAAAATGGAAAAATAATGCTTCCATCAAGAAAGAAGGAGAAAATATCACACGCAAACATTGTTCAAAATAAGGCCATGATGAAGACCAACGGTTGGAAACTTCATCGTTAGATGAAACCCAAAAATTTTAACAACAAAGCAAAGAAAAATATTGTTGCAACTACACAACATGATTTAGGATCTGATTATGGAGATGAAACGAAGATCACAACCATGGGATTGAAAGGCAAGGACTCTGTTGCAAGTACTAGTTCTTCTAGTAACCTCAATGAAACTCAAAATGATAAGGAACGAATAGAGAATTTCCATATTATAGTTATCTCAAAACATAACAAAATATAAACTCTATTTGATAATGGATCACAAGAAACCCTCATTTTAGAAACCATTTTCAAGAAACTGAATTTAGAAACCCTTCATCATGCCAAACCTTATCCTTTAGGTTGGGTATGTGACAATGAAAAATTGCAAGTGACTAGAAAATGTAAACTGCAATTCACCATCATTGTAAAGTTCATTGATGAGGTAGAAATTGTTGTAGTTCCATTAAACATATGTGGTATTTTTTTGGGAAACCCATACCGTTATGATAGAAAATCCATATTTTATCGACATGAAAACAAGTATCATTCATTTAAATATGGCGTTGGACTTTGAATTGTCATTCACTTCCATTAAATTTTCACTTATATTTCCATATTACCACCTTCACTCCATATCCATTTCATTACATTCACCTTACCATTACCACTATTGGGTTACATTTATGTTTTTCCAAACTTTATTAATTCTTAGCATTTTTAAGTGAATCTGTGGTGAAAAATTAGAAAATAATGCGCATATGCTTATACCTAACAATTGGGATGAGATTTTTGCCATGTGTAGGTCAAAAGGAAGCTTCTAAAAGATTTTTATGTGGCCTACCAAAACCAAATTCGAATTTGAGTGGAGAAGATCATGGGATCATGAGGATATGTGTCTCATTCCTTTTGTATTGAAACTCTAAGATGATATGTGTCTCATTTCCTATTTTGTATTGAAACTCTAAAAAGACATGTGTCTTATCATTTCCTATTTTGATTGTAACTCTAGAGATAGAGGGAGAGATTAATTGACTCTCATTAATGAGATAAATTCCCATATTTTTGTATAAATAGAGGAAGCTTTCTCCTATCATGAGAGGTGAAAAATAGGAGAAGAAGAGAAGGGATTATAGAGTGTTTTGTAACAAGGCTTGAGATGGAATGGGATTTAGATTTGTGAGTTTATTAATAAATAATTTCAGTCATCAAATTCTGGTTTGATTGCAGTTCTGGAGCCAAGGAGTTTTCACCAACTTGGTAGCAGAGGGCCCTTGCTGCTTAAGGAGGTTTTTATGCTTTCTAGATATGTTTACTTCAGTTTCTTTGTTTAGTATTTCTTTCTTCTTATGCTCAAGTTTACTACTTTCATAATTGACAATTGTTGTGTCCAACTGAGTAAAAATTGTTTGTCTATATTACCAAATCTTTACAACTGAATGGTTAGTGACTTATAGGTACAGTGATTTTTTAGATTTCATTTTTTTTCTTTCATAATTGACAATTGTTGTGTCCAACTGAGTAAAAAATATTTGTCTATATTACCAAATATTTACAACTGAATGGTTAGTGACTTATAGGTACAGTGATTGTTTAGATTTAATTTTCTGTCTTTCATAGTTAACAATTGTTGTGTTCAACCAAGTAAAAGCCATTTTTTTTATATTTTTAAACCTTATATTAAAATGGTTAGTGACTTATAGAAACAATAATTGTTTAGCACTTCATTCTTCCTGTCATTTTCTTACTAAAATTAAGAGAATAATGGATTTGTCCGAGACCCATACCAAGGAGTGAAGGCTTTAGTTTTGGATGAGACTTGATAAGTTGGTTATTCACTTAATTAGTTGTACTTAGAAGATCTTCATCCCATTGCAACTAATAATCTCTTTAAAGGACATTCTGATTGAAACTGAATCTAAATATGATTTGCAAGAATGGCTAAATGATTAGATTCAATGAAATTTTTGAGTTATCAATTGCATTTCCTATTTTCATTTCTTAAATCTCAATTGGGTTATAGATCCATGGATTAGGTTTACTTATTGAAACACTTGCTTTATCTTTTTAACTAGAACTAGACCTTAGAACTTGTCCATAAAACTCTATTTTCTTTATAGGAAATTAACTAGTTTCATAACATTTCCTTTTCTTCCTTTTTCTTTAGATTTATTCTCACTTTTTAGCCTAGGATAGCACACTGAGGACTAAAAAGACAAAACCCCTAAAATAATGAGAAAAACACATAAAAAAAAGTAAGGAGTAGGTTTCTTAAGCACATATAGTGCACCACACTTCATCAGTTTACTAGCCCTGGTCAATAATTTATGTTAGCAATTTAAGACACTAAATTGACTAAACATTTTAGCGCCATTGTCAGGGAAGTGTAATTGAAAGATATTATTTCTTACATCTAAAAAAAAATTAATAATTTCTCGAGTATTCTCTCCTCCTGCACTTTATGTGATCTAGACAATCAGAAAAAGAAAATTTTTATGGTAAAATAATAATAATAATAATAAATTATGTTTTCATCATTTCATTTAATTTTACAATAAACTTAAAAAAAAATGATGAAAAACGTTAATTTCGATAAATTGTTTTATTTAATGATATATATATATATATATATATATATATTTGAAAATATAATAATATAATTTTATTAACAAATCAATTAAAAAAATAAATAAATAATTAAAATAAATAAAAATAAAAAATATTTTGGCTCATGGAAATAAGACCCACGCATATGTGTGAGGCCATCCTTTGGCTTGGCCTTACGCATATATGCAGGCCTTCAATCCACACAAAGACCCATGCACTACAATAATAATAATAAAAAAGAACCTTCTCTTTTCCATATTCTTTTTTCCTCAAGCAACAATTATTAGAAAGCATTTTTAAAAAATTTGCAGAGACAGACAATGAAGGTATATCACATGAAGAAACTGTTGATGAGGATAATATTACAAATTTTTGATGAAGAGAATATTACAAATTCAATTGCAGTGATAGACAATGAAAGTGTATCACATGAAGAAATTGTTGATGAAGAGAAGATTGCAGATTGTTGATGAAGAGCAGATTGTAGATTCCATTGCAGGTAATTGGAATGAGGGAGATTGATCTGAAGTTATATGTGAGAGACAAACCATTACACCTCAAAACCTGCAAATAAAAAAAAATCAAACCACATCAATTTTATTATAGAAGTAATTGCGAGAAAACAAAATGCGTAATTGTTAAAAACACCCGCTTTTAAAACACATTTTCTAAGAAAACCGAGGCGAATTAGAAAAAAATAAAACATGGTTTTTTTCAGGAACGGGGTGAATTAGGGAATCTCATAAGAACTATCTAAATTTCACAACCATTTGGGGGAAATTCAGGGTTCTTCAGAGCACTAATTTGCAGTGTGCGTGAGAGAAAAACGCATTAGGGGAATTTTGAGGTCTAAAATGGGCCTCCTAAGAAAAATGTACAACAAAAGTAACCTCTATAAGAACCAATAGGATTGAAGATGATGATGTCAACCATGGGGGATGATTCACCATTTTTTAAGTAAAAGGGTAAAAAGATTAAAAAATAATAAAATAATAAAACTGCTTTTTCAACTCGTATTTTCAACTTATCCACCAAATTTTTTACTCAAATTTTGAGTGGAAGTACTCGTTGGATACAAAATTTAATTTCTCATCCAAGGAGTACCTATTTTGCATACTTTTGATGGACCCTACTATACGAAAAATGATAAATACATAAAACAACGTGATTGCAATCACGTTTTTCATGTATTTCTCATTTTTCATGTAGCACAACCCATCAAAAGTATGCAACATGGGTACTCATTGGATTAGGAATTAAATTTTGCATCCAACGAGTACTACCTCTTGAAATTTCAGTAAAGAATTTGGGAGATAAGTTGAAAATATGAGTTGAAAAAGTGTTTTTTTATTTTTTCCCTCTAAAATTTGATGATGTAATCAAATCTTAATTTATTATTTCCACTATTATTTTATAATTTCCTTAGGAGGCCCATTTTAGACCTAAAAATTCCCCTAATGGTTTTTTTTTTTTTTGTATGTAAACAGTCACGATTTTAAAAAAATTGATTTTGAGAAATAATCAAGGATTTGATTTCCTTATCTGAAGGAGAATGTGGCAAAATTCATTTGTGGTGGCACATGATGAGTGACAAATGGATTATTTGAGACAAAGGCATTATCACATGTGCATCAAATTCAAGTTGTATAAATTGAGAAGGATTCTGCTTCCATCTCCTTCATAGTTAGGAACTTGACTTTAGAAATTTCAAGCTTTTTATTTTTATCTTGCATGAAAGAGGCATTGGCATGACTTTGTTTCAAAATGATTCATAAAGACGATTATTTCATCCATGCTTTATTTCATTATATATATATATATATATATATATATATATATATATATATATATATATATAATTTCTTTTTAATAAAGAAAAAAAAATCATTCAAATAAATAAATAAATAAATAATAGTAATAATAATAATAATAAAATAATTATAATTTCTTCTTAATAATGGTTTGTAGGACAATTAGAAGATTATTTAGATGATTTCTGAACATTTGGCATTAATATTGTTAATGTGTATTTTTCTATGAAGTTTTAACTTGTAGGACACAACAAATCTTTGAGATGCTAATTGTTTTACTGAGCCCAGTGCATAAAGTCATTCGACAATAGGGAGTTGATTTATTTTGCATGGTTATTATTTAAAAATGGATTTTTATCGATATCATGAATTAGACCAAATATACAACTTTTTGGTTTACCTTAATCTGTTTCATTTGACATTTAATTTTTGCGTAAGAATTAGAAAGAAATTAGCTACTTATTTTTTAACACACTTATGTTCTTTATGTCAATTTTTTTTTGCAAGTTTGGGATGATCGAATGATCATTGAAGGAAACTAATTAAGTGCACAATTGGTTTTCAAAAGGCCGATTTCATGAGAAATGTAAGAACAAGTCCATATCCATATTCATCAATACCATTACTCTTCCTCCCTTTTGAATTGAAAATCCAACCAAGAAATTCAAAGCAAGCCACAGTTATTTTTCCCAGCAAGAGTTAGTTGTTCATTTTCCTTCATTCATATACATTTTCCATTACTTTTTGTCTACTCCACAAATAAAAGAAAGAAGTTCACCTACATGCTTATTTCCCATTGTCATTTTCCATTTTTCTTCGTCCATTTCCATTTTACTTTTCCTATCATTTTCATTTTACAAATAAGCCTTGCTTCAATGCATATTATTGAGTCCATAGTCCTTTGAGTCTAAGTTCCTTGCAAAAACACCTTGAGGCTTGCATGCCTTAATGGCAAGTATTCTTGCCGATGAACAATGGGAATACATTAATGTCTCTTGTTCATCGGATCTTCTAGTTACTCGACAATAGAAAAATTATTCGTACCTACCAAGATGTGTTTGGGCAGCTTGACTCTCATTGCCATCAATTGTGGGAGTTCTCGTGTTGACTAGTGGCATCCATTAATGGCCACTAAGTCAGCAATTTCCTGCTATGTTCGACATCATAACATCTATTCACATATCAGGAATTGTGCCAATGAATTTTCAAGACATGAAGACTATCATTTTCAGCATTTTGGAGCAAATGAAGAAAATATGCAGCTGCAGAATCAAATGACAGCAATAGAATCGACACCATTCCATAACAAATTCAGTAGTTTTAGAAGAAGCAAGAAAAAGAAATCTTTACTCTTTTCTCTGTAACTTGTAAAACCACTTGAAGAAGACTATGATTAGAATTTTGCAGCCACCACACATGCAACTCATCCATTTTTGAAGGGTAAGTTAACGTATGTAATTTTCTAACTTTTTAGCATAGAATTCCTTGAAAAACTAGAATGATAATTTTTGGAAAAAACATTTCTCTTCCTTCATAAAATTGCCAATACCATTAGTTGGGGGGGTATACATTCATATTAATACTTTGCTATGTTCATATCACATTTATAAACCCACATACTTCCAAAAGATATTGAATATTACATTATTATTATGATCATATAATGTATTTTCAAAAGTACTCAAAAGATGATTGGATACAAACACAATCATGGTTGTCACACTAGAACCAACCATGTTGCAATCCAATAAAGATATACTTTGAAATAAAAATCAAATTATCATTATGCAAAGATCAAAGGTCAAAATTGAATGCAACAAAAAAATATGGTTGTAACACAAGAACCAACCATGTTGCAATTCAAGTAAAACACTTTGTAGAAGTATGAAGTTATCAAATGATATCACGCAAAGTTAAGCTGAAGCTCAAAGATTAAAAAGGATTTTAATGTAATAGATTGCATGAGGACATGCAATAGCTTCAGTTGGGGGGTATGTTGGACCTTGAAATCGTCATTCACTTCCATTTCATTTTCACTTATATTTCCATATTACCACCTTCACTCCTCCATTTCATTACATTTACCTTACCATTACCACTATTGGGTTACATTTATGTTTTTTCAAACTTTATTAATTCTTAGCATTTTCAAGTGAATTTGTGGCTAAAAATTAGAAAATAATGTGCATATGCTTATACCTAACAAGAGGGATGATATTTTTTCCATGTGTAGGTAAAAAGGAAGCTTCTAAAATATCTTTATGTGGCCTACCAAAACCAAATTCGAATTTGAGTGGAGAAGATCATGGGATCATGAGGATATGTGTCTCATTTCCTTTTTGTATTGAAACTCTTAGAAAATTTGTGTCTCATTTCCTATTTCGTATTGAAACTCTAAAAAGACATGTGTCTTATCATTTCCTATTTTTATTGTAACTCTAGAGATAGAGGGAGAGATTCATGGACTCTCACTAATGAGATAACTTCTCATATTTTTGTATAAATAGGGGAAGCTTTCTCCTATCATGAGAGGTGAAAAAATAGGAGAAGAAGAGAAGGGATTATAGAGTGTTTTGTAACAAGGCTTGAGACGGAATGGGATGTAGATTTATGAGTTTATCAATAAAGAAGTTCAGTCATCAAATGTTGGTTTGATTGCACTTCTAGAGCTAACGAGTTTTCACCAACTTGGTAGCAGAGGGCCCCTGCTGCTTAAGGTGATTTCTATGCTTTATAGCTAGGTTTACTTCAGTTTCTTTGTTTAATATTTATTTCTGCTTATGCTCAAGTTTACTACTTTCATAATTGAAAATTGTTGTGTCTAACTGAGTAAAAACTGTTTGTCTATATTACCAAATCTTTACAACTGAATGGTTAGTCACTTACAGGTATAGTGATTGTTTAGATTTCATTTTTTGTCTTTCATAATTTACAATAGTTGTGTCCAACTAAGTAAAAACTATTTTTCTATATTACCAAATCTTTACAACTGAATGGTTAGTGACTTATAGGTACAATGATTGTTTAGATTTCATTTTTTGTCTTTCATAGTTGACAATTGCTGTGTTCAACCAAGTAAAAGCCATTTTTTTCTACTTTTAAATCTTATATTAAAATGTTTAGTGACTTATAGAAACAGTAATTGTTTAGCACTTCATTCTTCTTGTCATTTTCTTACTAAAATTAAGAGGATAATGGATTTTTCTTAGAGCCATACCAAGGAGTAAATGCTTCAGGATTGGATGAGACTTGATAAGTTGGTTATTCACTTAATTCGTTGTAGTTATAAGATCCTCATCCCATTGCAACTAATAATCTCTTTAAAGGACATTCTGATTGAAACTGAATCTGAATATGATTTGCAAGAATGGCTAAATGATTAGATTCAATGCAATGTTTGAGTTATCAATTGCATTTCCTATTTTCATTTCTTAAATATCAATTGAGTTATAGATCCATGGATTAGGTTTGCTTATTGAAAAACTGTCTTTATCCTTTTAACTAGAACTAGATCTTAGAACTTGTCCATAAAACTCTTTTTTCTTTATAGGAAATTAACTAGTTTCATAACATTTCCTTTTCTTCCTTTTTATTTAGATTTATTCTCACTCTTTAGCCTAGGATAGCACAATTAGGACTAAAAAGACAAAATCCCCTAAAACAATGAGAAAAACACATACAATGAAGTAAGGAGTAGGTTTATTAAGCACATATAGTGCACCACACTTCATCAATTTACTAGTCCGGGTCGATAATTTATGTTAGTAATTTAGGACACTAAATTGACTAAACATATGGTATTGAGTACATTTTTAGAGCACATCGCAATAAATTAAATCTATCTCTTGTCAATTCTCGGCAAATGAAGAGGCTAGTGAATTCTAGCAAGAATTATGTAATTCTGATGATCAAACCCAAAAATGATGTTGAGAATGAAGCCTTCCAAGGTTGTGATGCAAGGTTAAAATCTAATTTGATTGAGGTTGTTAACACCTTTGATGAGATGTTTCAGGAGCCTAAAGGATTTACTCCTAAAAGAGGAATCCAACATGAGATCCAATTGCAACAAAATTGTGATCTTCTAAACATTGACATGTACAAGATGTAAATCATGGAAAGTACAAAAATCAAGAAAAAAAATCCAAGAGTTTCTTAATAAAGGGTTCATTAGACCAAGCACATGACCATGCAGGTCACCTATTGTTTTAGTTCCAAATAAGGATGGTACATGGTGCATGTGTGTGGACTTCAAAGAATTGAACAAAATTACAGTAAAGAACTATTTCCCTCTTCCTAGAACTGATGATTTACTTGATCAATTGAAATATGTTGTTTATTTAACTAAGTTGGACTTGAGGAGTGGCTATCATCAGATTAGGATTGCTGAAGGAGACATTTGGAAGACAACCTTCAAGATAAAGCAAGTTTTTTTTTAGTGGTTGGTTATGTCATTTGGGATTTGTAATGCTCCTGCGACATTCATGCGGGTTATGCATGATGTTTTAAGGCCTTTTTCTAATGAATTTGGGATAGTATACTTATATTACATATTTATTTTTAGCAAGTCTCGCGAAGAGAATGTCAGGAAAGTACTAGATGTCTTAAAGAAGGAATTTTTTTTTTTAAATATGTCTAAATGTGAGTTTGGGAACAATTATTTAGTCTAGTTGGGTCATATTGTTGGAGGGGATGATTTGAAGATAGATCCCTCAAATCTTGAAGCCATTTTGAATTGGCCAAAATCCAAGACTTTGACAGAGGTTAGAAGTTTCTTGGGAGCAACCCAATATTGAAGAAATTTCATTTCTAACTTTTCTTCCATTGCAACTCCATTACATGCATTGAAAAGTGTTACAATTTTTACAGTGGGGAGGTAAACAACAAAAATCCTTTGATGCATTGAAATAATGAATAAATTCACCACTCGTACTTGCACTTCAAGCCTTGAGACAATCATTTTGAGATACAAATTGATGCAAGTGAATATGATATGGGCACAACCTTGACGCAATATGGTAAGCCCATCTATTTTATTTCTGAAAATTTTAATGGTGTAGTGATTAACTATCCTACATATGACAAAGAATTTTATGCATTGTTGCAAAGTGTGAAAAAATGTAAACATTACTTGATGGGTAAGGAAACTATCTATCACACTAATCATAAACCATTGAAATACTTGCAATCACAAACAAAGATACAAGAAGCGAGGCATTTCGTATGGATGGGTTTCTTACAAAAATTCCAATTGGTGATAAGGTATAAGAAAGATATCCATAACAAGGTTGTTGATATGATTTCTATGCCAATTATTAGTGCATCCATTATTCTTAAGCATAATTCTATCATCCATGAGAGATATTTTGAGCAACATGCTTTAGATGATGATTTGAAGAATGTATATACAAATTTTTGTCAAGGTAACCAAGTAGAGGAATTAGATTACCATGTGCATGATAAATTGTTGTATCATCTTGGAAAGCTATGTATTCCATATGGAGAAAGAGTCAAAATCATAAGGGAAGCGCATACTTCTGTTATTACTGGTCATTTCGGTGTGGAAAAGACAGTGGAAGAACTACAAAGGTATTGTTACTAGCCTCGTATGATTGAAAGTGTGTCACTATATGTAATAGGATATTATTTATGTGTTATTGGTAAGGTTAGAAATAAAAAATTGGGATTGTATACTCCACGTTTTGTACCTTCCCGTCCATGGAAAAGTGTTTCTATGGATTGTGTAGGAGGTATACTTATGTCTAGGAAAGATCATGATTATCTTTATGTAGTTTTAGATTGTTTCAATAAGATGTGTATTTTGATGCCTTGTAAGAAGCAAGTTACAACTGAATAGACTACACAATTTTTCTTTCAAAATGTATGGGTACATTTTGGGTTTCTCACATCCATTGTTTCTGATCAAGATTCTCACTTTGTTGAGAACTTTCTGTAAAGTTTGTGGGGACTCATTGACACCAAATTGAAAAAGAGCACAACATTCCATCTGCAAACAAAAGGTTAAACAAAAGTGGTAAACATAACTGTAATAAAAATTATTCATGGTTATTACAGCAAGCATCCTAAGTTGTGGGATGAACTTTTGCACTACATTCAACATGATTATAATCGGGCCAAGCATTTATCGACTCAAACATCTCCATTTGATTCATGCTTAGGATACTTACCAAAATCTCCTTTAGATTTTATCTTTGGGAAAGATGTTGCTATTGATGGACATAGTGACATAGATAAGGAAAAAACATTCAGTGAACAAGTTCAATTGGTGCATTAGACAATTCAAGAACTGTTGGAAAAGATTCAAGCCGAGTATAAGACAATACATGATAAGCATCATGTTGATCAAATTTTCCAAGCGGGAGATGAATTTTGTCTTCACATTAGAAAGACTCCAAGGAGAAGGTACAAAACTGAAACCAATCCGATATGGTCCATTCAATATTTTGGAAAAGATTGGTAATAATGCCTTCGGGTTAGATTTTCCTCCATATATAAAAATGTACGCAGTTGTTAACGTTGAAAATTTGAGATTGTATGAGCCTCCTTTGATTTAATATCAAGGAGAGAATGTTAAAATTCCTTCAATTGAATATTTCTCTCCTGAATATCTTGAATAATTAAAACAAGACACAATCCTTGACAAGAAAGTAAGGACTTCAAAATGATGGAATGTGGAGTACCTTCATGTGGTGCTCAAAGGGAAAAATATAAGAAAATCCAAATGGATTGAGATTGGAAAGGTGAGGGAATTGTACCCTCATTTTTTTGTTTATTTAACATGATCTTTTGGAGGTCCAAAATATTATAGTGGGGAGGAATGATCCAGTGGATCAATAAAGTGCTCAAAAATAAAAGTGTACGAAAGTGCTCAAAACCGGTTCTGAAACATAGATATTATCTCCCTGAATCTAACACAAATTGAATCAATCCAAAATAATATCGTATGCTTCCGATATCATGTTCTGAATATTTTTCCTAAAAATCTAAAAAAATTGCAGGTTGGTTAAGTACACTGACTAGGCAGTTTGTATGTTGACTGTGAAGGGTGAATGTGTTTGTAGAGCCAATGATAGACTTTCAAGCGAATACATATTATTGGTTGAATTTATGCAGCATTTTGATTGGTTGTAGATTCATGTTATGTGGTCCAATGAATGGGGGCCACGTGGGCTAATAGATGGACACTGTTTGGTCCAATCTACTAGTTTAGATTAGGCTTCAATTTCCTATCAATTCGAGTAGGTACACTTAGAAGTACTTATCTAAAATATATATATCTAGAATTATTTGGTCTCCTAAATGAGGGTTTGGTGTAATAGGATTCAATACTCTTTTACAAGAGGTTGTTCCTTGTCTCCTTCCACACTTAAACACCTTCTTAAAAAAAACAAATCTAATCTCCTAAAAACAGAGTTCTATTGTTTGTCTGAGATTCTCTAGTTCTTTTACAAGAACTCAATTCATAGAGCCTCTTCTAAGTCTTAAATCAACACACTTATCAATCACAATCATTTAAAACAGAAAATAAGGTAAATAATCTTGAAATCAACCAATAGCTAAGTCCTCTTACAAGGTTCAATCATTAGACTACAAGTTGAGCTCTTCAATTACAACCATGATCATTAAGCATAAATGATAAACTTAAGTTTTGAAACATTAAATAATAAACACAATTCTCAATTTGAAAACTAATAACAATTGAATCTTTTTATAAAGATATTTCACAAAAGACAGTGGCTTCAATTGACAATTCTGATTCATAAAATTGCAGCACAGGAATTAAATGGAAATGTCTATCAAATCTAATTATGCAATTGTAAATGAAAAACACAAGAAAGTGTACCAGCTCTGTAGTGGGGGCCCTTCACACGTTTCAAGCACACCTTAAGATAGCTCAGATGAAGAATATTGTTGAATGTAACAACATAGATAATTGAATATCTATATTAAAGTCTGAAAGTCAATTACATAAATCAAGTTCTGAAGTTTCTCACGTAATGTATCATGTAGTGTAGTCCTTCAATGTTTTTCTTCTAACTATTTATCATCGAATTACATAACAAGAAGAGGCTATTTGTGTTCCTAAAAATCCTAACTAACTTCCCAAAGGAGTCGAATTAGTTCAGATCCCTTTTTACAAGCAAAAATATCTAATTTGTTCATTGATTGCTTAGGATTTTCTGCTGAAATAGTTGAAGTTGACCAACGTTGACCAGCCACCTGTGGACTTCGAATCTGGAGGTGGATAGATATTTCACCATCCTTGTAGATTCAGGAATATACCATCAGTCCTCGATTTGGCCAACCTGTCATGCAACGTGTCAAAACATGAAGCCATTATAGGAAGTTACGAAAACCTGTAATTTTCTAAAAAATCCTAATTCAAAAAATCCTAAAATCAATTCTAATGTAAAAATAATAATAATGGCTTTAAATTAATTAGTTTCAAAGGAAAATGAGAGATTTATGAAGGTCAAATGAGAAAATATGATGGATAAAATGAAGTTCTTAGGTGAAAGGATGAGTAATGAAATGGTACCAACATCTCCCCCAAACACAAGACTTTGCATGTCCTCATGCTAACCTGTCAGGCTTCTTTGCTTGCTGCTTTTGCTGCCTGCAGTAAAACATCCATGTTCATATGATTTTGATATTTAGTCTTCAAGATTTGGTATTTGGCCTTGATAGCTTTCTTTTTCCTATACCATTTGCTAGCCCATCTACATATTTCAATTTTTTTGGTTTTGAGTATTTTTACTTTTCTCTTCAACTTTCCATTTTCATGTTGAATTTTCTTACTTTGTATTCTCAGTGCCTCATTTTCTCTTTTCACAACTCTTTCCAACATTTATGATTCCATAAGCTCTTGTTGCAAATCTTTAATTTGTCTTTCTAATTGCTTCTTCTTTTTGTTTGAGAGTTTTTGCTCCTTTGGTTCTTCCTCACTGCTTTTGATTTCTAGTTCTTGTGTATTGGCATCTTGGGCTTGTTGTAGGTGATCACTATCTTGTATTGTCTTTCCTTTAATCCTTCTATATTTCTTTGTATAAGTGGTGAAAATTTTATCCTTTCCAGTGTTGGAAATACTCTGGGGGGGTGAATCAATATTCCTTTCAATTAGAGAATTAGTTAATCTTCAATTATTATCAGTGTTTGCACAATGATAGCATCAAATAAGAGGAACACAAATGCACACATTTTTTAAGTTGGAAACCCACTCCGGGAAAAAAACCACCTAATTATTTTCTAATAATTATTTAATATTCAACTCCAATTGAAAATAAAGCTCCAACTTCCTAGAATCTAGAAAAGCATTCTTCTCCCGCTCCCACTGGATGGATTCTCCAATGCCCGAGATTCTTCAGTAGTCAACTGAACGGATGCCCCAACACCCAATGAGCTAAAAATCACCCTAGCACCACCCTACCACCCTATAGAAAAATAAAATAAGAATGGACTCCCGTACCAAGGAAAATGGTCCACTTTACAATGATATAGAATGATGTAGAAGAAGAATATATACTAGACCATAACCCCAACTTTGACACAACCACCTAATGATGATCCTAGACCTCCCAACACTACCTCTTCAACCCTTGGCAGATAGACACTAGTACAAGTTTTACAATAATGTATTTATAATGACTAAGTACAATGATACCTTTACAATGATTATATGTAGTGCTTCCCACTTGAAGACTTCATATGATGAACTTATTGCTGCTGTTATGCACCTTGGTTGCTGCTCTTGTCATGCTACCCTCTACTACACCTTGCTTTTCTTTGCTACTATAGAAATTCTGGTCCTTTGCAACCCTTGACAACACATGATCTAGCTTTTTCTTGCCTTCTAGGAGCTCGAAATTGAATCTGGTGTATCTCTGTTATTTCAAATCCTCAATATTTGATTTTTGGTCATGTAGTAGTCCTATGATTCATCTTTCCAGTGCCATAGGTCTGACCCAATTTGGATTCTTCAAGAGATATTTATACCCAATCTCTCACAATGCCGTATTTATGGATTTTTTCAGCAGAGTGCACTTGCACGGCATGCCATGTGTCACGATTTTTTCATTTGGCTCTAAATTTGATAGAGAGACAATGAAATATTATGAAATATCTACCACTTTTTAAGGAATTCTAGTCCAATACCAAGAGAGAGAGTTATGACAAATTTACCAATGTCACTTCTTTGAGATGAATTTCAGGAGCCTGCAAAAACCTTGACTTCCACAGATCATATCTCCAAAAATGTTGTGCACCTTGATCTAAAATTTTTACAGCAGCTTCCTTAGGATTTCATCTTCACCTCATAAAAATTTCAGCTTTTTAACCTTTTTAGAAAAAAATTTAGAGCGCAAAGGCCACGATGACCTATTTTAGATAGTGAAATCCCTTGCCTAAGGAGGAAATGAAGATCACAATTTATATAAATGCTTAAGTTGAGAGGGGATTAAACAAGTGAACGTGGGAGGGATTTTAAGAGATTAAAAAAATATTAATTATAACTTTTCAATGACCCATGCCCCAACCCCATGGGGTTTTAGCCCACTAACTGTGGTTACAAACTTCAAACATGAATATATCTCAAACTGTGAAGAATTACATGGCGTGCCATATATCAACGGAAACATATCAAAAAGTAGAAACCATCAAAAGAATTATTTACCCAGAATATATTAATTTTCTAGGTAAAAATTCCCATGCAATATTGGGTTAGCCCCTGGTGTTGCTTGGGTTGACATCAATGACAATCGCTGATAAAAAATCTCCCCCTTTGGCATTGATGGCAACACAAGTACTCCCCTTGCGATCATGACACCTCTTCCTAGAACATTCTCTCCCCCTTTGACATCAATGGCAAAGGGTAACTCCCCCTGAGACACAACCATCCTGCAGACCTATACACACTTCCACTCCCCCTGATAGACAACTGTCCTGCAGACCTGTAATCTACTTCCACTCCCCTTTTATATTTTGAAAAAGGAAAATCTAATGAGAACTTGGGAGAATCCAAAGCTTCTGGCGAAGATATTCCAATGCCGACAAATATTTAATATGCGATTCTTTTGGTGCTGCTTGGAATCTTGCTACTTGTCCAACTGCTTGCATAACATCTAGTTGGGAGACTGTTACATATAGAAGACTACTAATCATAGATGTCTACAACCTTTGATCCACATCCTTAGATGAGTCTTCTATGCTCAATTTGCAACTTGTTACCATTGGAGTAAAGATGGGTTTACAATCTTCCATTTTAAATTTCTTGAGCATTTCCTTGATGTATTTGGCTTGACATATAAATCTTCCTTTCTCTTGTTGAGATATTTGAAGCCCTAAGAAGTATGTCAGCTCACCAAGTAAAGACATCTCAAAATCACTTTGCACCTTTGTAAAAAACTTCTTACTTAGTCGATCATCATTGCTACCAATTATTGTATCATCCTCTTTAGCTATTAGACATGCATTAGTTGCTTCATCTAGAACATATATGTCGTTTGGAGCTCGACTTGTTGTAGCCATAATTTCACCATACACGCCTTTCCTGATTTCACATTTCGTGGAGTTGAATAGTATTGTGTGTCCTTGATCACACATTTGTCCAACACTGAGCAGATTGTGATTCATGTTTTCAACCAATAGAACATTCAAGGCTACAACATCTTTGCTTCCGAGAGTCAAAGTACCTGATCCTATAACATTGGAAGATCCATCATTTCCAAAGGAGACGGTTCCATCCTTCTTCTCTTTCAGAGATACAAATTTATTTCTATCTCTAGTCATATGCATTGAGCAACGGCTGTCAAAATACCACACATCTTTCTTCTTTTGAGCCTTGAAAGCGAGAGCACAATTATCATTCTTCTTCTTCTTCCATGTTCGTTCGTTCTGTGGCTTCGAAGATTCTTATGGAGGATTTTCAAGTCTGCAGTCTTTGGATATGTGTCCAAAGTTTCGACATTTGTAACATTCAATATTATATCTTAAATGTTCAAATCTATTGATGTTTTTTTGAGCCTTGGGACGTTCATATTTGAAAGATCTCCTGGAATTGTATTTGTTCCTAGGGTACGTGCGACATTCTACAACTTTATGAACAAATTTTCCACATGAATAACAGTAGCCATAAAAAATATGTTGGTACCTGGATGGAAATTTTCATCAAGGAATTGTCTTCCAAGGCTGTTCTTGTGAATCTTGTCCAATAAAGTCTACATGCGTGTCAGATCTCATAGGTTCATTGTATTTTGTTGTAGAAGGTCATGCTTCTTCTTCTTTATAACCGATGCCATTTTTGTTGCTGTAAGATCATTGATTGTTGATGAGTTCTTCCAATTCCCATGAGCTATTGGCATAGTTTTGGATAGTTTCCCTTTCTTCACTTCCTCACGCAGCGAGACTAATTTGGATTCTAATTCTTCTCTTTCTTGGTTGCTTTCTTCCAACTTCTTTTGAAGTGACTCTTCAATGCATTTGTGTTCTTCAACTTCAATTTTGAGACCTTGAACTTGTTCTTCAAGAGTATTGGAACGGATCTTCTCCGCCTTGAGATATTTTATAAGTTTGATTGCTTCCTCATAAAATTATTCTATGGTCCATCCTTCTTCTTCGTTGTTTGATACCTCTTGTTTATTGTGCTTGGGTTTATTTTGCTTCACCATAAACAATAATCTCCCATTGGCTTCTTCTTCACTGTCATTGTCTTCATTGGACGATGAGCTATCTTCTTTAGAGAGAAAGTTCCTTTTGGATCCTTGCTTGTTGAATTTTTTAAATCCTTTCTTTCCTATTGAGTTTCCATTACTTCTGTTTGGACATTTTGCTGCAAAATTCCCAACCTCATTATAGCTAAAACATATCAATGGAATTTTACCTTTGAATTTTCCCTTACCAATTTTTAGTTTTCTTATGAAGTAAGCATATTCTTCATCTGAAATACCTTCTTCATCATCTCCCTTTTCTTCACCCTTGCAGGTGCATGTATTTTCAATTGAAGGTTGTTTATCCTTATTGGTTTTCTTAGATGCAACGAACGCAGTTTCTAGATGTGAAGTACCCTCTTCTTCATCATGTCTCATTTCATATGCTATGAGAAATCCATGTAATTCCTATTTTCTGAGTTTGTCCAGATTTGCACTGTATTCTAAGACTGATACCTTTGGGTTGAATCTCCCTAGTAACTTTCTAAGAATCTTTCATATAATAGTCTTCTTCTCAACTAGCTCTCCCAATCCTTCCATAGTATTAGTTATTTCATCAACGTATTGGAAGTATGTAGTAATGTTGCAATCTTCTTTCATTCTAAGTTGCTCAAAATTTTCTCTATAGATTTGAAGCTTTTCTTCTTTGACATTTGAGTCACCTGAATATATATTCTCAAGCTTGTCCCATACATTTTTAGTAGTTTTACAACCCAACACCTTATGATAAGCAGATTCAATAAGTCCACTGATAATAATATTCTTTTCTTTTGCATGATTTACCAAATTATTCTTACCTTGTTCATCTGTAGTTGATGTAAATCCATTTTGAACAGTGTCTCATACTTCGTAACCTTGCGCCAAGAGATAGACCTCCATTCCTCCTTTCCAGAGTGCATAATTATTTTCATTGAATAGAGGTACACCATTCTTGGTATGCTCCATGAACTCATTCCACCTATTAACTGCTATTTAAGGAACCAAACTCTGATACCAATTGTTTGAAATACTAAGAGGGGGGGGGTGAATCCGCATTCTTTCCAATTATACTAGTTAATCTTCATTATTATCAGTGTTTGTACAATGATAGCAGCAAACAAGAGGAACACAAATGCACACAGTTTTTAAGGTGGAAACCCACTTCGAGACAAAAACCACCTAATGTTTTTCTAATAATTCTTTAATATTCAACTCCAATTGAAAATAAAGCTCCAACTTCATAGAATCTAGAAAAGCATTCTTCTCTAGCTCCCACTGGATGGACGCTCCAACACCCGAGATTCTTCAGTAGTCAACTGAATGGATGCCCTAACACCCAATGAGCTACAACTCACCCGAGCACCACCCTACCACCCTATAGAAGAATAAAATAAGAATGGACTCCCGCACCAGGGAAAATGGTCCACTTTACAGTGATTTAGAATGATGTAGAATAAGAATATATACTAGACCATAACCCCAAATTTGACACAACCACCTAATGACGATCCTAGACCTCCCACACTGCCTCTTCAACCCTTGGCAGATAGACACTAGTACAATTTTTACAATAATGTATTTACAATGACTAAGTACAATGATACCTTTACAATGATTATATGCAGTGTTGCCCACTTGAAGACTTCAAATGATGAACTTATTGTTGCTGTTATGCACCTTGGTTGCTGCTCTTGTCATGCTACCCTCTGCTGCATGTTTCTTTGCTTTGCTGTTGTAGAAATTCTGGTCCTTTGCAACCCTTAACAACACATGATCTAGTTTTTTCTTGCCTTCTAGGAGCTCGATATTGAATCTGGTGTATCTCTGTTATTTCAGATCCTCAATATCTAATTTTTGGTCCTGTAGTATTCCTTTGAGTCATATTTCCTATGCCATATGTCTGACCCAATTTTGATTCTTCAAGAGAGAGTTATACCCAATCTCTCACAATTCCCTAATTATAGACTGTTTCAACAAAGCGCACTTGTACGGTGTGACATGTGTCATTGTTTCTTCATTTGGCTCTGAAATTGATAGAGAGAAAATTAAAGACTATTCACTATCTCCCACGTTTTACGAAATTCCAATCTGATACTCAGAGAGAGAGTTATGACGAATTTACCAAGGTCACTTCTTTGAGATGAATTTCAGGAGCCTGCAAACACCCTGACTTCCACAGATCATGTCTCCAAACATATTGCGTACCTTGATCTGAAATGTTTATAGAAGTTTCCTTAGGATTTCGGCTTTGTGTCATAAAAATTTCAGCTTCTGAACCTTCATAGAAAAAAAGTTAGAGCACAAATTCCATGATGACCCGTTTCAGATAGCGAAATCCATTGCCTAAGGAGGAAATGAAGATCACAATTTATATAAATGTTTAAGTTGAGAGGGGCTTCAACAAGTGAACGTGGGAGGGATTTTAGGAGCTTAAAAAATATTAATTATGACTTTTCAATGACCCATGCCCCAACCCCATGGGGTTTTAGCCCACTAACTGGGGTTACAAACTTCAAACATGAATATCTCTCAATCCGTGAAGAATTACATGGTGTGCCGTATATCAATGGAAAAATATCGACAAGTAGAAACCATAAA
This sequence comes from Pinus albicaulis, assembly GCA_034641835.2. Classification (NCBI taxonomy): domain Eukaryota; kingdom Viridiplantae; phylum Streptophyta; class Pinopsida; order Pinales; family Pinaceae; genus Pinus; species Pinus albicaulis. Next base: position 214,107,447 of record CM076582.1, read on the forward strand.
AAGCATTATTGACCCAGAATATATTAATTTGGTAGGTAAAAATTCCCATGCAATATTGGGTCAGCCCCTGGTGCTGCTTGGGTTGACATCAATGACAACTGCTGATCAAAATTTAGATTTCTTAGCTTCCTCCCTTCTCATTTTTCTTGTTCTTATACTGCTGCTAGGTAGAGAAAAGGTGTTTGGTCTATATTCTGGAGTTCCATCATCTATTTCAATTATATCAACCCTCAATTTTGTAACCTCTTGCTCTTTCTGTTCTTCTTCATCAATTTTAATTTCATTAGAGATCAAAAATCCCTTCCATGATATCCTTGTCTTCTGTAGTTCAAATTCAATCAAAATTTTTACCAATCCAAAATGATATAGAATTCTATCCATATTACTTCTTTGTTTCTATATGGTTTTAGACATTTTAGTCAAACTTTGTAGAAGAAAATACAGAAGGCTTATAGTACATTCTCACCTCAAATGAAACAAAATTTTGATGTGATAAAGATATACTATGATATATCTGCCTTCACATGTAATAAATTTCTGAAGTACATAGGCTATTTCATCCCAAGGATGAATAAGCCAGCTTCTAGAAACTCCAATTTTCCAATTAACTGAGGACACTCTGGATCTAGATACAAATTGTGTCCATGATTTCTCCTTGAATTTCTTAGTTTTAAAATATTTTTCACCCTCTGGACTGATGCCTATGGTTTGAGCAATTGTATCCTCTGAAACCCTGAATGAAAGGTTTCCTACTGTGGCTCTTTCTCCATTAAAGGTAGAAGCAAATTTCCTAGTAATTTCTTCATTATGTCCATTAAATTTCTCTAAAAATTTCAACCACTGTTTATCTCTCGAAACTTTAACACATTATGCATCTATTTTCAAACTATCAAACCTCTCTGGTTCTGCCCTATTCACCATAAAATTACCCAGGGTATTTAACAGTTATCTGGTCTGTTGCATTCCTCCTGGAGTCTTCTGAGCTGACCTCCACATGTTTGGATATGCGCTGGTTACTTATATTTTCAGCTCTGTCCGAGCAGGGTATCCCGACAGCAAAATTGCATGTGGCTGTCTTCAACTAAATTCTTGGCAGAACCCTTTCTCCTTTGTAATGAATTGGAAACTCGTTTTTTTTTTCTTTTTTTTTTAAGTTTAAATTACACCGACCCTTTTTGCATGAAAGACCTCAAAATTTGCGCCTATGTATTATGGAGTGATGTTGATATGGTTGTGGTTGTAGAGGGCATGATGGAATGATATGCTGGGGAGGACGAGATGGAATGATATGCTGCGGAGGACGGGATTGTTACAATGTTGGTCTTCAGACAATTGTCTCAATTGTAATGTCTGATAAGGCCGCAGAGAGGTCTTATAAACCATTTGTACTGGCTGCCAGGCATGCGGAATAGGCTTATAGATTTGGAATTAAGGTTAGGGTTTTAAAAGGGTTTTAAGGGAGTATAGAGATAGGTTATAGGTTTGAGGGTTTAGGAAGCTTTTGTTCATGCATAATGTGTTTGAGGTTTAAAAATTAAGGTTGTAAAACGGTTAAGGGAGTATAAGTTATGGAATGTAGGATATAGAATGTAAGCTATGATTTTTTTAAGAGTAATGGTATAGGTTGAGATGGTTAAGAGCATATGTTATAGGTTGAGTTATGAAACTGACTTCAATAATTAACCATAAATTAATTATTTAAAATTGAAATTAACATAAAGAAATTTAAGTATTAAAACAAGAATTCTTACAGTCCTTTACTAGTTTTTTTTTTTAAATCTCCCTTTGGCTTGTTGGCTTTGTGTAGGTATGATGTAGTCTTCTTCTTCTAAAAAGGTCCCTTTCTGGATGAGCATGCAACAGGTCCTTCTGATACTTCTGACTTGTTTAATCTTGTAGACATGTTGATGCAGCCTTTTACTTGCTTGGTTTTGTAGAAATATTGATGTAGCCTCTGACTTGCTTGGTTTTGGAGATAATTTGATGCAACCTTATTTGATTTTTCCAACATGTTGATACAGGCTTTTGAACTTATGTTATCTTGCTTGAACATGTCCCTCTACCATTTCTTTGTAGAACTCTGATAATCCTTTGATGATGCACAGGTTCCTCTGCTGATTTGAATTAGAACATCTCCTTCTTTTAACAATCAATCAATTAAATAAAACAAATCCCTTGCTTATTGAAATTCTGGAAATGAGGATATGAAAGAAAATATGAAAAATTCACTTTTTCCTTCTCCCCTACTTATTCATTGACTTGTCGTCAAGCCATTTTTTAGAATTGGCAAGAGCAAATGATTTTGACAGAAATGAGAAAATGAATTCTTACTGGCCAATTTCTTGGTTTTCCTATAAGAATTCTAGTTTAGATTGTGCCAGAGTCTGGTTTTCACATCTAAAATTTTATTTTGTTTTGATTTTTTTATTGTTTTTTATTATTATTATTATATTTTTTTAAATTTTTTTCAAAAATATTTGAAGAAAAATAGAAATAACTATGGTAAAGATATCACAGCTGATTGTTGTACTATCTCAACCTCCTTCTGTTGTGTCACTGTCTGAATGAAATCTTCTTTGCTTATAGGCTTGTGATAATGATTCAACCTATGTCCATTAACTATAAATTTTCTTCCTTCTTGGTCAATGGTGCTAAGTTTTACTGATCCATTTTCAAATACCTGAACAATTTCATAAGGGCCCATCGAGTGTGTTGTAAACTTGGCCTTATAATATTTAAATTTGGAATCAAATAGTAAAGCCCAGTCACCTTCTTGAAATTGTTTCTTCTTGATATGTGTGTCATGCCATTGATTCCTTTGTTTTTGCATAAGTATTGTTCTTTCTAATGCCTGCTGTCTCATTTTATCCAATTGATTCAATTGCACGATTCTTTGTTTTTGAGCGTCATTAAGATCAATGCCTAAATCTGCATCCAATTTGTAAGTGTGTATTTGAAATTCAATAGGCAACATTACCTCATTACCATACACCAGCTGATAAGGTGTAAATCCTATTGTATCTTTCCATGTGATTCTATAATCCTAGAGAGCATCCTTGAGCTTATCCTCCCAGTCCTTTTTATTCGTTGCCACTATTTTGGTGATGATTCCTTCTAGAGTTTTGTTTCTAGACTCCACTTGGCCATTGGCCTATGGATGGTAGGGTGTACTCCTCCTATGCTTGATTTTGTACTTTTCAGTGATGTCCTGAACCAATCTTGAAGTAAATTGGGTACCTTGGTCTGTTACTATTTCTCTAGGCACTCCATATCTGACAAATATATCTTCAAAAAGGAAATTGGCCACTGTTTTCTTAGTTTCCCTGACAAGTGCCTTTTCTTCAGCCCATTTAGTTACATAGTCAGTACATACTAAGATGTAATTTTTACCCTTACAAGGTGGATTAATGGGTCAAAAAAAATCTAGATCCCATTTTTCAAATGGCTTTAGATGTACTTGAGGTTGTAGTGGCATCTGATCTGAGGTAGTTGGTCTGCCCATGCGTTGGCAACTGTCACAACTTCTTACATATTTCTTTGAATCTTTGAAATTGATGGCCAATAATAACCAAGACTGAGGATTTTGAATGTTGTTCTTTTAGCGGCAAAATGGCCACCACAAGGTTCATCATGGCAATATTTTAATATATCAATTATTTCATCATCTCTTATGCATCTCCTAATAATCATATCATAATCAGTATAAAACAAGTCTCCATTAACCCATGAGTATCTGGCACTTTTCTTTATTAGTCTTTTATTCTCCTTTGAAATGAAGGATGGAGGTATCTTTCCTATTGAGAGATAATTAACTAAATCAGCATACGATGGATTCAATATTTAAATTACAAATAAATTTTCATCAAGAAAAGAATCTTCAACTAGAACAACTTCACCTGGATTTTGGAGTCTAGAAAAGAAGTCTACCACCTAGTTTTCTTTACCTATTCTGTCCAGCACTGTAACATTAAATTCCTGTAATAATAGTAACCATCTGGTGACTCTACCATTAGTTATAGGTTTATTCATTAAGTACCTAATGGCAGAGTAATCAGTATGAATAAAGACTTCATAACCAGTTATGTAATGATGGAATTTGTTCACATCATGTATAATTGAAAGCATTTCCTTCTCAGTTACTATGTAGTTGATTTCTACAGGTGTCAGATTCTTACTAATGAAATAAATGGCATAATTTAAAGATGCTTCTTTTTTTCCTAATGAAGCACCTATTTTTGTATGAGATGCATCAGTGGTGATGTGGAAAGGTAGATTCCAATTAGGTCCTTTTAGAACTGGAGTAGTGGATAATTTCTCTTTAAGTTTCTCAAAAGTTGTTTGACAATTATCATTCCAATTAAAAGATACATCTTTTGCAAGAAGCTTAAACAAAGGCAAAGCCATCTTACTAAAGTGTTCAATAAATCTCCTGTAATAACTTGCATAACCAAGAAAGATTCTTACATATTTTTGAGTTTTTGGTACTGGCAGATTAACAATAATTTGGATTTTGGATTGATCTAATTTGATTCCTTCTGAAGAAACATAATGGCCCAATACTACCCCTTCATTTAACATCATATAACATTTTTCATTTCTTAGGGATAAATTGGCTTCTATACATCCTTTCAGAACTTTCTCAAGGTTTTGCAATGAATGATCAAAAGAGTTACCATATACTAAAAAGTCATCCATATATACTTCAACACAATCATGGACTAGATCATCAAAAATAGCTAATAATTCTCTTTGAAATGTTGCTAGAGCATTACACAATACAATTGGTAAAAAATTGTAAGCATATGTGCCCTAGGGGCAAGTAAAAGTTGTTTTGTCCTAGTATTATAAGGCTATGTTGATCTGGTTATAACCACTGAAACCATCAAGGAAGGAAAATGATGATTTCCCAGCTGATGTGTCCAAAACTTGGTCAAAAAATGGAAATGGAAAATATTCTTTACGGGTTTCTTTATTGAGCTCTCTGTAATCAACACAAATTCTCCATTTACCATTTTTCTTGGGTACTATCACTGATGGAGATACCCACTGGTTGTCAGAGATGGGGTAAATGAAATTGACCTTTAGTAACTTTTGCAATTCATCTCTTACAATTTCCTGAAGAATAGGGTTCATCCTTCTTTTTGGTTGCCTCACTGGTCTTATATTAGTGTCTATGTAAATGTGGTGAGTGCAAGTTTCTGGGTGAATTCCCTGCATATCAATATAGTCCCAAGCAAATGCCTTTTGGTATTTTGTCAATAATTCAATCAAATTTTGTTCCTAAGATGAGTCTAGGAGTGTTCCAATGTTTAATGTTTTTCCTGGACTGATCTCTATGGTTTTTCTTTATGTGTTTGTCATGGAATGGATAGGAAAAATGTCTTCAAACAATGTTTGTAGAGAATGGATGGTACAAGTTTCCTGAAAAAATTGTGCTAGTAGTTGATCTACAGCACTATATTGTTCATTTCTCAATTACTCTGAAATATCAGGTTGAGAAATAAACAATTCCACCAAATCTTCATTGTTATCTTCTTCAAAATCATAGATTTGGTTAATGATCAAAATAGGGTGAACTTCTTCTTTTTCATTATATCTATCACCAAGACATAGGTTATGAGCTATTGCTGGAGATTGTGCTGATGGGTATAAAGTAAGTTTTTTTCTTTCTGTCCCTTTGGAAATGGTCATGTTACCTAATCTACACCCAATAAATGCTTCAGCAGTTGCCAACCATGGCCTTCCAAGTATGATAGGATGTCCTCCTAAATTGGACTTTGGCTGGAGTAATAGGAAGTATACTGGATACTCCCAAGAGTCTACTGAGACAATTATTTCTTCCAATATCCCTTCAGGAATGACTTTGGATCTATCAGCTAATTCTAGGATAATTGATGTTAATTTTAAGTCTGTGAGCTGTAATGTTTTCATTGTTTCCAGTGTCATAACTTTGATGCCAACTCCAAGATCAATCAAGGTATTTGGAATGGGAATGTTATTAATGATTGTGGTAACTCTAGGAATACTAGGGTCAAGATAATTCTCCATTGAAATAACATTTGACATGAGGCCAGCTAAATTTCCAAAGACATGAATGATTTGTGAATCAAATATTTTCTTTGCAGGATTTTTAAGACATAATTATTTAATGGATTTGGTGTAAATTGGAATGTCTTTTATTGCCTGAAGTAATGGAATTTTCACATAGAAATTCCTTAATTCATCTAGAACATCAAATTGAGGAAAAGGCATTGGTAATTTTGCTTGGATTAATCTCTCAGGAAAAGGAGGTGGATTCATGGTTTGCATTTGTTTGTTTTGAATTTCATCATCTTGTTTTTTTTGAATTGGAAGTTTAGGTTCATCATTCTTGTTTTCTTTTTTCTTTGTAGCTACTGGAGGTTCTCTTTGGAGAGTTCGACCAGACCTAAGATCAATGTTTTGGAGAGGTAGAATTGGGTAAGATGTTCCCTCATCTACACTATATGCTGGTATGTCTACTCTTTTATTTGGGTTAGCCACAAGTTGAGCAGGTATTTGAGTAGGTCTAGGAGGCTGGTTAGAAGGTAGTTGTAATGGTGGTGAATTTATTGGTGGAGGAGAAGTTATTGTTTGTTGAGGATTTTGTGGTTGATAAAAAACTGGCTGTTGAGGATATTGTTGAGGGTATTGCTGATATGGTTGAGGATATTGTTGATATGGCTGAGGATATTGTGAAGGAATTTGTTTTTGAGGATATGAATATCCTTTCCATCCTTGTTGTGGATATGATTGTTGCTGCTGCTTAGACCAATTTTTCCAAGGCATAGGAATGTTCCAAGAATTCTAAATAGGCATTTGATAATGTGCAAGAAATTGTAAATTTGGAGTTTGAAACATACCTGGAGGTCTCATTTTCCATGGTCTTCTAGCTCCCATGAGATATAAGTTCTCCATTTCTGCATTAGCTTCCAAATTGTAATTTTGAAAAACCTTCATCTTAGAACAATTGAAAATATCATGATTTTCTATACAAAATGCACAAACCTAAACATTTTCTAAAGGAAATTCCTTTAAAGCATGTTTTTTCTGCATTTTGGATAGAACACAACCATCAATTGGTCTTCTTCTGCTTGCCTCTTCTTTGTTTTTATCATATCTATTTGATTTTTGAAGGTGCTTAATAGGTCTATTTTAAAGTCTTCAAATAGGTTGCCTATTTCAGCTCTTGTAACACTTGATGTGGCAGATTTAGTGGCTTTAGATGTCATAGTTCTTTTTCCACTCCTTGCTTTTACTTCTAGAATACTTTTCACACAAGTCTGCAATCTCATCAAAGGGTAAATTAGAGATATCACCTTTACCCATTAGGTTAAGGTCATCTAAATATTCTTCTCAGATGCCTTTTAGGAATATTGTTTGAATAATGTCAATAGACATGGTTATATGCTTTTATTTTTGCAGATTATATACAAATATTTCCAAGTATTCTTTTAAGTTTTCATCTTCTTGTTGATTCATTCTAAAAATGTCATCTTTGGAATCTTTTGATCGACAGTAAGGTTGATACTTTTTCAAGAAGATTTGTCTCATACTATTCCAATCAGTCACTGCATGTTCACCTAATCCCATAAACCGCCTAAGTGTTGATGCTTTTAATGTGGAAGGAAAGAGTCTAAGTCTGTGTGCATCATCTGTATACCCATAGGTTCGACATACTATATAAAATTCAAATAAAAATTAATTAGGGTCTTCAGATGCCATGCCATAAAAAATTGGTAATACAGATGGGGGTATATTTTTCATTTAATTTCTTCATCATTGTTTTGTTCTTGAATAGGAAATTTAAATGTTGCCTCCTCTTCCTCTCTTGGGTTTCAATTTACATCATTTCTTTGTTTTTGTTCAAGTTCTCTTTTTCTTTGTTCAAGTTCTCTTTGTCTTCTCCTTTCTTACTGTTGTCTCATATTCTCTCATTTGTTCTGTAGTAGGTCCTCTTGCTGATTATCCTCCTTCCTCAGCCATTTTGGTATGTTGTTCTTCTAATTTCGCTTCCTATTGAGGCTTTTCAGGGTCAATTTGTTCAAGAAGAGGTTGCTGGGTTCTTTTGCCACTCTCTCTTACTATAAAAGATTCAAGTATATGTTCTCTCTTTACTTCATAAGCTAAAATGACTTGTCTTTCAATAAGAGTAAGTCTCTGGCCTGATTTTTTTTTCCCTCAAGTTCTTCTATAGTAACTTTTCCAGTTGGTATTGTAAATTCAACCTTCTCTAAAGTTTCTGCTCCCAATGGTGGGTTAGTTTTTGGATGGGGGTTTTTAGAAATATTCCTTTTTCATCCGTAAGTCTAGACATAAGGAATCATGGCTTCAGAAAATGAAGAATTGAAACTAAATCTATGTTTTTGTTTTTTTTTTAGATTTGTTTGTTGTTTTTTTTTTTAAAGAAAAATCCTTCTAGTTGCACCTCCCTGGCAACGATGCCAAAATGTTTGGTCCAATCTGCTAGTTTAGATTAGGCTTCAATTTCCTATCAATTCGAGTAGGTACACATAGAGGTACTTATCTAAAATATATAGATCTAGAATGATTTGGTCTCCTAAATGAGGGTTTGGTGTAATAGGATTCAATGCTCTTTTACAAGAGTTTTTTCCTTGTCTCCTTCCACACTTAAACACCCTCTTAAAAAAAACAAATCTAATCTCCTAAAAACAGAGTTCTATTGTTTGTCCGAGATTCTCTAGTTCTTTTACAAGAAATCAATTCATAGAGCCTCTTCCAAGTCTTAAATCAACAAAATTATCAATCACAATCATTCAAAATAGAAAACAAGGTAAATAATCTTGAAATCAACCATTAGCTAAGTCCTCTTACAAGGTTCAGTCATTAGACTACAAGTGGAGCTCTTCAATTACAACCATGATCATAAAGCATAAATGATAAACTTAAGTTTTGAAACATGAAATAATAAACACAATTCTCAATTCGAAGACTGATATCAATTGAATATTTTTATAACGACCTTTCACAAAAGACACTGGCTTCAATTGACAATTTCGATTCATAAAATTGCAGCACAAGAATTAAATGGAAATGTCTATCAAATCTAATTATGCAATTGTAAATGAAAAACACAATAAAGTGTATCAGCTCTGTAGTAGGGGCCCTTCACACATTGCAAGCACACCTTAAGATAACTCAGATGAAGAATATTACTTAATGTAACAACATAGATAACTGAATCTCTATATTAAAGTTTGAGAGTCAATTACAAAAATCAAGTTCTGAGTTTTGTCACGTAATGTATCATGTAGTGTAGTCCTTCAAGGTTTTCCTTCTAACTATTTATCATCAAATTGAATAACAAGAACAGGCTATTTGTGTTCCTAAGAATCCTAAGTAACTTCCCAAAGGAGTCAAATTAGTTCAAATCCCTTTTTACAAAAAAAATATCAAATATGTTCATTAATTGCCTAGGATTTTCTACTGAAATAGCTAAAGTTGAGCAACGTTGACAAGCCACCTGTGGACTTAGAATCTAGAGGTGGATAGATATTTCACCACCCTTGTACATTCAGGAATAGATCCTCAGTCCTCGATTTGGCCAACCTGTCATGCAACGTGTCAAAACGTGAAGCCATTACAGGAAGTTACGAAAACCTGTAATTTTCTGAAAAAATCCTAATTTTAACACAAAAATTCCTAAAATCAATTCCAATGTAAAAATAATAATAATGGCATTACATTAATCAGTTTCAAAGGAATATGAGAGATTTATTAAGTTTAAATGAGAAAATATGATGGATAAAATGAAGTTTTTAGGTGAAAGGATGAGTCATGAAATGGTACCAATAGACATCACGTGGCTTCCCAATAGTGGTGTAAAATTATTGTTATGGGTTGAAAAAGCCTCATGGGGGTCGAACAAACAACCTCTCATCAACCAACACAAAGTCTTACCACTCTGCCACTAGTGGATCTTAACATGTATAGGCAACATGTTATATTTAAACATTATGTGGTGAGTAGTTGGGGGATGGGGTTGAGGTTAAGCCCTGGTCCCTAATCACCCCATGCCCACAAGACCATAGGCAGGGCACGAGGGGCTCGAGCTTAACCCCAGCACCAACACCCCTGTCATTCCACAAAAACCGCGGTTTGGTGGTAGTTATAACCCCCTGCAGTTACAAAAAATTACCACATCACACCATGGTTCAATAATTTGTTACCTTTGGCACAAAATTTCAAACCTGACCCCGGTTCTCATATAACACAACCATAGTTCGAGGCACAACCAATAATTAGAATGAAGATTTAAACTGACCAGATCCAACAATGAAAAACCAGCCACATGGCCCCATCATATCTGCTTGCGAGGGATAGTGGAAAATTAAAGTAGGTGACAAAATGCACCCAATTCGGTGCGAATCTCCCCGACGCGGGGAAAATTTGTCGCTCAATGGTGCCGAAAATGGTAGATTCATAGGATGGTTAGCAAGAGAGTGCAGTTGGTAGACAAGCTAGTAGCAAACCTTCTCTAGAGCATAACTTCTTCAATTTTTGTAAAATTTGAGCCCAACAAGAGCCCATCAAGGGGTTTTTAACTGTTATGGAGCCATTGGAGATATTTATTTTCATTATGAGAACTTAAAATACATGTCAACACATATTTGAGAAATTAATGAAAGAGGCCAAAAATTGGAAGCTGGATCATGAGATGTATCCCAAGAGGGGTGAACTCCTTCATCATTTTGTTGTCTTGTGTTACTATTTATCGTATTATTGTCTCGATTTTTATGCTTCAAACTAAGTTTAAAACACCTAATTATGTTCTTTTGCAACTTGCCTAATTTCCTAAGATACATAAAAATTTACTTGCACAATTCATCATACCTTCAAGTTTTCAAATACAAATCAAGTAAGGTTGAAAGAAGGAGTTTTGGTAGGGAAGAGGGAGTATCTAAAAATGATTAGTGCTCATATCAAAGAATGGGTTAAAAATTTTTGGACTCCCATTCTCCAATACATGCCCAAAATGAGTGTTTTGATCAATGGTTGGTTCAAATTCCACTTCTAGAAGGAGTAGAAGGCTGATTAAATTTATTCCCTACCATGGGTGAAGGGATGTGGTTTTCTTGTCCTATAAAGATGGTCAATTAGGTTTGATCAAAACAAGGAAGTCTTGCGAAGGAAAATTGTTTGGGTGAAACTTTCGAGGCTTCTTTTGGAACTTTGGTTAAAGAAGGAAATCATGGGCATAGCCAACATAATAATAAATTTCTATTATGTATATGAAGGGGTTTCGAGACTCTTTAAAAAAATAGCTTCCCAGTTTCTAGTTTAGGTATATTTTTCAAGTGGTTTTTCCACAACATTAGATATATTTTGGAGTACCTTTTCTATCTGAAAATAAGTAGACTATTTGGGCATCCCATTCATGTCCTTGAGATGCCTAAGAAATAGGTCAGTTGATCGATGAATTCCCTCTGTGTTTTAGTGATGGAAAAATTCAAATGATGTGGGATGAATCTCACACTGCATGTGGTAATAAAAAATATGTGATAGATGTCATGCCCACACCTAGCTTGACACTGCCCTCCACTAGAAAATCTCCCATTAATCCCCAAAGCTCATGGCCACACATTCCCTCATAATCTACAATGGAGGTGCCTCGAATCAACAAAGGGTTGGATTCCCAAATATCTCTTGAATATTTGGGTATGTAGGTTAAAGAAAAATGGCTAGCCCCCTCTATTTCCCAAGCCAACATCATAGAAAATGATATCGATAATCATCAGAAAATTAAGTTTCTAGTGATGAGGTCCTCTAGAAACAAGCCTCCACTAAAGAGATCTTTCTTCTCGATATCAGTGGATGCAAGCATGGAATCCCTGAATTGTAATGGGTGTTTAAACTTGGAACCTCTCATAGTGAAAAAATATTTCTTCCAGGAAAAAATGTCTCTGAAAATTCAGAACAACGTGGGAATGTGTCAGCTCGTAAAAAGAGGGGTATAACATATAAGAAAATATCACTATGCACTTAGGTGGAAAACGATATAAATTACTGTTTCTCGGAGTCCTTGGAAAAGGATCTATACCCCCCTTTCGATCCTTATCCTTCTAGTGGTAATGATGGATCAAATGACAGTTCTGATTTGTGGGTCCTTAGAGGGAATAAACCATTGCAATTCCATCATGAAGATAATGTTAATCAACATAAGAGGCTTGGGACACGGCCTAAAAGGGACGTCCCTTTACTACATCATTATTACAAAAAATCCATATGTAATACTTTTCTAAGAAATAATGCTCGAGAAAGAGAAAACAAGGGATATTCTTTCAAAATGTGCCCTTCATGGGAAGTGCATGCGAATAATGCGTCAAGGCTCTTTGGAGGTCTGATGACTATCCAGGATCCAAAAATATTTCTCCTGAAATCTTACAGTTCCATAGCTGGGATTATTCTCGCTATACATTTGAAGAGATCTAGGTCTAGGATACGAGAATTATTAACACATATGCTCCTTACTGCAATAAAAAATATCATTGGGAAAAATTGGATTCTTGTGGCATATTGGACATGCATTCGCTAATTCTGGAAGGGAATATGAATTTATGATGGATGATGGGGAAATATGGGGTTCAAAAGGTCATTTGGATCTGCTAGAGGAGCTTTTTAGAGACCTATTTTCACATAAAAGTCTAAAGGACATTTCCCCATGTCCTATTATTCCTACCTGGAGGAATTCTAGAACAAGCTCGGAAGCCATTATAAAAATATTGGAACATTTTTTTTCCATTCATTATTATATGAGAGCATGAAAAACCCACGTTCATGGATATAATTTTCTAACATATCTAATCATGACACCATATTTCTTGAATGGACGGGGGATCTACAGGAAAAGCCCCCTCCCTACTTTAAGTTCAATCATATGTGGCTCAAGGACAAAGACTTCAATGAATTTTTAAATGTTTCATGGTCTCATCCCTTGAGTTTTGTCCTAAACACAATATGGAGAAAATTACTCATAAACTCAAAAGATTAAAGGTGACTATCCACTAGTGTATTAGAAAGCGGAAAGAGGAGCACTCTAGGGAATTGAAAAGTATCGATCAGATGATCACTTCTCTAACTAATCCATCTGATTCCAATTACTTTTCAGAACACATAAAAAATGAAATATTGGATCTCTCAGCCAAAAAAACTACATTATAAAATCTCAGGAAGAACCGTGGAGGTTGAAAAATAGGTTGGATTGGGTAGATGATGGTGATAGAAACACTAGCTTTTTTAACCATGTGGCCATGAAAATAAAAATATAAAATACCATTTGGCTAATCCAAGATGTTGAGAAAAATATCCTCTCCTCATAGTTGGACATTCAGAGAGAGGCAGTCAGCTACTTCAGGAAACAATTCTCTACCCCTAAGGTAAAAAATGCACATGAACAGATGGAGTTTGTTAATTTATTCTTAAAGATGGAAAATGAGGAGGATGTTGAATTAATGGACAAACCAATCACTTCAAAATAATTGTAGGAGGTTTTGGGTTCTATGGCGAGGGAAAAAAGTCTCGAGCTTAATGGATGGATGGTTTTTTTTTAGGAGGGAAATTATGGAATCTAAACTACTAGTCGTGGCATAAAACTCACAGCTGATGGGATTTATGTTAGGTGCACTAAATACTACCTTAATTTCATTAATTCCAAATAATTCTAACCATTCCTATTTTTTAGAATTTAGACCGATATCGTTATGTAACTCTCTTTATAAATTGGTGTCCAAGCTATTTTATAACCGAATAAAAAAGATATTATCAAATCACATTACTCTTGAAAAATTTGGTTTTATTCCAAATAGAAAAATTCAATATGTTGTAGTGATTACGCAAGAATGCATACACTATATAAAAACACACAGATTGAGGGTTTTCCTAATGAAAATTGACCTTATAAAATCATATGATATGATTTCTAGGGGTTTTTTAAGACTGATACTTCACAAAGTAGGATTCGATCACAATCATATTGCATATATAATGGGTTGCATCACCTCAGAAAATATGGCAATCTTGATAAATGGAAAGTCGACTTAGCTCTTCAGGATCTCTAGGGGTCTATGTCAAGGATGTGCCTTGTCACCATTATTGTTCTTTCTGGTAATTGACAGAGTTAGTAGAGGGATTAGAGTTGAATTAGAAGTTGGTTTGATTTTTTGATGTAGGGTTACCAAGAATACGAGATATACACATCTATTGTTTGTTTATTATGTGCTCTATTTTGGTAGAACATACATATTATAATGAAGGAATTTTTATCAAATTCTATCTAAATTTGGGAGAGCTTCAGATCTTGTCATGAATAAGGAGAAATTAGAGTTGATCAAAAATTGGGTGGATGATGATTATTTTAAGGATATTTCTATCTTATTTGGTGTTAAAGTGTTCCCAATGGAGGGTGGATTTAGATATTTAGCTTCAACCCGAAGCCAAACAATTACATCTCCCTAGATTGGGATTGGCTAATAAAAAAATTTGAGAAGAAGTTGGCCCTTGTGGGAGCATATATGACTTACTATAGGCGGAAGAATAGTCATGGTTAAAGAAATTCTTCAAGGAATTTTTGTTTACTGAATACTCATGTTTCATCTCCCCAAGGTCATTATTAAGAAATTGACTCAATCATCGCTAGATTATTATAGGGTGGTGTGTTCAAACAAAGGAAATTTCATTTGGCAAGGTTGGACACAATCACCAGGGGTGAAGTTGATGGGGGTGGGGAATTCAAAATACCCAATATTTCAATATTTCCCTACTTACCAATAATATTTGGAGGGGTTTTAATGGCATAGGAATATGTAATTCGATAATCAAATAGAAATATATTAACATAGACCTAGAGGATTTGGTGAGCTTGGGAGCTCCAGAAAATAATTGGATGATAAATCTAGAGAAATCTAATGAAATCTAAGCCATGGCTGTGTGGCAAACTCAAATGGGAGGTTGGCAGGGGAGACAAGGTTTCCATTGGTGTGGACGTTATTAAAGGCTTAGTGAGTAATCACACCCTTTCACTGCTCATTCTAAAAATTTTAAATCTCTCTAGTCGAATTCCCATTGGGAAAATTTAATTTCTTCATGATTATCCTCTATCCCTTCATTCTTGGCCACATTCCTCTTACCCAAATATGTCTGTTCCTTTTGTATATGAGTGGGATTAGTACAGGTTAAAGCTATATCATGAAGGAATTATGTTGTCAAAGGAGCTATATCAACTTTCTTGGGGAAATTATGTGGATGATGAAAACATTTCAGTGAAGGAGGCTTACTCTTACATATTACAAGGCCTTAGTTTTGACCTTCGTGTCCCTTGGATGTCCAAATTATGGAAGTGGGACGCTCCACTCAAACTAAAATGTTTTTTATGGCTTGTTTTCCATAATCGTATCCTTACTTAGGAGAAATTGTCTAGAAGGGGCATTTAGGGTTCGAGAATTTGTCTAATGTGTGCTATGAAAAGTGAAGACACGAGTCACCTTTTTCTACATTTCCCCTTTGATGGGGAGATTTGGAATCTGGTGTTAAATTTTCTCAATCTTAATGTGACTATGGATCGATATTGTATTAAAGCTCACTTCAATAAATATATGGTGCATCAAAAGGAACTTAGAATGCTCCCAATATATATTTTTGGGGCATTTGCATAGTAGAAAAGTCTGTATCTTCCAAAAACTAGCCCCTGACCCTAGGATTACATGCTTCAAGATCTTGGATTACTTTCAAGAGATTGGGCCATGGCGGCAAAGTCTAGAAAAATAATAGCGTTCTTATGGAAATTGGATTTTCTTCACTAGAGGGATTTTTTGATAGTTCCTCATCGGTTGTGGTGGCATCATCATGTTTTAGCCAAATTTACCCTATCAATTTTAGTGGTCTTGGGGCACTGGTACCAATAACTGGGAATAATTTGTGGCTATGTAAAGAGTTCTAAGATGTGCCTCCTCACTCACCATAAAGGAGGTAAATTTTTTTGGGGATTCCAGAATACTCATTGAATGGGCCCAAGACCGCTCCTCCTTCAGGTCACCTCTCCTCTCCCACTGGATGCAACTTATATAATCCATGTTATCTTCTTTCAATTGCATCTCCCTCTCAGATATTACCAGGAACAGAACTCTGTCACTGATATCCTCTCCAAAATATGATGCACAAATATACATTGTGTTGATCATTACAATAACATTTACAATGGTGTTGTCAGTTGTTCTGGGGCCTTCATGATCTAACATGTGCTTTATTTTTATGAATGATGTTTTGTGTAGGATTTGTTAGGGAATTTTATTTTTTATCCTTTATTTAGAATTTTGGTCATCTCTGGTTTCATCGTCATGAAATTTGAACCAGAACATGTATGTATCGAGGCTGTTTTCATCAGATTTACTTTTATTTTAAATCACATTTCTATTTTGTGTGCTTGATTAGAATTTTTTCTTGTAGAGTACTGACTATTGTGATGCTTTCCTCTCATATATTTTATGTGCCCTCTATTTTCTGGGTTTCTAGTATTAGCGAGTGATGATAGCTCAAGGTCCTTGTTATTGTAACTGCTTTTATTCAATAAAATACAATGTTATATTTCGTATATATATATATATATATATATATATATATATATATATATATATATATATATATATATATATATATATATATATATCTATGAAGTTGTATTAAAATATCGACGCTCATCACATTCTTACCATCCAAACATTGCAAATCAACAACAATTGCACGAGATATTGGTGATATTATTTCAGGCATTCATTATTTATTTAATATCGAATCTGAAGATCTCAATTCGAGGAAAATGCGAACCATGGGGTGTTTGAAATTGGAGAGCTTATCCAGTTTTAGTGTCTCCACAATCTGTTCGTCCAGCAACAAAAAGATGACATTGAAAATTCTTTGGCTTTTTTGATGTTGTTTAATATTCAATTTGCACAATTTTAAATTATATCCATAATCATTTTATATATCTATCTTAACTATGGACCTAGCAAGAGTTCTATATAAATACTCTCGTTCGAAAGATTAATTCTACACACCATTCTGAACCAGCG
Source organism: Pinus albicaulis (assembly GCA_034641835.2). Lineage (NCBI taxonomy): Eukaryota > Viridiplantae > Streptophyta > Pinopsida > Pinales > Pinaceae > Pinus > Pinus albicaulis. The sequence continues at coordinate 214,124,549 of CM076582.1, forward strand.
AAAATTGTGAAGGTACGAGGGTCCGAAATCTTTTTCTACCAAGATGCAAATATTTTCTAGGTGCAAAATTCTTTTTGGCAAAAAAAAAAAAATTAAGTTTTTTTGGGTGTGAAATTTTTTTGGGGAAATTTGTTTTGGAATTTTTTCTGGGTGCAAAATGTTTTTTGGCGAAACTTTTTTTCAAAGTTTTTTTGGGTGCATGGATGCATGAAGTATTTTTGCAAAATGTCTCTATGAAGGCTGAAGTATTTTTGCAAAATGTCTCTACGAAAGCATGAAGTATTTTTTCAAAATGTCTTTATGAATTTAATTATTTATTTTATTTTCTGTCTTATTAAAAACATGAAGTACTTATTCTAAAGTCTTTATGTTTTTTTTGGTATTTTTTCCAAATAAAATTGGATTTTAGGTTTCCAATTTTGTGAACATGGGAAACCAAAGGAATTTCCTATCAAGGCATGATAGAAAAAGAACTGATTCAACGGATAAGCATGAGAGATTACAAAAAAAAGGCGAGAGGAAAGGGAAAGATTGAGCCATGAAATGAATGTGGAGGTAGAGCATCGTGGAAGAGATGTAGAGGTGCATGACAATGACGAGAAAATGAGAAATTTTGAGGAACTTGACAATGAGAATATTGAAAACACAAATTTCCAAGAGAATATTGATATCGATCTCATTGGTGAGTCAATAGCTTCTTCAAATTGAATTTTGTATTTTTTTAAAAACGTTGTAGTTCAAGATAGTTTTAAAATTAAAAATATGTAAATGTCAATTTCAAATTAGAAGTTAATATTGTTTTTTATGCAGGGAAAACATCAAAACCACAAGAAGATACTACCACACGTCAAATTTCACTGCAATTAATTGGAAGTTCCAAGAACGTTGTATACGACTACAACTTTCTAGAAAATATGGATCCAACTAAAATTGAAGAATTGGGACCACCAATGGCTGAAAGGATAGTTTGAGATAGAATAAATTGGGGGTTGAAACATATTTTTGAAGGTAAATATATCATAGCACAAGCTCATATATTACATATATTTTTAAAGCAGAAATCTCTCATAAATGCTGTGCAATTATTGGGCATGAAAAGTGAGAAACAGGTTTTAGAAAATGAAATGGTATCAAAAAATGTGACGTCAGCGCTTGCCACACTAGCAAAAAAGTGATCTCAAGTTGAAAAGAATGCTCATAGAGCACTTTTAACAAGTTCCGTCATGAAATGAACTTCATCAATTCTGTTGATGTCAGCAAATTCAAAATTATTTAAAACATCAAGAAAAGGTTTATGGAGGCATACAAAATTTAGAATTCAATTAGATGAGAATGATGAAATTGCATGTTGGGCTAATATCTGTAGGCGCCCATATCATAATAGACTTCCTAATGATGTGAGGGATAGGGTAAAAGAGTTTTGGGATTTGAATTCTCACGTGTCGCCAAATGAAAAGGACATTGTGTGACGTCGTATATCCAAGGGAGTTTATGAATCTCATGCGAAACATATAACACATGTCAATCAAGTAGAATTATTCCAGAACTTTATGGAGAGTAATATTGATGTGAATGTTTCCCTTAGCACATTTTTGAAGATTAAACCATGGTATGTTAGGCCTATCACTATTCGAGACACATGTTGTTGTCAGTACCATGTAGAATTCCAATTATTTTATGAGACATTTGTAAATTTTGGCATAAAATATTGGTCAAATGACCCCTTCCTTCAAGTGTTCGTGAATTTTTATCAAATATATTATGTGCATGAGAGAATAATGAATTAATTTATAAAAAAAATGTGTTGGTGGAAAAAAATGCCCATAATGTTCTCATTTGGCACTCTACGATGCAAATTATCCCATTGATCCTAATGATCCTAGACTATCAAATCTCAGTTTTAATTGGAAGCGATATGAGAATGTTACTTACACTCCTATTGCAGATTCAAGCACAACATCAAAAAATATCACTTTACTTGACGACGACATTTCAGTGACATATTTTATGGAGATGTTCAGGGTGCAAATATAAAAATATATTAAGCACTATCAAATAGCACGATGGCAGGATTTACAGTTCAAGAAATCACGTGATGTGTTCGCAGAAGGAAAAATATTATCAATGGTTTATTTCGCTGAGAATTACACGTTTAGTCCACAAAGGGAGATACAATGTGAGTATTATCATTCAGACCAAGTATCTATATTTGTGCATATTTTGTATAGACATGCAAAGTTTGATATTGATGGTTTTATAGCGAAGAAAATAATTTTGAGGTGATTAAGGAGTATCATTTCTACATCAGTGATGATCCAACACATGATACATGTTTTGTTCAACATTGTTTTAATGCTATTTATAATGAATTTTTGAAACGAAGGGTCACTTTTAAAGAACATTGGGTATGGTCAGATGGTTGCGCTAGTCAATTTAAATCAATAATATCATTCTTTTGGTTGTCTCTTCTTCATAAGAGAACCGACATTCGACATACATGGAATTTATTTGAGACAGGGCATCGAAAAGGAGAGCACGATGGTGCTGGGGCATGCGCAAAACATGCACTTAGGAGGCATCAATTGAATCACTCAGCTTCCCGACTTGCAAATTCTTTAGATGTTGTTAATTGGTGCAAAGACAATTTAAGTCATGTATCGAACCCAAGGATGGCTGATGTGCATAGGTAAGCATACACATTTAACTAACAATATATTATACATGTCTAGAGATATATGTGTATACATATATGTGTGTATTTTTTTATCAAAAAAATATTACATATTGTTCAAAATTTGACTCATAAATGTGTGTGTTTTTCTCAAGCAGGTACTTTTGGAATATTGCAATGAGAAACGAAAGTGCTCTTTCTTTTTTTCTGCATGTATTGATCAGATAGAGTCCATCAATGACTGTGAAAACCAAGTTAATAAATTTTTTAAACCATGGAGACATGAAGAATTGACACCATTGCCCCCATTTGGAAACGTGACTGACAAGGAAATGGAAAATGAAGTGGTTGTGATTGAAAATGATTATGATTGTGTTTCTGATATGGTTAGAGAAGGTGATGTCTTCGCTATCATTGCACTAGAAAATAATCAAGAAAAAGTGCATTATTATTCATTACAATGCACTATGTCTAAATCCACACTGTTGCAAGAGTATAATGACCCATCAAATTATTCATATCCAATCAGTGCAATGGTGTTAATGGTACATTTATTTGAAGAAGTAAAAAAATGTAAAGATCATATTATTTTTCAATATTACCAACCAGAGGTTATTTATGCCCAATATAGTCACTTGGTCATAGCAACTCGATTGCATTTGAAGCAAGTGAAGAGTAGAAAAAAAAAACAACAATGGAGGTTATCAATAGATGATCATGATGCCATTCTGGAAAATTTTCCACTAGCACATTTCATATGAGTGGAACACATTGTTCAAGATGAGAAATGAACTTTGATTCTAGGGTTACAACATATAATTGCTACAATGCATTGGAATTTATATATTTTAAGACTATATTGTGGATTTATTTCAAATAAATGGACATGTGGATGGTTAGATGTGTGTTGGTATGAACAATATATTATGATCTACTGGATAAGGGTGCTTTTCTATATAATTAAGTTATGGTGATTTAATGTGTCCATGATGTTTACTACTAGAGGATCTTAACTCGCCCCTTTTTTTGCATGGATATGATGGTGATGAATGAATATTTAATTACATATATATATTATTGTATCGTTAGTCTACTTTTGATAAAAATGTCATCATATTTGCATCTCTTCATTACTTTAGATTAGATTATATTTGATGTGGCTAATATCTTCATTATTGCCTCTTCTCATGATGGAGGTATCCTACTTTTATTTTCTATTGACATGTTTCTATTTTCAATGTGCTTGAAAAATATTGTTCACAACATGGAATAGATCCCAGAAAGGAACATTCAAGAATACAAAACTATTCATAAAGGTGTGTTTAGCTATGAATTAATTCTTATGTTAGAAAGTTTCGCTAGTAATGGATTTCACACTTTTATATTAAGAGATAGGTATCCCACCCCTTGTAGCAATAGATCCAAAAGTGTTTGGATGAAATTATTATTTCCAAAGTAAAAAAACTCAACTCTCATCAATGTTTCAATATAGATGAAGAGAAATGGTTTCGTAAATTTCAAATTTAAGGAGAAAATTTATTCAAACTAGTTTATAGAGCATATTGATAGCTTCAACAAAGTATCCTACAAATTTCAAATGTAAAATGTTTTTATGTTCATTTGACATGTTTCTATTTTCCATGTGCTTGGAAAATATTTTTCAAAACATGGAATAGATCCTACAAAGGAACATTCAAGATCTTGTAACCAAGATTCAGTTATTTCTCCAAAATTCTATGTTTGATTGTTTACATATTACACATCCCCTTGTAATCTATATTTTGTTTTCTCGATATTTTGAAAGTTTCAACATGTGGTATGGAAAACATCCTTATACACTATTTTGTAAGCCATTTCCCTTTACTTGGAAGTTGTTATTTTAATTTCTTTTGGAAACATTTGTATGGCTCTTTTCAAGTATCTTGAATTTTCTTATTCATAATTGTATTTATAAATAGTATAATATATAAATCTAACATGAATAATGTATGTTATTACTTGTAATAACGGTTTCCTCATCAATCATCATGGAAGTATCAAATAGTTTAAATTATTTTTCTCTATTATTATTATAGCCCAACCTCTTGGGCATGGGTGGATTAAACTAGAAAGTGTTCTCTTCCATGTGTTTTACAACTTGGCATTGTCATCCTTAAAACTCTTTTTTATTGAGATATAACCACACCATATAACCGAATTTTAATTGGTTGTTTTATGTTGATCATGGTTCTCCATATAACATTTTTAAGTCATGTGTACGTTCTTGCATTTCCAATGGATTTGTCAAATCTTGATTGTGACCTTAACAATTTTTTCCTTCATAATTACTAATGTGGGAGCATTAGGCTCAGAAAATTCTTTGTATTTTAATGACATAAGGGTCTTGTGTTTTCAAGGAAGTTGGTTTCCTATGTATTAAATTAATGTAATTTTAAATATATTGAGTGAATTAAGTGAGACATTTAGAATAGGAATTTATTAATATTTGTGAGTCATTTTGTAAATTTTCTTGAATGTTTGAGAACATGAGAGAATTAGGGGAATGAGAGATTTGGAAATTAATTGTAAATATTAGATTAGGAATTGGTTCATGATTTTATGGATGAGAGAGGATCCTTAGGGATTATTTGAGTCAAAAGAGGACTTAGAGGATATTTAGGATTTTGTTGAGAAGATAAATGATCTGAAACCAGAATTGGTTTCAGAACCTTTTGTATAAAATGATAAGCCTCAAAGGCATGAAGAGATATATATTCTAGATAGAACAATATTCTAGATAGGGTGTTAGACAGGAGATTGTAGCCTACGGGTATATAAAGATAGATACCAGTGACATAAAAGATCACGCCAATGACGATAATCAGGTTTTTGATGTATCTATATAACATTTGATTAATGAATAAATAATTCAAGTGAATATATGAGTTATTCATTTAATGTGATGAGTGATCATAATGGGGGATTCATGGGTTTATATGATAACGATGATAAGTGAATTCCAATTTGATATTAAGTCTTTCAGAGTAATAGAATACTTACAAATTTGAAAGTGTATTCGAAGAGAGCCAAAGAGCACAAGGAAAAATAAGAGATTTAGAGGTAGAAGAAACAGAAGGTTGATATTGATGTAATCCAGCCAAGAGACAAGACTCTGTAATTTTTTTTTATGGAGTAATTGAATTAACTGTGTAATGGCATAAATTGTGGTCCCGGTGTAACATTCCTATGAAATCAATGTGAAGGTCGATTTTGAAGGTTCATTTCAACTAAAATGGTATTGTTGAGATTTAGCACATGAAGTAGGATTTTATTTCAAGCCATAGGCTCAAGCACATGGAACCTGTGATTATTATACAGTTATTTTAAACCATCGGTTGAATATTTAAACCAGAACGGCCGGGTGGAGAGTGCACAAGAGTAAATTGGTTTCCAACCCAGAAGGTGGCATCTCACATGCAATAAGAGGAATAATTGGTAAAGGTTGGAACCGGAAGTTGAGTAGCGTCACACTGCACAGAGAAAATGAATGTAGCTATGTAGTTCATAACCTCATATTTTGGTTAAAATCGTGAGATGATGGCACAATGGAGTGGTGAAGCAGGTTTGATAAAACTATCAGTTGTTTTCGCATAACTCAAAGGTAGTAAATGGTATTGTATGAGACCGTTTGATTAGCCTCTGAGAGCGATGTGTGGTGTTATAAAACCACCTATATCCCACAAATTTGAAACATTAAACATTGGTTGAGTTGAAGCGCGATGAAGCGCTAGCCGTTGGATCAAGAATGGAATTAACGACAATCATTTGATCGCGGATGCAATACCAATAAATTTGTTCGATTGATGGGTGTGTACAGTCTACAATGAAAAGGTGCGTTGGTAATAGCTGTGGGTCCAAAATATATACATTTGAATTTGGGTTTTAAAAAAAGTAAAAAAGCATAGCTACGAATTCCATAAAGTGGGTATTTGATATGGTTTGTAACCATAGATTTGATAAAGGGAAATATCTTCCACACAAGGGATTTCCACTGTTGAGTTTAACTTGGTTCATGTACATGTGACTATGTATTTCATATGCATATCATGGGTTTCTACAGCTTAGGCTATGTCAATTACCATTTGTAAATGGGTTTTTAGCAAATATAAACAACAACCAATTAAAAAGAGTTTTGTTTATGATCCTTTTCAAGTGTCATGAATTTTTCTATGAAATATTTTATTTTAAAATAGCGTGACCTATGGATCTAACACCAAGCATGCTACTACTCATAATAGTGGCTTTTAAGATAATCATCAATCATCATGTAAATCTCAAAAAGTTTTACCCTTCTTTCTTTCCGTTAATAATGTCAAAACTATTCATAAAGGTGTGTTTAGCTATGAATTAATTCTTATGTTAGAAATTTTCTCTAGTAATTTATTTCACACTTTTATATTAAGATATAGATATCCCACCTCTTGTAGCAATAAATCCAAAAAAATTTAGATGAAATTATTATTTCCAAAGGAAAACAAATCAACTCTCATCAATGTTTCAATATAGATGAAGAGAAATGGTTTGGTAAATTTCAAATTTAAGGAGAAAATTTATTCAAACTAGTTTATAGAGAATACTAATAGCTTCAAAAAAGTACCATACAAATATCAAATGTCAATTTTTTCTATGTTCATTTAACATGTTTATATTTTCCATGTGCTTGGAAAATATTGTTCACAACATGGAATACATCCTACAAAGGAACATTCAAGATCTTGTAAGAAAAACGCTCATAACTAGAGTGATGCTTATGAATAACATAGCCAATTCTGTCTTCAGTAACATGACTGCAGCGGCAAGAACAACGCTTATGATGAAGCATGTGGCCAGCACAACTCTAACTGAAAATCTGGCAGTTTTAGGGTGTCGGGCTCCCAACGCATTACCAACTCTTATGTTGCACATATAGATACAACAATCGTGGAACAAATTCTCATATTAAAACCATAAAATAAAAAATATGCTATAATTTTATCCAAGTTGTAATCATGTTTATCAACGATTTGTATGGCAAGAAATATATACCTTGTAACTGTGCTGAGACCCAACATTACCATAAAGTCTCAGTTGTAATAATTCATGCTGCAAATAATCCAAAAGTACTTACATTAAACATCTATTGAAAATATAAATTTATAAATGACATAGCTCACTAGCAAGGTTTGTAGATCAATTATTTCTATACTAGAATGGTTTTCCGCACATACCAAACATAAATTGAATCGAGAGCAACCTATGAATCTGGAAGCAAACTAGATATAAGGACAAGTCCTTGAGTGTACCATATTTCCAAACTATAATTGAATAATAAAGTAATTAAAAATATAACTCATCAAAACAATCTAAGTTGCTTTGTCAAATTCCAGACATAATTCATATAATCTATTCTACAGCTGACATAGTTTAGATAATCTATCTACAAAAGATATAAAATGCATACGTTAGCATAAAAACAAAAGCTACAGTTAGCTTGAAATAGGCCCATAGTCCTATGAAGACCTTTGTGCTGAAACCAGTCCATGTATCCTTGCAAGATGGGTTGTAGAATACATATAAGGTAGTAGCAATCACCAGAATCCACCAAGACAAACTTAGTACCAAGGTTGTTGCTAGCAAGTTATATCCTAGCTTGTCTACTGCAGCCCAAATCAACAAAATGTGGAGTATAAATGTACCAACAGAAATATAGGCCAGGGGAGCCACTATGTTCTGGGCTTGCAAAAACCTCTACATCGAAAAATTGATGGCAAATGAAAATAGATGAGGAATAAGGCCTCTTGAAAAAACATCTCCAGCAGCAACCAATTTATTTTCTCTCCCCTATGGAAACCAACATAGGATCTGCAAATAAGTAGAGGAATGACAAAATTATTGCAGCTGCTGCCATTATTATCATCGATCGTTGGCAAATGACCTCAAGCATACTGTATTGTTTAGCACCAGAAGCTTGCCCACACATAGTCTGCACAGCGCTTGCCATTCCCAGCTGCATCACAAGAGACCAGGGAAAATACACTACTAAGACCAAACTGTACTAAACATATATAGGTGTAAATTTTGTTGTAATTTATTAACAAAAAAATCTAATTATATTTTTTTGGGTGATCCTTTAAAACAAGAGAAGAGTAATTTTGTTTTTCCATTTTGGCATTACTCACATTTATTCCCATCTAAATTTGTGGTCAACCTTTAGAACCATAAGTGTATTTTGGGATTACTCACATCTAAATTTTGTTCAACCTTTAAAATCATCAAGTGCGGCTCATTTTTAGGACAAATATTACTTGACTTTTCTAGCTAGCCATCCAGGGTGGTTCATTTTAGGAATAGAGATATATATTGATCGATTTTAATAACCATCAAATGTGACTCATTCTCAAATTTCGGTCAATTTTTAGAACCATGAAGAGTGGCTTATTCTAGGGACAAAGATTAGTCGACCTTTCTAGCTATCCAAAGTGATTTATTCTGGGAATAGAGATATATACTGATTCAATATTTCTAATCATCAAATGTGGCTCATTCTCAAGACAGAGATATATATAAAAGCATATAAAACTTTTTAAAATTTCATGAAAAATAAAAATGCTGACCATAATTCCAAAGGACAACCCTTGAATTCCCACGCTAGCAATGGATGCTCCTGCAAGTTCCAACTCCCCCAAGTGACTAACAAACATTTGAGATACTGCACTAAGAAAAAAATTGAGTTCATTAATTTAATACCCTTCGATAATGAAAAATAATATACCTATGTGTTATTAGTTAAAAAGTAGCGCTAGTACAAAATGGCTAATTAGTTACTAAAAAAATGACTAAAATTTGCATATAAACGACTATTTTTCGGTTGGTGACCAATAGTAGCTAATTTACAGTATCTTATAACGCGACCAACTTTTGGTCATTTTTAGCTTAGTCATTAATTGGTTATCTCAATTTTGCTGTCTAATTGTATATTTGGTCATTAATTTAGTCATTGATTTATTAATTGATTTTATCATTAATTTAGTCATTGATTTGGTAATTTATTTGGTCATTAATTTGGTAATTGATTTGGTCATTGATTTAATCATTGATTTAATGTTTTATTTGGTCATTAATTGTTGCAAATAATGACCAAATATACAACAAAATATATTACTATATGATCACCCGAGAAAACCAATTCAGCAACTCTGAATTCTTGACCACTGGCCTTTATATGTGTCTTATGCGGGATATTAACTCTAAGAGTATCACTGCACCAGTTCTCCTCTCTTTTTTTTTTCATTTGTCGCTCCAATGTTATTGCTCCCCTCTTTTTTCAATTCATGCTTCTTACCATCAATACTGAGTTCATTTTCTGAAAGCAAAAGAAGATACAAATAAAATTGTAAAACATGAACGACAATGAAAACTAGAATATAAACTAAATTAGACTATAAATAGTTTTACAACATATACCTCAACATCAGAAATGTCAAAGCCATTTTTCCCCATACAAGTAAGAAACTCGAACAAATTTTCTTCATTGGGGCAATAATTGCCACTATAATGTGGCCAGATAACCTGTATAAAAAAAACAAATAAAATATCACCATATATAGAAAATAACACCTTAGTGAATTAGTATTCAACTTTCAAGGAAAGCTTAGGAACAATCATGTCAACTAAGTTATATGCTAAAATCTAAAGCTGTAGATAACTTGTGTAAACAAATAATCTTCGGTGTGATGTTTAATCCTTGTTATCTTATTCACAACAACATTTCATTTTCTAATGCATGAACTTAGTCAAGTATATAAACAAAATGTACTCAAATAACAACATAAAAGTAACTTTTTCTGATAGTCATGAAAATATTTTAACAAAAAATAGCTATAAGGATTCCAATCAATATAGTGTAATAATAATTTCATCTTCAAGCTTTGGTTGTTGTTTAAATGTACATGGTACTAAGTATATTCAATTTCAGAGTTAAAATACAAAACAAAATCAAAAGAAACATCCAAAATAAAATCAAACAATAAAGAGAGGATATCATGGAATGGGGATTGCAATTATAAAAAAATTGTTTACCTATCCACTGATGTCGTGTTTGGCATTACTAAAACATTTTCTTGCCCAAAATAACCATGAGGTGAAATAATCACAACATTAAAAACCATATGAATTCCTACTAGAAACATTTCCAAAGTCGATGGCTTGGGTGTCTAAGCAATCTGTAAGCAAATGAACCATATCGAAGACATGATATACATCGTCTCCCCATCCTTTTTCCAATGATATTTCCTGTAACCTGCCCACAACAGAGTCAAGTAACAATCAAACAAAGACATTGACATTTGTTTTTATCTTTTATATCTGTAAAATTTGAATATAATTTGTTTCATGAACATATTAATTCATATTTAAAGCCTTCCTAACATATGAGAAAGTATCAATCAAATAGGACATCATAAAAATCGACCTCAATGAGGCCCTAAAACAATTTCTAAAATATCAATATTTTTCTTGTTGTGATATCTTGGGTAGAAAAAAGAACATATCTACAAAATAAAAATGCATGTATTACTTATGGTCAAACTTTGTATATGTTGTGTTCTTAAGAAGTTTTTTAAGATGTTCGTCTGCCTTTACCAAAGTGAATTGTAGCTTGGTTAAAATGTGTATCCTTTCATTCAACATCAATTTCTGCAAGATAAATGTCACACATTATTCTTTCCCATTTCTCAACATGCTACATATGATAAATTGAAAGTCGCATACAACCAAGAGCAAACCCTTTTCTAACCAAAACAAATAAACAAACAAATAATGACCCTAATAATACTTTATTATAATATTAGAAAATGAAGAGGGTGGACCATTAAATTTGTTGTTTGACTTTGCCTATTTTTTTATGAAAATGCTCATGCTTCAAGGACCAACAAATGTGAGGGAAGTCGTAAATGTGAAAAAAAATATGTTGACCTAAATTGTAGACTTCTTAAAAATGATGTGAATGATGTCATTTTCGGATATGGTAAATATCATAATAATAAATGGCATGTGTTCTAACAAATTACATTGCAATGAATACCATGGGCCTCCATGGGTTATAGGTGCTTAGTATATTGATGATGAAAGAGAGATGCAAATGATAAGTATGGGTGGTCCAAGTTTTTATGGTGGATATCTTCAAACCAAGGTCATCATCTCAATGAACCTAGGTTCTGACATGGTAATCCTAGATCTAGTCTTCACCCAATTTCATTCCATCATACTTTTTCAAGAATCAAGAGGACATAATGGTCCTTCAGCTTATAATAGGGTTTCTTTTGAGGTTATAAATAAAGCTTATCCAAATCAAATGGATTTTTGGGCTCCAAGAGATATGGATAATTTAAATTATAACAATTATATGTTTTTTTCCCAAGATTCAAATGTAAGGATACATTTTGTGGATTTTATTAATAAATACAATGAGATAAATAATCCATGAGGAGAATCTACTGGTCATTGTGATTAGGGAAATACTCGAAGATAATAAGACTATTTAGGTTCAAATCAAAGATGGTGTTTATTCTTGTAGCTCCTCAATTGTTGGTATTTTTTAAGGTAGGAATTTCAATTCTTCAAGGGAGGGGTCCTTCAACATAATTGAATATACCTTGGTCATATCACCCAAAAGAAAAACATAATCAACAAAGGGTAAATATTCCAATTTTAAGGAAAATCCTATTTGTATAGTTGTCAAGATTATAGTTCTTTTTTACTCTGTTATAACTCTGTTGAGACCACCTACTCTACAGTAAAAAGTGGTAGAGGAGACATTAGTCATAGCTACCCATGGTCTCTTGTAGGAATGATAGAAGAATAGGTTGAGCCATTAATTAGAATTGCACATATATTGAGGAAAGACAATTCATTATCTAGTTAACCAATTGCACATTGAACCCTATATCGATGAGTAGCCCTAAATAGATCCAATTTCTATATCATATGCCTTGAAAAGACAAACTAACATTGCTTGTAATTTTTTGGTTTCATGTTATAAATTCCTTCTTGGGAAAATCCTATTCCGTAATGGATTTGTTTCCTAGGAAGGATGCAAAAATGTTCTAATGACATGGAATCAGCTTAGTGGATTTTGACCCTACATGACCAAGGAACTCAGGTGTCTTGGGAGCATCAATAGTAGCATCCTCCAATGAAAATAGTATAGTCTACAACCTAGAAACATAAAAATTATACATAGTTATAAATCATAATCGCAGATGACCATAGATTGTAGCAATCCTTAAATAAATTCAAACTTGAATAAGAACAAACACAAAATTTCACATTACCCTTCAGTAAGTTGTCCTTGATTTAGCAAGAAAGGCTTAGACTTGCATAAATGTGTAAGTAGATTCCCCAAAATATCAATTTCAACATATTTCCTAAAAAAAGAATCTAATATCCAAAGTGAAACCATAGTTGAATGGAAAAATGGTGCTTTAATGTCATCTACACAAAAAGTTACCTCCTTCAAATCTCTCACACTAGATGGTATGTCATGCAAAATTAGGAAAAAGTTAGGGAAAATTGACTTCTCTAAAATACATAATGAAAATACATGGAAGCTTTGTGAAGGAATGCACCTGTAATATTTTTTGATTGCCATTTCAGCCTTTTTCCTAAGTTGAACCTCAATGAGTCGTGAAATCAAAGTTCTTTGAGAAGAATGTTCTTACAGTTGAGATTCAACATTTGTAGTCTTCCCACCTCTGTCACTTGATGAGTATGAATTCTTAAGGTCTCTTATGTCCTTATCCAAAACATTTCTTTCCTGGACACATGATTTTTCAAATAAAGTCTTTTTTCCAGCATAAGTCCTTGTCAAAATTTCATCCCTCATACCAGCTGGCATCTGGTCAGAACTGCAACTTGAAATCGGACCTGCACCTGTTCGTATATTACTCAATATGTGAGTGGTGAAATATTAGATAGAGAACTCTTAGCATATGGTAGAGGATGATCCCTCCCTCTTATTCCCTTGCCAAGATCTCCCTTAGGACCAAGAGTCAAGTGGTCATCATCAGAAGCTCTGTGTGTTGAAGGGCTTGGCATAGAATGATTTTCAAATTGAGCCCTATCCATAATCCGAGCATCTTGACTGGTGAATCCATGGTCACGTGGTCCCATATGGGGTTGTGGCCCTTTAATCCCACCCATATGTGGAAGTGAATCCGTCTGTGCACCTGCCATGTAAGTTCGCATCGCAGGTCCTCTCACACCATGATCAAGTGGTGTCACAAGTCTCTGACTTGAATGTCCCATATTGGTACCTTGAGAGTGACCTCCTTGTCCATGTAGTTCTTGCAAAACATCCCAATGCACTTCCTCTATTGTCTTGGGGCCTTCAAATTTCTTCCTTTGTTGCCATCCATTCCTCCTCGAATCAATCAGATCCTTCAACATGAACCTCAGCCTAGAGGGAAGCCCTTGGTTATTGAACTTTTTTGTCATCCTATCAAAGTAAGCATCAATATGTTCCTTAGCCTTTGAATGGTCAATCATATGACCAATAGTTCTCATCAGTTTTCACAAAGCTTTAACATTTTCCTCCTCTAGATTCTAAAATTCACCAATTAATTTCTTGATGCATGCATGCATAATTCTTTCGGTTAATATACTTTCTTTATAAATATCACCAATAAACCTTATATTTCCTAGCATTCGTCATCTTGATGCAGCCTTCTTCTCATGTCTTTCTTCTGCTGAAAGGTTTTTTCACCATGCTCTTCTACTTTCTTAGCCTCTAGCTCTTCTCTTTCATATTTTTCAATTTATTCCTGACATTTGTTCAAAAGAACTCAATTTAAAACAACCTTCTCATTATCTTCATAAAATTTGGGTATACCTGCAGCAAGTTGAAAGATAAATTTTTTCATACATTTCACAAAAATCCAACTCTATCAAGTCTTTGTCAGATATTATGCCATGAACACATGATGCCAAGTCAATATTCACTTCCTTGACCTATTCTAAAAGTTTCTCAAAGTTTTGGGGTGTTAATTTATTAAGGATGGATTTAATTTGTCTTTGTTTCAACTGATCCTCATTAGAAACCTTGCCCACTTCATATCGGTTCTATGATATATTAATTGTGGGTAGATAATGCTGTGGAGGAGGAATCAAACCCTTCTGTGAACCAGAAGCACGCTGCCACCTATCAACATTAGAATTATTTCTCACTAGTGCAACTTGTGGAAGTGGTGCTTGAACATAAGGCCCTCCAGGAAGGATGACATTCATAATCATTTGTGTTGCACAGATATTTATTTCATAATAAGTATTATAAAATTGGATAGGTTGAAACACAATAGAGTAACCACTAATATTTGCATCCATTCGCATATCACAGCCATTAGCAAAAGCATCCATCGGCTTGGCCCATCTATCATCATCAAAACTGGCCATATTGCTCCCATGACGTTCAAGTAGATAATTCCCACTCAGCTACCTGTCAAGTCCTCTTGCAGTGCTTGCTAATGCATCAACCTCTCCTACTAACTTGTAAGTGCTTGGGAATTTCAAAGTAATTCAATAATGTATGGATAAATTTCAAAATTATTTGGTAGATCTTTGCACTGGTCCTTGATTGTCAACAAAAAATCTTTGGAGTACTTTCTTTCTCCTAAACATTTAGTAACTAAAATAGCTACTTGATTCATAGGAGTTGAAAGCTCGACTGCATCTTCCTAATCATCCACTTCTTTCAGGACTTGCTTCTCAGGCTCTTTTGAAGAATTCTTTCTCTTGACAACATTGGTTACTATCTTGGATGGTTCTGGAAGGTTCACATCTTCCTCCTCCTCTTGAACCTTATAAGCATTATATAAATCCTAGTGGGAGCTGCAGCATTTGCGTTACTGGAAAAATCCTTCTTTTTCTTCTTCTTGTTGACAACTACTAGCTTGGCAGCATCACCAATATTTGCAACACTATTTTTTACAAAAACATTCGAAGAAATTTTATTCTCCTTTTCTACCAATATAGCTAATAAATCCCGCTTTCCTTCACTTTCAACAGGAAAAGATGATACCTAACGTTGAGGAGACATTTCACGAATATCACTATTAGTGGTGGATACTTGACCCTTTTCTTGTGTGTCAAATGACTTCACATTGGAAGTTGAACCTTCCCCAAGTACTTTAGCACTATCATGGTTAACCCTAACTTTGTTTCTATATCCAAAAGATTTTTTGTAGTCAAAAACTTTGTTAACAGACACAAAACCTGGTTTTTCCTTCAAAATAGCCATATCAAATTTTAGGAGGATTGTTGTAGCTTCTGATTGTAATTCCCATTCAGACACCTTGCTTGTATTTTTTGTTGACTACTCAGATACAACTAACACTCAGTGTTACATGAGGACTCACCCCCCCACCTAGGGGTCTAGAATCCTCTCCCCCTCATGCTCTGGCTCTTGGGGACTTCTAGGGGACGTTTCCCGATGCCCCTAAAAATCAGAAAATTAAGGGGGGACGTCAAAGAGGACGTTTCCTCAGATTGAGGGATCAATGGTTCTTTAAGGAGCGTGAGGGGGCATGAAGGGAGCGTGAGGGGGATTGAAGGGTACAAGAGGGGGAATGAGGGGATGGGAGGGGACATGAAGGAGCGGGAGGGGGAGTGCATGGCCCACAATTAAAAAATAATAATTTTTAAATGAAAAAAAAAATTAAATGAAAAAAATAAAAATAAAAAACATTTTAATAATTGATTGTTTAATTAAATTAATTTTTAGGTTTCATTTGTTTTCATTGTATCATTGTATCATCCACACTTAGCACTTGCTGCCCAACCCTTAGCAGTTGCCGCAATTGCTGGAAGAAGCCCACAACAACCCGCAGCTTGTTGCCTGCAGTCGGAAGAAGTTATGTTTTATGTTTTATGTTTCACTGTTTCAGACATAACTTTAAACTTATTTGCTTTTAAGTTTTAATATTTATGTTTCAGAATTGAGTTTTAAACTTCAATTTAAAGTTTATCTTGAATATTTATATAATATCATATATTTCACAACTCATATGATATCTTAAACTTTATTTTCATTTTAAATTGTTAGTAGTTACATTAATGATTAGACAGTTACAAAGTTATATATGAATCTATGATGTATGTTTTAACTTTTAACTTTTAAAATTGTTTCAGTTAGATGATTCATCATTCATCAATTTACAATTTTTACATTTTATCATTTATGATTTATCTTTCATTATGTAAGTTTATGATGACTGTATATACATTCCTTGCAAAAATGAAAATACAGTTGCATTATAAATATTTATTATTAAATTATAAATGATATATCAGATATAATATTATAATATTATATATATTTTTATATTTATAATTTTTATGATCCCGACGTCACCCCACGTTTCCTGAAAATTGGTAAGGAGCTTTTGCATACGCCACTCCCTCCCCCCCTCGCTCCCACCTCTAGGGACATGGTGGAACATTGCTATTTGGAGTGTCGTTCAACACAATATAAGTTTACGTTTTTGTATACAAAAATGATTTATGCTTTGTAACATGTTTTTGGATATTCTTGTCTAATGGAAATGATTATTTCTTATATATTCTCATTTAGTTGCTACTTGTTAGCTAGTGTATTTGTTCAATTTCCACTGCAAATATTTTTGTTTCTTGAACTTTTATTTACAATATTCTGCTCATTGTCCTTTGTTTAATATTTATTTGAAATTAGGAGAATGTTAAAGTGGATAAATATATTTATATTAGAAATTGGTTTCATGAAACTATGCATTTTCGGATAGCATCCAGAGATGGTTGTCTTCACTACTGGTTTGAAAATTGAGTTATGATAGGTTTTCCCGATGTTTTAAAGAACTATGCATAAGAACATTCTCTTTTGAAAATTTGAATTAAATATTATATAGGATTTAGAACTTTATAATAGGATTTAGAACATATGAAGGCAAGAAAAGTTCTAGTTTTCTGGCTTCTAGCATCAATAATTTTGGATTCATATGTTATTTTGAGTAATAAAATTATATTTTTTTCGATTCAGGATTATATTTAATTGTTTGAAGAAAATATTATCCAAATACCAGCTTGGTTTTCCTTCAACTCCAAATTTTTCTGTCTTCTAGTGTCAAGAATTTTGGATTCATATGTCATTTGTAATAATAAAATTATATTTTCTTTGTTTCAGGCTTACATTGAATTGCTTGAAGAAAATAAAATCCAAATACCAGCTTGGTTTTTCTTCAACTCCAAAGATGGTGTGAATGTAGTAGGTGGAGAATCCTTCACAAAATGTGCTACCTTAGCTGATTCATGTCCAAATGTGGTTGCTGTTGGCATCAATTGTAAGCCACCTTGTTTTATTCATGGATTGGTCCTTTCCATTCAGAAGGTATCATTTTTTCCCTCTGATTGACTAAACTGGGTCCCTTCATTTTCTTTGTTTCTTAGAATGATGATATCAATGTTTAACATCAAATCCAAAATTTGTCAAGGAAACAATTTTTAGATGAAATTAGTTGTCAGTTGTAAGCTGTACATTTTTTCATGTTCTCCCAAGGATCTTGCAACTATGATTCCATATTTAAATACACAACAAAAAACAAAAAACTGATGAATCATGTCTTAGATTTCCTGCAAACCTAGCACCCGACACTTAAATTCCTAGCAGAAAATTGATCTACTAATTTAAATGCACTGCTAGGTTCCTAACACAATAAAATTTAGCGGAAACAAATATACCGACAAATATACCGATCTCAATCACAAGGACACAACGGATTTCTGCCCAATCACAGTTCTTCATTAAAATATCTCAGAACTTACTTGGGCTCCCGTCCTAGGAAAATTTCCCAACTCAGAAAATACAAAAATACAAATGCCTTGGATCTGATCCAGCAGATCTGCCCTAGATCGGTGCTCGATCTCGTTGGCAGATTTGGTTCTCTAGGCTCCCTCCTATGCTTCTTCGAACCCAACAATATGGAGTATCACACTCCTCTGGAGGCTAATGCCGCTGAAGGATGTGTCTTCTCCCTCTCTTCATCATTGCTTTTGTAACTTTACATTGAGCTAAATCCCTAATCGTAACCCTAGTCTCAAAGTGATTAACGACCGAGATTATATCTGGCCTCACTTGAAATCAATGACGAAGATTAAAAAAAATCACTAAAATACTAAATTACTTTCATTTTACAAAGTTTTGTGGGCGACTTCTGCATGCTTTGACACAAGGCCTATGCAGAATTACCTGCCGATCTACAAAAGTCAACATCATGAAATACAAAACATGTATAAAGAGGACATTCTCTACTTATGATCCTGAATTGGTTTTGCTGCTAAAGAACCTAGAGAAGTTTCATAAATCTATTAAGGATATATTACCGTTCTATTGAATTCGTGTTTTCGGCCTTGTGACAAAGCATTTTATCTTTCCTTTTTAGGTTCTATAGTGTAAGTTGTAACTGTAGGCTGATCAGATTTTGATTGATGTTTCGTTTTCTGAGTTCTCAAAGTTGGCCATTTATTGTTAATGACCGAGAGCTTGAAAAATGGCCTAGTGTTGGTGGCCAAAAGGTCACTTATCTTGAATACGTAAATGGAACAGATGTCCTTTTTTTAGCCACTTTGGGGGACTGTTGAGGAATGAGAAAATTTACATCATTTATGCATGAAAAAGGAACTTTTAAAAGCAGAACATATGGTAAAGGCCAAATACTGTACATCTTGCAGAGAGCATATCCCCCTTATTGGCCTTACTTTACCTTGTCTCTGAAGTTGATTCTGCTTCAGCATCGAGTGCTTCAGCGGATCCGTAGAGTCATGACAGTGGAAGAGGTACAGAAGTGATGAGAGTGTTGTGGCACAACATGATAAGCAGATTTTGTAGCAGTAGTATCTCTATTCCTTTGCGCAGTAGGGAGGCACATTGGTTGAGGGTGCTCCAGTATCGAGGATCTATAGCAGATGAGTATGTAGATAGTGATAGTGGGTGCATGCATGCCTACACCATGCATGTACTAGCCTTGGGCAATTTCCAGAATTAGAAAATTGCTTTTCTTATTTTAGTTTAGCTTTTCCAGATTTAGCTAAAATGCAGGAATTAGAAGCCTTTCCAGATTTAGAACAGCACATGGGTTAGGGATTATTTCCAGAATTAGATAGGTCACTATTTCCAAGGATAGAAGAAGAAGCTTACATACTTGCATTTACTCTTCTCCAGTAGGCATACTAATCTATGCAAGTTTCCCATGCAAGCTGGGTGCACTTTTCTAGGGAGGGTTTTGGTTTGATATAGTCAAACTAGGCATCTTACTTGGGCACTCTACATGCATGTAAACCCTATACTCTCTTATTATAGAAAGGAGAGATAGGGGAAGACCATATATACATATATAGAAGTAGTCTAAATTATAGAAGAAATTACTCTTTTCACGCATGTTTCTAGTTAATTGTAATCAAAATCCAGTCAAGAATTTTAAAAACTTGAGTTTAAGTTGCTTAATTTGCAAATTTGGAGTGCCTCAATGGATTTATCAGGGTGCTGAATCCATTTATGCATAAAAAATGCATTCTAAACAACAAAAAATCACATTCTTTCTTGAAATTGTTTTACCGGATTCCGGTGAAAATGGCTATTTCATTTATAAGTTAGACTATGCATATATATATATATATATATATATATATATATATATATATATATATATATATATATATATGATATTTTGGCACGTGAGTTGCTATGTAATTTTTATGTTTTACAGATAATAGACAATGTGATTGATCGCTGGATTCTTAGCTTGGTGTTCAATGTTCTGAGTAATCCATGTGTTCGTAGATTTAGCATTCTTACATGCAGTTTTGGTAAGTTAAACAGTTTTAAGGGATTGTAGGAGTGAAAATCTGGTTAGCATGAATTGAAAACCGGATATAACAACCATATCCCATCAAATTGAATCTCTCAAAGACAATCCAACTTTACAGAAGAGATCTTGGATAAAATATTATAATTTTGCAAATAAATTGATCTTAATTGTAGACAATCTAACAAAACAATATTATGGAACCCATGGGAGTAGCTAAAAGCTAATGGGGACTGACCATTTCTGCTAATGAACATGTAATAAAGGAGGGAGTGCTCTACAGCATGCTTCTTGGATGGTAGATTTGTCACTCTATATGAATGTAGAATGAGAGTGACATTGAATATATTACAAATATTGGAAAAATCTAAAATCAAATGTGGGTACACTATTTCCGCAGAAATTTCAATCATGTGGTAAGGGAGGAAAAGTTTTTCTTGTTCCTTGGGACAATTTTTCACACGTAGGAATGCATAGTGGAGGGTAAATGGGTGAATTACAATGATCGACAAGTAAAATGTGTTGCATCCTTACCAGTAATGAGGGTCATGGCGATCTGATAAAAAATGAGCGTACTGCAACTTCAATCCTTTGCAAGATTAAACTTCGACAATTTTGTACTCTTAAGATCGGGCACATTTTTGGAGGATTTCATTCTTACTAAGTTGCTATGCTACATTTAACTTGATGGCCCAACAAATATTTCTCCCTAACATTATAAATTTCTAGGAAACAATAACAAGGAGGAACTTGCTACAAAGTAGATACCCACCCCCAGGTAGATTGAGAAAAGTCACAATACTGGAAAAAATGTTTTGGATTTTCATTTTTACCACAGATGGATCATTTGGATTGGGCGACCAAAAATGAACTAATCTTTGGGCTAAATGCAGATCCCCAAGGATCAAGGACTAGGAAAAAAGGCCTTATTTTGCTTCCACACTTTAAAGTTGAAATACGCAGCTGTTTCAGTTTTACCCATATTTAAGCCTCTAGAGCTTATTTAGATGACCATTTAAAACAAATTTTCTAACACTACCATTTGTATCCATCCGCAAACTTATATTTTTTGAAGGCCTTAGTCGCATTCCATTTATAGTCTTTCCCCTAAGCAATAGTGCTTTGAAGGCCTAGCTTAATCACAATATTTAAAGATTATTAGGTCGGATCTCCTTGATGCACTCTAATGTTAATTTTTTGGGATTTCCGAGGGGAAAGTAAAGATCATGGCAACTTGTGATGAGATTGAGAAGTGCATAGGATCATGAGAAGATTTTAGATTCCAAGTTGTAATTTGGAGATAGGCTATTGAATGTCCTCCTCCTCTATTTGGCTGGCCAGTTTCTAGTTCTAAATTAGTTTTAGGAATCAGTAAATAGTCATTGTTATGTATTTCTTTGAAAGGTAAAGTTCAAATGTTGCAGACATATCATGTTTGAGTGATATGATTGCATGTTAGGAAAATTTCCTTAGTAAGTAGCTGTTAGGAGTATGAATTGTATGGAAAGAATTGTCTCCCTTGATAAATGTGGGTCTTTGCTAATGTGGCTAGAAGGAAAATAGAGATATATGTAATATTGATGAGGCTATTAATTAGAGTTTTATGAAAAAGCTTACATCTAAGATGGCGTCCTTGGATAGAATCTGGTTGTGATGTGTGGATGGGTTCTAGCTTCTTAGGCATAACAGTTACTTCTTGTCCATTGAATATGGTTGGAATAAAGTATAATGAAGAATTTCTCAATTACTCTTGTAATTAGCAGTCCCATTGACCTACTTTTTTGGTCATTTGTTGGACATCAATAAAACTATTTGTATATATTGTCTCTCATTCTACCAGACATTAGAGATGCTACACTTTCAGTTTCAACTCTATATGTATGTCTAAAATAATCTGAATATTTGATCTGAGAACTATAACATGATGGAAGAACATTAGATACACACTGCACTACAAAGTTCTTCTTGATGTGTCAACGTCAAATATTCTTCATATATCCCGACTGTATATGTTGCAAGTCCATGCATTTCAGATCAACATTGTTTGCATCTTAATGATTTTTATGCTAAAATTTTAACCTTGGATGATCAATTTTAACGATGTCATTCTTCTTCAATCTATTGCGATACAGGTCACTGAGAAGCCTGTACTTGCCTATCCAAACAGTGGAGAAACATACAATGCTGAGAGAAACCAATGGGTAGTAAGCTCTTAGATATCCATTACTTGGATAAATGCTGGCTTTAAATTACTACAACACACATAAGAGGAAAATGAGACAAAATTACAGAAGAGGGACACGTAAACTTACATTTGGGAAAAACAACTTTATGCAACAAAAAAACCATAGCCTATTGCTCAAACGTGCAACTTCCTCCCTTCCAAGCTTCAGATCTACATCAACTTTTATAACAAGCATATAATTTGAATTCCAACACCTGATTCATAAATTATGATATATCAGAACAAGCCTCAACATTGAGAGATTCCTAACTCTTAGACAATAAAAAAAATAAAAATCTTATTTCTCAAGCATATGATACATTAATGTATTAGATTTTATCTGACACAATTTCCTTTCGGTGAAGAAAGCCTCGGCTCTGTTCTGGTTTTTGCAAGGGAAAGGCAAGGTAAGGAGACAATGGCTTCATCGGTTGTGGTACTAAATCCGAAGTCGGTGGCCGAGGATCCAACGGGCAATATAGAGATGAGTATTCCTCCTCCCCATCCCCATTCCCATTCCGACATGGAAAAAGAAGATTTGTACAGCAGATTGAAATTGCTAGAGAGACAGATGGAGTTCATCGACATTCAAGAATAATACGTGAAGGACAAGAAAAAAAATATAAAGAGAATTGTTGAGAGCCCAGGAGGAGGTGAAGAGGATCCAGTCAGTGCCTCTGGTGATTGGGGAGTTCATGGAGATGGTTGACCAGAACAACGTAATAGTGGTTCAACAACGGGATCGAACCACTATGTGAGGATTTTGAGCACAATCGACAGGGAGCTCCTAAATCCCTCCACCTCAGTAGCCCTCCATCGACATTCAAACACCCTGGTAGATGTCCTCCCACATGAGGCAGAATCCTCTATCTCACTTCTCTCCCAGCCTGAGAAACCTGACGTAACTTACAATGATATTGGGGGTTGTGACATACAAAAAAAGGAAATTCGGGAAGCCATGGAGCTTCCATTCACACACCATGATCTTTATAAGAAGATCGAGATAGAACCTCCCCAGGGTGTTATTCTTTATGGCCCTCCAGGTATGGGGAAGACCATGCTTGCCAAGGTCGTAGAAAACCACACTACGGCTGCTTTCATTTGGGTCGTTGGCTCTGAGATTGTTTAGAAGTTTATTGGAGAGGGGCCAAGGATGGTTTGTGATGTCTTTCGCCTTGCTAAAGAGAATGAACCTGCAATAATATTCATTGATGAGGTGGATGCAATCACAACAGCATGGTTTGATGCTCAAACTGGAGCTGATAGGGAATTTCAGAGGATATTGATGGAGCTCATAAATCAGATGGATGGTTTTGATCAGAATGTGAATGTGAAGATGATTATGGAAACCAATAGAGCAGATACACTAGATCCCGTACTTCTGCATCCTGGAAGACTTGATTGGAAAATTGAGTTTCCTCTGCCTGATAGGAGGTAGAAACATCTTTCTTTCCAGGTTTGTACATCGAAAATAAACTTCAGTGATGAGGTAGACCTGGAAGACTATGTATCTCGGCCTGATAAAATTAATGTTGCAGGTATAACTACAATTTGTCAAGAATCTGGTATGCATGCAGTGTAGAAAAAACACCATGTTATTCTCCCAAAGGATTTTGAAAAGGGTTACAGAGCCAATGCTAAAAAACTAGGCACAGACTTTGACTTTTATGTTTTATTCAAATGTGACATCGAGATACGTGAGGATGGAAATGCTATGTATTATAATAAAATTCATAGATTTTACCTAAAAAAATACCCAAGGCTAGTCTTTCTATCTTCATCTATGGGGCAACCTTGAAAATCTCTTTCCATTAACTACCAGCTCTTTACCCTCATCATTCAGTTTGTTTCGATTTGAGAGTAACCAGTGGCAAGAGCTTCTACACACAGGGCCGTGAACGTGGCTGCAAGACTAGGGAATGGGAAATTATGCCAAGATGAGATTTCAATAGGAGGATATTTAAATGCACCCAGAAGGAATTGTAGTAAGGCAGTTCCAAGAACAAGACCCACAAAAAAAACCCTAATCATTAAACCAGCGGGAGATGACCAAAACAAAGTGATGTGTTTTGGGCGGGAGAAATGTTATTTTAACTTGATGTCTAAAATTTAAATTAAAAATGAATACTCCCTCTCTCCATTTTTCCAAACATCATTTTTAATATTATGCTCTCCAAATATCATTTTTAATATCATACCCTCCATTTTCCCAAACATCATTTTTAATATTATGCTCTCCAAATATCATTTTTAATATCATACCCATTGTTGTTTGGATGGATGTTGAGTGCACTCATGATTCCTTGTAATTTCAACAATTGATTTAAAAAAAAGCTACAAAAATCAATTCAATTTTATTATAATAAATTTATTTTAAAAACATTGATGATGAACCATACAATGAGTGGTTTGAAAGGCTCCTTGTAATGTCAAAAATTGATTAAAAAAGAAGCTTCAAAAATCAATTCAATTTCATTCTAATAAATTTATTTTAAAAACATTGATGATGAACCATACAATGAGTGGTTTGAAAGGCGTCTGACCTTAAAAAAATTATATGATTTATCCAAAAGAGTTTTTAAATAAATATATAAATTAATTAATTATTAAAATAAAATTGAGATAAAATAGTAAATTTAGGAGAGGTTTTTGCAACCCATGGTTTTTCTCATGGTATTACACCTTGCCAACAAGGGGGAATTAACCTAATCATAGGTCTCAATTAGACCTGCCCTTGTTTGGAATGGCTAATTCCAGTGGGTTTTAAGGATTGTTACAAGGGTTAGGGGAATATGAGTTAGTGGTTAATGGATTAAGCATTAGGGGCTTAGGGGTTAGGGGTTAGGGGTTTAGGGTTTATGGGTTAGGGGAAAAGTGATTTATTGGTTAAGGGGTTAGGGATTGGAGGCTTAGGGGGTAGGGTATTTAGGCGGATTTATGGGTTAGGGGAATAATGAGTTAGTTGTTAAGGGATTATGGATTGAAGTTAGTGGAATAATGAGATAATGGTTAAGGGGTTAGGGATTGGGGGGTTATGGGTTAGGGGATTTAGGCACATTTAGGGGTTAGGGGAATAATGAGTTAGTGGTTAAGATATTAGGGATTAGGGGCTTAGGGGTCAGGGGATTTAGACACAGTTAGGGGTTAGGTGAATAACGAGTTAGTGGTTAAGGGGGGCTTAGGGGTTAGGGGATTTAGCAGTTAAGGATTTTAGGAGTTAGGGGTGAGGGGTTAATGGGTTATGTGTTAAGAGTTAACAGTTTAGGGGTTAAGGGGTTAAGGGGTTAAGGGTTTAGGTGTTAGTGGTTTAGGGGTTTAAGGGTTTAGAGGTTTAGGGGTTTAGGGGGTTAAATGGGTTAGGGTTTTAGGGGTTTAGGGGGTTAAATGGGTTAGTGGTTGGGAATTAGGGTTTAAAGAGTTAAGGGTTAAGGGTTTAGAGGTTTAGGTTTTAGGGGGTTAAATGGGTTAGGGGTTTAAGGGTATAGGGGGTTAAATGGGTTAGGGGTTGGGAATTAGGGGTTAAGGGGTTAGACATTTAGGTTTTAGGGGGTTAAATGGGTTAGGGGTTTAGAGGTTGGGGGTTAGGGGATTTAGCAGTTAAGGATTTTAGGGGTTGGGGGTCATTAGGGTTAATGGGGATAGAGTTTAGGGGGGTTAAATGGGTTAGGGTTTTAGGGGGTTAAATGGGTTAGGGGTTGGGAATTAGGGTTTAACGGTTTAGGGATTAAAGGTTAGAGGTTTAGGGTTTACGGGGTTAAATGTGTTAGGGGTTTGGAGGTTTAGGGAGTTAGAGGATTTAACAGTTAAGGATTTTAGGGGTTAGGGGTTAAGGGGTTATAGGTTTAGGTTTTAGGGGTTTAAATGGGTTAGGGGTTTAGAGGTTTAGGGGGGTAGGGGATTTAGAAATTAATGATTTTAGGGGTTAATGGGGTTAGGGTAGGGGGTTAAATGGGTGAGGGTTTTAGGGGGTTAAATGGGTTAGGGGTTGGGAATTAGGGTTTAAGGGTTAAGGGTTTAGGGGGTTAAATGGGTTAGGGGTTTAGGGGATGGGGGTTAAATGGAACTATAAAATTTGGCCCAATTTCCGACAGCTACTTCGTCTCTATTCCGACACATAGTCGTCGCAAGAGCGACAGTTCGAGAACAGACAAAACGTGGTTATCCATAACGTCATAATTCTCATGCCTTGAAAAAGTGTCGTAATACTGACACTTTTTCCATCGCTTCCAAACAAGCGTCGCTCTTCCGAAGTTTCCCAAACCGTTGCTCTTCCGACATTTGTAAACTGTCGGTAGGGAAAATTTTAAGGATGGAAAATTATCTTGAAGTTTAAAAAATTGGTGAATCTCACTTCTCCCTAATATGCAAACTATAAAATGTTTATTGATGTATTTGTAAAATTATCACATTTATAATGATTATATATATATTTTCTATATAATTTTGGCAATTTTTAACGTAAAATAATTTTATATTGTAAAAATTTGGCAAATCATTTTTATAAAAAATTGGAAATTGACGAATCTTTTTTTTTGGTAAAACCATCGAAAATTAGCCCAATTGTGAATATTAGCCCCTAAAATTTTCCATGACTGTTGCAATTCCGACGAAATTTGGTCCGAAATTTTGAACGTTGCTCTTCCGATGTTTTTATACTGTTGCTCTTGCGATGTTTGTAAACTGTTGCAATTATGATGCCTTACAAAAGTATCGCAAGATCAATGCATTGCAAAAGTGTCGCAAGACCGACACTTTCCAAAAGCGTCGCAATACTGATGCTTTGCAAAAGCGTCGCAATACCAACACCAGGAAGGACTGGCATAATATCGACGGATGTCGCAAGACTGATGAAAAGGGAAAACGTTCAAAACATCGGAAGACCGATGCTTATAATGTGTCAGAAGAGCGAGGATTACAAAGCGTCGGTATACTGATGGCGGGTTCAATTTAAAAAAAAAAATTACAACTTTAAAACAGGACAGTAAATCTCCAATATTTGTTTTGAGTTTAAGGTTATATCATTTAATTTATGTAACTGTGGTAGTTTAAGTGAAGTGTTATAGATACTTACCTAATTCCAGTTAACCAGATGGGCAATGGCATTTAGGGTAATTCCAGTTAAGCAGATGGACGATGGCATTTAATTTATATAGAGACCTACCCAATTCCTATTAAGAAAACAGATGATTGCATTTAATTTATATGATTTTCCTACTTTACTAGGAGGATGTTGTAACTAAATTCTTATGCATTCTTACCCAATTCAAGTCATGTAAATTGAGGGTCTATACTGTATTGGAATACTGTAATATGGCTTAGCATGGACTTTATTGCATGGAATTATTTCCTTATAATGTTGATAATGGTGGAAGGAAATTACTGTGATAAAAATAAAAATAAAAATCTAAAATTGTCTATTTGCAACAAATGCCCTAAAATTAACAACATGATAGATAGTGGTAACAACGAGAAGCAAGGAGATGGCAACTCCACGGTCAATCTACTGGTAGACAATATCCCTTCTCACCTCCAATGGATTTCTCATTCTGGGTAGCACACATCAAAAATATGCTAGTGAGAATGGAATGCCT
The DNA here is from genome assembly GCA_034641835.2 of Pinus albicaulis. Classification (NCBI taxonomy): domain Eukaryota; kingdom Viridiplantae; phylum Streptophyta; class Pinopsida; order Pinales; family Pinaceae; genus Pinus; species Pinus albicaulis. The sequence goes on from CM076582.1 coordinate 214,152,938, forward strand.
TAAATCTGAAATAACAAGTTATATCCAAATATTGAAGTGGAATCCATAAATCTCAATTTGAAACATTTTTTTTAATAAATGAAACACCAAGAAAACTTACAAATCCAAAACTCACTCAAGGGCTAAAAGTATATTATACCTTTCGCATAGATGTATGAGACATGATCCATGTACTTAAAATTGATATCAACCAAGAGGAATTTCTTAGCTTTGTTTTTGCTAGATAACATAGTGAGGGGCTAAATTTCCAGAGCTTCCATGCATCTGTAACACCTTCGGAGCATTTTCATGTGGTTTAGCTACCCTTTTCACTCAAATTGATAGTAGATTAAAGATGACAGATGTTTTCAGCATAACAAGAGCCATTTTAGGTTTAATTGGAAGCATTATTTAGAAAACACAGTTTGTGCAATCAATATTCATACCGAAGTAGCATACATTCAGTTTCACAATGACCTAATGTCATCATGTACTCAACAAGTCAATTCTTGCAGTTTCATACAAACTCAAGCCTCAAACATCTTTACAAGTGAGCATTTCAGGTTCGATTTAGAACAAACCTGTTAGAGATTTCACTGAAATCAAGTTACATTCTAATGCTCATTTAATATAGAGATTAAGATTCTGAATCTATGATGTTACTTTGTTGCCAGTATTTTTATTGTACTTGTGACATACCAAACTCCACTAATAGTAACAGTAATGTTGAATCTTGATCAGTCTCCATCCATGGGATTTTAATGGCCCTTAGATGTGAGATTCACATTCCAAATTGAATCATTTCATAAAATGACTCCACTGCATATTACTGTCTTTTAGCTATGGTTGAGTATCAATTTTACCAATTTGGCCAGTACTTGAATATAATCCTAATTACATCAAATTTCAAAATTTGAGTCTAACCCTAAGTGCATAAAATTCTGCAAAAATCACTTATGCAACACAGTCTAAGAGGGGTTAACATGCCTATGAAGTATTTAAACATTGTTGAGGGCTAAGGATAGTTGGACTTTGCCAACTAACCAACTCACTTTTGACCACTTCTAGTAACTTTAGCCTGTAGATGCTCTCATAAAAAGAAAGAAGGTGGTCCAATAAAAGGAAGGGGACTGGTTGCGTGTTTCATTCCCTTTTTTTTGTCAGCTGAAAGCTTTCCAAGAAGAATAAATCTACTGAAGCATGAAACTGATTTTGTTTCTGCCCCAACTACCACTGATATACATCACAATGTGTCATAGTTTACTGTAAGCCTCTATTGAGAGTGGGCAACACTAAATCCAAGTAATTCCCCTCATCCCTTAAAACACATCTCTAAATATAACTAGAAATTTCAAATAGTTAGTAAAGGAAAAGTACAAAGATATAACAGATTTATGTTGAGACAAAAACCTGTGCATTCACAACAAAACTGGGATGGATAAAACTTAAAAACAATTATGGACTTTGATGAAAAAACATCTTGTGCATACAAAATGAAAGAAGCATTGGCATACTACTATGTTTACAAATTTAAGGATCGACAGAGTGTCTCCGGGCAACACAGTTACATGTGGAGACCCTAGATCCTTGTACCCACAATATCTAGTGACTTATAAAATTATTGCCAAAACAATGCCTTTTCTATGCAGTAATAACACCACCTGCATAATGAGGGAGATGTAATATTGTCTGAGAAGTAGATTTATATAGAGTGGTCCAAGATCGTGTATTTATGGAAGATACAACTGATTTTGGCATGAAACATGTATCCAAGATTTCAATGTGCCTTATTTCAGAGCCCATTGATGATTTCCTATGAAACCTAAACTTTCAAAACAAATACATTGAAATCACAGGATCTCCATCACGAGTATCATAAATATTAACTGTCTTTGGGCACTGGCAGTAGATACCATAAGAGGTCCACATGGCCTGTACCACCAATGTTGATTCTCTGGCACAACATTTGCAAAGCCAAAATTTATCCTCGAGACATCCCTCTCTACCAAAACTGGAGAGATGGTACTGGATGTTGAAGTGAAGGCCTCTGATTCAATATGGAATGCCATAATTTCTTTATTATAAAAGTCCCATGAATAGAAACATGAGTCCAATGTACAACCTGCAGATGCTGCCATAACATATTTACCAGAGCGACCATTTGAACCAGCTACTCTGATCAACTAGCAATCACCCCACATGTTTGGGGTAAGCCCATATGGAGCTTTATATTCATCCTTCTCCTGGAGATTGGAAAAAAACAATACTGTTACTCATACATCAACTGCGCTTTATGTTAAGGGAAAATTTAAAGAGTGCATAAATATTCTTGAAATCCCAATCATAATTTCTAGAAAATTTCAACAGTTTTTGAAATGAACTACATCCTATTTAAAGTACATCAAATATTTAGGAAAATCATTTTTTTAAATATAAATTGGTGAATTTTATTTCAAATATAGAAATTTAAACCAGGAGAATAATCTAACCCCTAGGATTTTCCTTATTTCTAATAGAAAATCCCAAAATGTATAAATTATAACACCCATAAACCCCAAAATTAAGTACAATAATTAAAACCTCCACACCTTTGAATTTTCTATATCATGGAAAGAGAAACATCCATCATCATGGGAAAGCAAAACCGATTCTCCTTCTGATACAAACCAGCCTGCAGTAGATGTCTTATGGCTGAGTTGATTCAATCGATCAAAGGAAACCTATTCATTTTCTTCAATATTTCCAAAATGCTCTAGCTTGTTTTCCTGATCATCAAAGTCCATATTTTCATCACATTGAAGTTGGGGTTCATTACGATCAGGTCCAGTGCCTATTGCAGAGCTCCGGACATCCAATCGAATATTGGAACTGCCATACCCGTTCCCATTAGAGATTGTAAATCCTGCTTCTGGCTTTAATTCGGTAAGTTCAAGAGCACTAGAACTAGATTCAGTTGATTTAGACTTGGTATAGCTTTCCTCTGATTTGTATTTCGATACAACACTATACTTGTGCTTCAATGCAGAAAGAAATTCTGCAGCAATGGGATCTTCATCTATGGGGCTTATGGATCTGCCCTAAAAAACATCCCGAATATCTGATTCATTTTCATTCAATTGATCATGAAAATCCACCCTCGTCTTGAGCACAGCAAGCTGAACTGAAGGCCGCTTTTTCAACAATTTATGGTGAGGGTAAAGCCTGTCTTCCAGATCTTGACTATTTAAGCGTTTAATTGGTTTTTTCACAGACGTGACCATAGAATCAAATGAGTCCTGCGAATATTGCAAAATAATAAACAATAGTAAGGCCATTATTTATTGGTCTGAAATAATAAACAACATGCCAAAAACCCACATAATTAGTAAATTATTTAAAGAAAATAATTTCTACATATTAAAATATAATGTTATAACATACCAGCTCATACTCGAACATAACATCTATATCAATATTCTTCTTCTGTATCTTCTTGATCTTCATCCAACTGATCGACATCTATATCAACATCTGATTCAGAAACAGTTTTGAAATGATCGACCATGTCATCATCATCATCAATTATGTCATTTTCAATAATATCCTCATCGACATCATCATCAATAATTGTTGCCTCATCTCCTATGCCTAGTTCATCTTCTAAGATATCTTCTTCATTTGTTAATGCATATTCCTGCTCATTTGCCACTGCATCGTCTTCTTCTTGATCAATATCATATTCTTCCTCCATAGTATACTCTACTGGCCTTCCTCTTGGATCGTATCTAATAGCAAATGACCATTCATTCTCACCTGGAACCTCTGAGTAAAAGACTTGTTCACAATGGCTTGGAAAAACATAGCGATCTTTTCCTGCTTCAAATTGCGATGTTTTAACCATTGGAAATCCATTTTCATGTTGAATAAGTGTTCTATCATCATCACTTACATTCATTCGTAGCCTATACCATTTGATGTCGAAAAATACTATTTTGAAGGAATTAAAGTCACACTCAACTATATCATCTAAGAACCCATAATATCTATTTTCATATTCTCGAGGATGTCTGTCACTCCTAGAGGAAACATTAGTGACCTGGAATACTGCAGTTATCCCAATATCAGAAGTTTTCCTGTTATCATCCAACTGTTTAACATGAAATTTATGACCAATGCACCACATAGCCTTGTGGTGTTTCAACTGCAATATGCCAAACATGAAAAAGATACATTCTCAATTAATAGTTAATCATATAATTTACACAGCATGAAAATTAACTGAAAAATCAAACTTGTTGTCACATTATAAATATAGTATAAAATAAGTAATGAATAAAATAGGTGAATTAATTGCTTACCTTTCTATCTTTCAAACCATATGGTAAATCGATTTCCCTGTCGATAACGTTTCCATCTCCACTACGATATGCTTCTCTAATCAATTCAGACAGTATTTCCCATGATAACCTACCATCGTTATGCGCTTTACATGTTTCAATCCATTCACTCATCCACTCAAGATTGTTTGCAATGTATAAAAGTAGTGCCTCATAATCTTGAGCACCTGAATAAAAAAACAATAATTCACCAATATTAATAAATATTACTTATAACCATGGTAAATTATATTAATTAATAAACTATGAAAGAATAAGACCTAAATGAATATAATGATCATATAAATGATGTAAAAAAATGAAACATTATATGTATTATACATAATAAATCTTTTACCTCTCACTTTCTTCATTCTACCTTTTCCCAACAGGTGCTCCACTTCAAATTTTTTGATGGAGTTCACATCCCAAATGCAATCCACTGCCTTCATGGCTAGCGCAGCTAATATAGGAAGATAATGAATAATATACACCATGCATTTATATACCACATATCCCTCCACCATAGAACCTTCAGGTCGTGCTCTTTGTCTAACCAAAGCCTTCAAGGATTTCAGGTGCCTCTCGACCATCCACATTGACCTTGTGTGTACTGGTCAACACATTTCAATCTCCTCAACTTGGTGTATCAATTAGTGTTCTTGTGCATTGAAAATTTTTGGAGGTAGATAATTTTTCATTTCACACATTAGCCGAGGAATTTCTCTCTTCCAATACTTTATTTCATCCTGATGGATTTCTTTCAATGACAACCATCTGCAAATAATTACGCAAGGTTATTTCAATGAAACATAATATATATTTAATTACAAGTAAATTAATACATAATTTCATTAAGTACGAAAATAAATTGTAGCAATTATATTTTGCGTATAACTCAAAACTAATTACCTCATGTATTTACTAAGACAATATATAACTTGTTTGACATTGTTGTCGAAGTCGTTTGGGAGAGATACAGGTATAACATACTATAACAATAAAAAATGAATTGTTATTGGTTTCCAAATTAAATAGAAAAAAGGAAAATTTAAAATATGTATTCAAGCAATAACATACAAAAACGTATACCAAAAAAATTACCTTAACAAAGGTAGTCCAATCATGTGTTTTCACCCCACTAAAGTCACCTTTCTTCATTAAGATATTATTTATGTTTGAAGCAAAACCTGTTGGAAATTTAATTCTTCTAACGACCTCTTTTACATCATTGCTTTGTTGTTCTGTTAATAACCATGGAATATTATTATAATTTCAACCTCCATTGTTATTTGATCCGTCGATCACACTTTTCATTGCATGATTTGATTTCTCAATGTCAACACAAATTTTGTCAATTTTATCTCTATCATGTGCATCATCTATGGTTCGCCATAACATTTCTGTCACATTCTTCCCGACATGCATTGTATCAAACAAATGAGCTATTTTTAGGTCCTCATAGTAGGGAAACCTCGCGAATTGAGAAGGATAACATTTCATTCCAGGTGGAAGTACAATATTAGTACCTTCACGGCGACGATGACTTTGATATCAAAGAATAAAATAAATCAGAATAATATTAATTATAAAATACAATAAAATAAATTCATTAGTTAAAACAAAAATTCCAAACATTACATAAACAAATAATATATATATATATATATACACAAATTACGTACCAGCTGCTTGACGATTATTAATTCTGTTATATTCCAACGTCCACAATTGAGGTGTCATTCTTCGTGGTTTTAATCCAGTTTCTTCTTTATCATTGAAAAGATGTTTTTCAGTAGTACGATACTTATGGTTCCTAGAGAGGAAGTGCCTAAACTCATCAAACACCATCTTTCTTAAGTCTAGCGAATGACGATACTTCATCTTAGGGCCACAAACTGGACATGCAAATCTACCCTTTGTTTGAAGACCTGCAATAGATGGATCAATAACAATTATACTATGAGATAATTTTTAAAACATGCAATATGGTATATCTAATTTAGATAATTATGTATTATATTAAAGTGCAATGAAATATTACATACCACAAACATGTGTTAGTCCTAGGGCATCATGAATTGTCCATACAAGCATTCCACGACATTGAAATATCTTCTGCTTGATTGGTTTAGTGATGTCATACATAGTGATGCCATGCCATAACTGTATTAGCTCATCGATAAGAGGCTCAATATATACATTCATATCTTTGACCTGGTACTTACCTAATTGTTCAAAATTACGATACATAATAATTACTACCATGATATATGTATATATAAGTAAGTAAATAAATAAAATATATATTTATGAAAACAACGAGAGAAATTAAAATGTTACATTAAAAAAAAAATGTATCAAATACCTGGAATAATCATAGTCAACATTATGTGCTCCCTCTTTATTGACATCCAAGGAGGAATGTTATTGTTGATAACGAAAATAGGCCACACTGAGTAAGTAGATCTAAGCTCTCCGAATGGATTAACACCATCAACTGCCAATGAAAGCCAGACATTATGAGGTTCATTTTTAAAATCTACATATTTTTCCTCGATTTCTCTAAATGTAGAACCATCTGCAGGCATTCGAAGAACACCATCTCCACTTCTATTCTTTTAATGGTAATCAATAAACTGTGTTATGCTGTTATACCTGAGCATTCGCTGCAAACGTGGAATTATGGGAATATGACGAAGAACCTTTTGAGGCACCTTTTTGGTTAGTTGATCTGTTTGATATATACTGGTACCACATTTCGGACATTCTGTTTTCAACGGATGTTCTCCGTAATATATAATATGATCTTTAGGACATGCATCTATAGTGTTATATTCCATTCCAAAGTGTTTCATAATAGCAGGTAGATCTCGATATGTTCGAGGTAAAGCATTTGGCGATGGTAACAAATATTCACCCAACAATCTGCAACATAAACAAAAACTAGTTAATGTAAAGATTATTAATCACACACACACACACACAGATATATATATATATATATATATATATATATATATATATATATATATCATAGTTATTAAAACCGGAACCGGTGACCGGACCGGTGGAGCTAATGAACCGGGTTTTGAACCGGAACCGGTGACCGGACCGGTGGAGCTAATGAACCGGGTTTTGAACCGGAACCGGTCTAACCGGTAGCAGTCAGATCTCAATGTACCGGTTTTAAAAAAAATACATTAAATAATTAGTTTTTAATAAAAAAAAAATATTTTTAATATTTGCAACCATGATTCCAAGCCAATAGAGACAAAATATGAAAATTTTTCTCATTTATATACCATGCAAAGGTGAATATATGAAAATGGCACCAAGTGAAATACATATCATCGAAAAATACATAAGAAAACTTGTTGAAGTAATGTATCAGGTTTCTCTTATATTATTCACTGTGTTTTATTGCTGAGTTAATATTATAATATACAATTTGTCCCTGCTCAAATCTGTTGTCAATTCATTGTATCAGCCTTAAAGACAATTCTAGGTTTAGTATAAATATATATATATATATATATATATATATATATATATATATATATATATATATATATATATATATATATATATAACTGGATAACTGTTGAAGATCTTGTATTCTTCATTATCTATGTTTGCTTGGAAATAAATTTCTAGAAAAACGTCTATAACACTTAGAGGTATTGAATTGGTTTATGAAACCCACTATTAGTGCTATTTGTAAATAGTTGAGAGAGCATTACAACTTCAACAGTCTGATCACAATGTGTTTGACGAAATTTATCACTGTAAAGATTTATTCAAACCCAGAAAAATCAGTGGCCATTTTAGTGCATTTCCGAGAGGGAATTTTCTAGTGGTCAATTTATTATTGCCAATCACATTTTCATTAGGTTGTATGTTGTTGTCCCTTGAGTAGCGTCAGACCATTTGCATCAGTCTTGATTCCATGATCAAATTTCTTGTATGCTGTGTGAAAGGTTTTGTATTTATGTTGCTGCTATGTGTGAGCAGAGAGACAGGGTCTGACAGTTCGTAGGTAAGTGTGAAATAAGGTTGCTGCTAATTTTTTTGAGAACAGAAATTGTCATCAAGTACACTTGATGAGTTGCATGCTGCCAGGGTTTTTATGCTAGCCAACCTTGTATTTATCAATCATCATGTGTATTTTTTCTTCTATAAGGTGTTGCGTATGAGTTATTAGACAAGTTTGTTGCTAGTATAATAGAGGAATTTGCAGCTAATGGAGGAGACACTGAGGAATTTTCAGCTCATGGAGGAGCACCTAGCTTGAAAATTTAGTTAAGTCAGGCAGGCCGTGGAGTCGAGATACTTAGCCAACAATTGAAGAAAGAGATATTAGTGGGTTACAAAGCGAGTTCAACAGAGCGACCCTCCATCTTGGCGGTTTGTGATTACGTTCAAGCAGGTGGTTTTATGCTTTATGATATATATATATATATATATATATATATATATATATATATATATATATGTATGAAGTTATTATTTTACACATTTATTACAACTAGAAAATTGGAAAATAATCAACATTTACATATATGTGATCATATATACATATTGCATACCTTAGGAGTTGTGTCATACATCTTTTCGAAAAATTATTCATAACCTTTAAGCTCACCAGCAACAATGTAGCAGAGAGAAGAGTTTCATTTGAGTGTTCAAAAATTCATTCACTTGACCTTTTAATCAGAGGTACATCATAAATATCGTCACTGTTATCTCCACCATCATCATTTGACTCACCATACAAGTCTTGGAGCATTTGATTTGTCGCATCATTAATGTGAACCATCTCATTACTTTCATCATGATCTACCTCCATGGGATCATTAAAATTACCTTCATCATTCGCTTCATGTTCTTCACCTTGTACGACATCATTTCGAATATTAATATTTGCTGCAATATTCTCTTGTACTGGTGCAACATCATCTAATCTACTACTATTTAGCTGTGGAAGTTGGTTGATCATCTGCAAAACGTTGGGGGGGAACTGTGCCTTTATGAAAATTAAAAACATTAATAATTAAACATTAGTGCGCATATAAAAATTATTAAAATAATATAAAATTTTATGATATAATCAAAATGAAGATAGATAATGAACATAGATAATTAATTACCACGGGACGATAGTCATTCGATCCACCATCAATGTGCCCATATTTCCTACAATGCATTGTTTCTGTTTCTATTAAAACTCTAACATTATTTCTCATACAACATTTTTTGCAAGGGCAATAAACTCTACCATCACCCCTTTCACCCTTTTGAATTTTTTTTCCACCTCTAATGTTTTCTTCCATTGATGCAAATTATCCTATAAAGAAAATAATAAATCTCTCTCAATGGTGTAGAAAACCCAAGACTTGTTGAACTCAATGGGAGCTCAATATATACGAAAAAATAAAATAAAAGTGGGCTTTTTACAAATTGTGAGTTTTTTATAAAATGTTGGCTTTTTACAAAATTGTGGGCTTTTTACAAATTGTGGGATTTTTCCAAAATTGTGGGTTTTTTGCAAATTGTTTATATTTTTAATAAAATGTTGGCTTTTTATAAAATTGTGGGCTTTTTAAAATTGTGGGCTTTTTACAAAATTGTGGGATTTTTACAAATTGTGGGCTTTTTATATGACTGTCCTACTTTACTAAGAGGATGCTGTAACTAAAGTCTTATGCATTCTTACCCAATTCAAGTTACCTAAATTGAGGGTATATACTGTATTGGAATACATAATACAAAAAAGTATTGGAATACTATAATATGTCTTAGCATGGAATTTATTGCATGGAATTATTACCTTATACTGCTCATAATGGTGGAAGGAAATTGCTGTGATAAAAATAAAAATAAAAATCTTAAATTGTCTATTTGCAACAAATGCCCTAAAATTAACAACATGATAGATAGTGGTAACAACGAGAGGCAAGGAGATGGCAACTCCACGGTCAATCTACTGGTAGATAATATGCCTTCTCACCTCCAACAGATTTCTCATACTGGGTAGCACACATCAAAAATCTACTAGTGAGAATGGAATGCCTTAAATCTGAAAGAACAAGTTATATCCAAATATTGAAGTGGAATCCATAAATCTCAATTTGAAACAGTTGTTTTTATAAATTAAACATGATGAAAACTTAAAAATCTAAAACTCACTCAAGGGCTACACCACAATACAATATGAAAAATTTTAATCATTGAAAATATGCATGAGAAAATGAAATCCCAACAGGCTTTATTCAAATAGGGGATGGAAACGCGACACGACGCGCCCAGCTGCCCGGAGGAACAAGGTAGAAAACGGAAAACGGGCCGCTTGAACGTGAAAATTAAGACACTCAGGTGGTCACAAGTTAGCAAATCTGACATGGGCATCCTCGCACGTAACAACCCGACCCGGGCGCCCTTGGTCATGCGATGTCATAAGATGCGACATGGTGCGCCCGGCCGCTTGGAGGAACAAGGTAGCAAAAAGAAAATGGGCCACCCGAACATGCACAAGGCACCCAGGTGGTCACAAGTTAGAAAATGTGACACAGGCTCCCTCACACGAAACGGCCAGACCTGAGCACCCTTGGTCGTGCGGCGTCACACGGCGCGACACGGTACGCTCGGCCGCATAGAGGCACAAGGTAGAAAATGGTAAACGGGCCACCCGAATGTGCACAAGCTGGCACCCGGGCGGTCACAAGTTAGAAAATGTGACACAGGCGCCCTCGCATGAAATGGCCAGACTCGGGTGTGCTTGTTCGTGCGACGTCACACACCGCAACACGGCGCGCTCGTCCACACAGAGGCACAAGGTAGCAAACGGTAAAAGGGTCAGCCGAACGTGCACAATCTGGAACTTGGGTGGTTACAAGTTAGCAAATGTGACATGGGTGTCCTCGCATGAAACGGCTAGACCAGGGCGCCCTTGGTCGTGCGGCGTCACACGGTGCGACACAGCGCGCTTGACCGCACGGAGGCACAAGGTAGCAAATGGTAAATAGGACGCTCGAATGTGCATACGCTGGCACTCGGTGGTCACAAGTTAGCAAATGTCACATGGGTGCCCTCGCATAAAACGGCCTGACCTAGGCGCCCTTGGTCATGAGGCGTCACACGCCGCGACACGGTGCGCCCGGCCGCCTGGAGGAAATAGGTAGCAAAAGACAAACAGGCCGCCCGAACGTGCAAATTAAGACACTCATGCAGTCACAAGTTAGCAAATCTGACACGGGCACCCTCGCATGTAACGTCCCGACCCAGGCGCCCTTGGTCGTGAGGCGTCACACACCGTGACACGACGTGCCCGACCGCTCAGAGGAACAAGGTAGCAAACGGAAAACGAGCTGCCTGAACGTGTAAATTAAGACACTCAGGCGGTCACAATTTAGCAAATCTGACATGGGCGCCCTTGCACGTAATGGCCTGACCCGGGCACCCTTGGCCGTGCGGCGTCACAAGGCGTGACACAGTGCACCCGACCGCCCGGAGGAACAAGGTAGCAAATGGAAAACGAGCCACCCGAATGTGCACAAGGCACCTGGCCAGTCACAAGTTAGCAATTGTGACACGAGCACCCTCGCACGAAACGGCCGGACCCGAGTGTTGGTCGCTTTAATTGCTTTCACAATTCAAGCTCCACATAAATTGTCAACCCGAGGAAGTCTTTTTATTTCAAAGATAATCACGCACTGGATATGCTCAATTTCAAAAGCAGAAACAATGTTGTAAAAAGCCACACAATTAGTAATCTCACAAATCTACTAATTCACACTCTGCTTAATCAAAGCTGAAGTCAATTAGGTTATAGCAGAAATAATTTCTATGTTGCAGTTACAATCCAAACAAAGGAAGATCAATCTGCAAGGAAAGAAATCAATCAACCACAGCAGGAACAGGACCCTATTCCTTAGTAGGAACTTCAGCACCTGATGCCTGACACTTAATCACACTGTAGGAAAAGTAACTTCAAGAGATCAAGACCCTATTCCCATGAACAGGAACCTTCAGCACTTGTTCTCTTGTTTCTAATCGCACTGCAGGAAAAGGAAAGCAATTGATGAGAGCAGGACCCTATTCCTTTATGCAAGAATCTTCAGCACCTGCCTCTCAACATTATACATTCATACAGTCAATAGAAATGGATTTCTCAACTTCCAAGAGTGAATGCATTCAATACATGCAGCGCTAAAGAAACAGAGTATTACTAAGCTGTGTAACTAATGTCCAACAGCAGAATTAAAGCGAAGTGCAAACAATCATAAAGAATTAAACAAATTACAGAAATCAAAGGGTGAATCTTGTGAGGAAGGCGGACCCTTTCCCTCTCACAAGATTCCCCGGGGGAAAGGATTAAATTGGAACGCTCAAAGGAAGAATTTATTCATCTGTCAAAGTAGCTGATACATTACAAATGGAGACTAGCTCCAGTTCTCACACAATACTCTCCTGTAGCTTTACAACAATTGAACTCCCTTCTAATGATGATGTCTCCTCTTTTTAAAGAGGAGACATCTTTTACAATTTACATGAGAGCGAATCTACGTTATCTCAAATCTGTTCTCTTTCCCAAAACAGGACTATTCTGTTCTTCCAAGAAAAGATACTGTTACAACAGAGACAGCAAGAATGCTATCTTCGGGATAATCCAGGTAACCATGTCTTCATGCTGTTGCTGTTATTCCACAAAAAGTTCTTCCAGAATCTCAAATTACGCATGACGGAATTTGCGTGCTTGACGGCTGTTTCAGCAACTGAGTCAGTTGTTTCAGCAACGGCCGCTTGTTCCTAGCAACGCATATAACTTATCTACGATCTTTGGACTTGTGTTAGCGACGATACACTTCAATTAATGATAAAATATAAGAGTATTATGGAATTAAATGTAAAACAAATTAAACATATAATAAAGAAGAGGTTTCTATATACCTTGGGATAAAGTAGGTGAAAATGATAATGGAATCCTTTCTAATCATGGTTATAAAAGTAAAATGGTGTCAAAGTATATAGCAAGAATGATACATAGTGGAGTCCTAACATCCCCCCAAGCTAAAAATGTTGCATGTCCTCAGGCAACCCCTAGTCTGAATCAGAGTCTGAGTACTGGGACTGAGCATGCAAATTACTCAAGCAATAGCTGGAGAAGGTGGCATCTGTAGGAGCTCTGAATCCACTGTTGTTCTGCAAGTTTTGACATGCCAAGGCTTCATCTCTGTCAGTCAACTGGTAATGACACTGATATTTATCTGAAGGCAGCCATAAAATTGGAAAATGGAAATGATACCCAATCCAGTTTATTCCACAACGTTGAATGCAACCAATGTAATTAGAAACCCTGGATAATGCAGCTTGAAGATTGTGAGGGTTAAAAGGGTGATAATCCTGTCTTTCTTTACATGACTGCTGCCCAAACATAACATTGGCCTTCAATGCAGCAGTACCCTTTACTCTAATCTGCTGTTGACACTTAGAAAGTGTTGAAGCCTGTAACTGCTGTATATACCTCTGCATTCCTGGCTTCTGTAAGAATTTATGATATTGTGCTATGAACATGGCTGGGCTTAAAGGCTCTGGTCTGATCCATAGGAGTCTATTCTTCTCGTTATGACTGCTTGCAGTGAACGCAGTTTGCCAAGTGAGCTGGTTAGACAAAAATGAAACAAATGCCCTTATTTGTATATCTCCTGCAATTGGAATAAGATTAACTCTTCTATTGTCGGGAATGGCCTCATTATGAAGGTAGAGTTTGCACAGCAAATGCTGGTCACTCTCGGGGCCTCATTAAAAGTCTCAACAAATTTCTCTGAAGTAATTAACTCATATGGTCTGCCATCTTTTATTGCTTTTAATTGAAAATAAACTAATCGTTCAGAAAGAAAGAGAGAGTAGTTTACAGAGGGTTTGCGTGTAGCCATCAACTTCTGGACTAATGAAAACATCAAGGCCATCTTTTCCTTAGATTCCTTGACTTCCTTTTTGGAGTCCTTGAGTTGTTGCATCATCTGATCCCAACTATCCCAGTTGGCATCTACATGGTTCTGCCATTGTAACTTATGCTGGCGTAATATTATATCTTGTTCTTCAGCATATTGCTTCTTCCATTTGTTCATCTGTTCCAATTGATTCCATGGCAAGGTCTGTGTCCTGGCATCAGAAGTACTGGGTTGGGACGTTGTTTGAATGGCTACACTGACTAACTTAGAACGAGATATCTGTGATGATGCTTCTGTCCGAGTGGCTGCATTAACTGGAAAAGGAGGAGATATCTGCGGTGGTGCTTCTGTCTGAATGGCTGCATTAACTAGCAAAGGCCGAGGTATCTGTGGTGGTGCTTCTGTCTGAATGGCTGCATTAACTAGCAAAGGGCGAGGTATCTGAGGTTTGATTTCTTTTTCTTCCTTTATAGAGAGCCCTACTGGTTCTTGTGGAGCAGTAGGGCATCCCTCTTTTATTCCAGCTAATGTAGATGCCCCAGATAATTGAATTTTAACTAGTTTGTAGCCTGCATCCTGGTAAATGTTGCCACACTCCTGGCACATGTATTCCTTGCATGGCTCCTTATTTTGCATTGAGGTTGTGTGTGCTAACATATAGAGATTCAGTTCTCTATCAAAAGCCTCTCGAGCCATGGTTAGTTCATTCTTGTAAGCTTCCAATTCAGACTTCAGGAATTCATTCTCCTCCAATAAAGATGTCATAGTATGCAAACCTTGTGCGCTGGTTGACTCTGTTGGGGTAGTCTGTTGATCCACAGTCGTAGCTAGTTCTTGTGGGACAGCTACTGCTGATCTCCCACTATCATCATGCTTGGTGTATTTTTGTACCACAGTGGCTGGTTCTTGTGTTTCAGCCACTGGGTAAGTGACTGGTTCTTGTGTGACAGTCACTTCTTGAGCCATAAACAATGTCGTATTATCCCGGGGCACTGGTTCTTGTGTGGCAGTGCCACCGGACGAGACGGGTTGGGAGGTTTGAAATGGGGATGAAGATTAGAGTTTTAACAGAAGAGTGGCAGGGTCAGGGGAAATGGAGGTGAGTCCTGTCTCAACAGTCATCTTCATTTTTCTTTTTGGTAGGAAGGCAGCAAAATCACTGCCTTTCCTTTTATTTGAGGGGGAGGGTTCTTCTCTGGGGGAAGGGCTTTCAGAAGAAGTGAGGATTTGGAATCTAGCCCTTGTCCGTCGTCTGGAGACTGAGACTGTTGGGGTTCTCTTCTTTTTATAAGTGGGTGGGGAAGGGGGTGTTAGAGAGTCGTCACTAGGAACAGAAATAGTGGGGACAGTTGACTCTGCTAAGTGGGGCGAGCTCGGGGTTGGGTCAACTGGAGAATATGGAATATCGTCCTGCTGTCCTTCATAAGGAATTTCAGGAGTATCATGAGAACTTTCGGGTTGTTGGGACGTTTGAGCCTGCTGAGGAATTTCAGGCAGCTGGGGAACAGGGAGTGGGACATGCAGAGGGGGATTTTGCTGAGCAAAACCCCTTTGTATTAACAACTGGCATAAACGGTGGTGGGTGAGGGATAACATTGGGAATTTAGAGCGTCTACAATAATAAGACATGTTTCTAATACAACCAAGCAGATAATAGGGGATATTAATCAGTCGTCCATTTCTCAAATGATTCATCAAGACAAAATCGTGATTGTACACTACCTGGTAACGCCCTTCACACGTTAAGTAGTGTTTGATGAACTCTGCCACCGATGGCCATGGTTGAGGAAGTGAGTGCAGACTAACCCCGCGGCCTTTGAGTTCCACCGGCTCATCTGGACGAAGAAAATCTTGCTGCGCATTGAAAATAACCTGCTTTCTGCTGAACCAGCGAGTACCAATAGCTGGCAACCCTGATACCTGAACTATGTCCTCCTCTGTTACTGAAATGCGAACCCCTTGGACCACTGAAAAATCGCCTTGAAGGTTTTGTGCAAACTCTAAGACTTGTTCCTGGTCAAATTCACCCAATCTTTCAAAATATACTGTCCATCCCGCTTGCTGGAAAATCTGATAGGCTTCGGGAAACAATTGAAGAAGATTTATGGAGCCGGGCTCATGTCTAATGGCCGACCCTCCCATGGCTGTAGCTTTGAGTTATACGCAGAGGCACAGAACACAGTAAACACAGACCCTGATCGCGCTAGTTGTTGCAACAGAGGCTGCAAGGTCTAAATGACGGCGGCAGTGGATATGACAAGGGACAGAGGCTTGGTTAATGCGAAATGATTGTTCAATTTTTGAAATTCCCCCCCCTACGTATGGTGTAATGATGATTGGGCGTGTGAAGATCTGTAATCATTATGAATGAAATCCTCTCTTTAATATAATTTAACTGAATTACATTAAAACCTCATACCTTACATTTTTTTTTACCTTTGGTTTAATAATTCGAAGTGTCGATTGCTTCAAAATGGCTTAATGTACATGGAAGAATCTGTAGATTTCTTTGAAATTTAGAACAGGAGTGTAACTGGATCTGGTCAGTGCTGAATAATTTTTCACCAGAAGGATCTGAAGTATAATCGTGGAGAACCAAAAATCTTATATAACAGTGAAGAGAAATGATGTTTTAATGATAACAGGTTGCTGAAACAGGTGTTTCAGCAACGGAAAAAATGAACGGTACGTTGCTGAAACAGGTGTTTCAGCAACGGGAAAAATCAGAGAAATGGGATAAATGACTTGGTTCTGTAAACAGTAGGGAAAATATTTGATGGGGAATAATTTCAGCAGTAAGGGATGGGAAATACTGACTGAAGAAAGATATTTCAGGGATGGTAGGGGTGGAAAAAAATGGAGAAATGGGAATAATGTAGGAATGGGTATGAAGGGATATTGCTAGGAAATGGGGTAAAATGATGGGAACAAGCTTCTGTGATTGAAGCTTCAGATCTTCTCATGATGAATCTGTCCTCCTTACTGAGCTTTTCCAGAATCTGCAAAATTCAATTGTAATATGCCAATCCTTGACAGGGATTATTAGTGCTAGAGCTAATCTAATACTAAAAAATACAGTGCAGAAAATTAAATGCTGTGAGGAGCAGAAGACTCCCCTAGAAAAAGATAATGAATATCAGTCATGCAAGCAGTCTTGAAATCCTATTTAGAAACAGGGCGCTGATATAGACGGAGCCTATGACCATTGACTAGTAGAGGTGTTTTAGAATCATCAATTGTTAAAAGTCTTACCGTTCCATTTGGAAAAACAGCATCTACCTCATATGGTCCGAGCCAGCGTGTACGTAGTTTACCCTGAAAATTTTCAAACCGAGAGTCATACAACAAGGCCCAATTACCTTTTTGGAACTGCTTGTGTTTGATCATTTTGTCATGCCACTTCATCCTTTGTTGCTGTATCATGGTTGTTTAATGGATGGCATCTAATCTCTTTTCATCCAACTCCAGAAGCTGCTGCAACCTAGCTGTCTGCACATCATTCAAATCAAGATTAACAGCTAAAGCAGTTCTTAAAGTTTTAATCTCAAATTCCACAGGAAAAACAACATTTTTACCGTAAACCAATTCATAGGGCGAAAAACCTGTAGTGTTTCTCCAAGTAGTTCTGTAAGCCCATAATGCCTCAGGGAGCTTTTGGGACCAATCCTTCCGGTTGTCCTTCACTGTTTTAGTTAGAATGGCTTCTAAAACTTTATTTGTGCTTTCCACCTGCCCATTGGCTTGGGGGTGGTATGGTGTAGTCATTCTATGTTGAATATGATATTTGTGAAGGGTAGATTTAAAACCATGAGAATTGAATGGAGGTCCTCCATCAGTAACTAGCTCTCTAGGGATTCCAAATCTAGTGAAGATTTCTTCAAATAAGAAGGCTAGGACAGCCTCTTAATTGGCTCTAATAAGTGCTTTAGCCTCCACCCATTTAGTCATATAGTCTGTGCAGACTAATATATAAGTTCTTTGATTGGATGGAGGGTTAATGGGTCCTATAAAATCCAAGGCCCATCTTTCAAATGGTTCAGAAACTACCTGGGGGTTTAATGGCATTTGGTCTCTATGATTGGGTTGACCCATTCTCTGGCAGCTGTCACAAGCCCTTACATATTTCTTTGCATCCTTGAATAATGAGGGCCAATAGTAACCTATCCTCAGAATTTTGTGTGCTGTTCTCTTATCAGCAAAATGCCCTCCACAAGGGCCATCATGACAAGCTTTCAATATGTCATACACTTCATCTTCTCTAATTCATCTTCGGATCTCCTGATCAAGCCCAGTGTAGAAAAGACACCCGCTTATCCAGCTATACCTGGCACTTTGTTGAACAATTCTTCTCTTTTCTCTGTATGACAGGTGTGATGGTAATTTTCCTGCAACCAAATAATTAGCAATATCTGCATACCATGGAGAGTGAGCAGAAATTGCAAACAAATACTCATCAGGAAAAGAATCATCTACTGGAATATCATTGTCAGTTTTTAACCGTGAAAGGAAATCAGCCACCACATTTTCTTTACCAGGCCGATCTACAATTGTGATATCAAATTCCTGCAATAATAATAGCCATCTGGTAACTCTAGCATTTGTGACAGATTTGTTCATTAAATACTTAATAGTTGAATGATCAGTGTGCACAAAAGTAGAATAACCAGTGATATAGTGTCGAAATTTATTAATGGCATAGATTACTGCAAGAAACTCTTTCTCGGTAACTGTATAATTAAGCTCAGCAGGGGTCATATTTTTACTAATAAAGTAGATAGCATAAGGAAGATGATTTTCCTCTTGTCCCAATACAGCTCCAATTGCAGTGTCTGAAGCATCAGAAGATATATGGAAAGGGAGACTCCAATCAGGCCCCCTCAAAATAGGAGCAGTAGACAACTGATGCTTGAGTTCTTCAAAAGCTTTCTGACAAGAATTAGTCCACTTAAATTCAGCATTTTTCATAAGCAACACAAATAATGGAGAAGCTATCTTAGAGAAATCTTTAATAAATCTTCTGTAGTATCCAGCATGTCCTAGAAAACTTCTCACATCAGTTTGAGTTTTAGGAACAAAAAGATTCTGAATGACCAATATTTTAGATGGATCTACCTGAATACCTTGAGATGAAATGAAATGTCCAAGCACTATTCCTTCACTCATCATCATATGGCATTTTTCAGTACTTAGGGAGAGGTGAGCTTGTATACATCGTTTAAGTACTTTCTCAAGGTTTTGTAATGCATCTCCAAAAGACACACCATAAGGAGTAAAATCATCCATAAATATTTCCATAGAATCATTCAGCATATCAGAAAAAATTCCTATAACAGCTCTTTGAAAAGTTGCTGGTGCATTACATAGCCCAAATGGAAGAACTCTATAGGCAAAAGTTCCCCAAGGACTGGTGAAAGTGGTCTTGTCCTGGTCTTGGGGTGCAATTCTTATCTGATTATACCCACTGAATCCATCTAGAAAAGAAAATAATTTCTTCCCTGCCAGACTATCCAACACCTGATCAATGAAGGGTAAAGGAAAGTGATCCTTTTGAGTAGCTTTGTTTAAGGCTCTGTAGTCAACACATACTCTCCATTTCCCATTTTTCTTAGGGACAATTACTAATGGGGAAACCCATTCACTGTCAGATATAGGGTATATAAATCCTGCATTAAGAAATTTTTGAAGTTCTTCCTTAACAATTTCTCTTAAATTAGGATTCATTCGTCTTTGGGGTTGACAAACAGGTCGGCATCCTTCTTTAATGTAAATTCGATGAGTACATAATTCAGAAGAAATACCTTTCATATCCGTGTAATCCCATGCAAATGCCTCCTTATATTCATGCAATAACTTCATTAATTGCTGTGTTTCAACATCTGTTAGGTCAGGATTTATGTTTAATGTCTTGCCGGGTTCAATTTCAACTGTTATGCTTTTAGATGAGATTGTGGTTACAGTCTGAGATGAGTCTTCAGATTCAATCTTTTCTTGTGCACCAGTTTCAAAAATTGCAGTTAATTGATTGTGTGTTTCAGCAATGACAGAAGAAGGTTCACAAATAAAATTGTTAATTATCTCATCCTCTGTATTGTCTTTAAGAGTTAAAGCTTGTCCAATAGTTAGAATAGGCTGAACAGCATTATCATCATAATCCATCCATATAGAATCTTCATTATTAATTACTGGTGTAGCATGAGGATAAAGAGTAAGTTGTTTTGTTTCATAACCATTAGAAATTGTCATTGAACCAGATCTGCAACTGATAAAAGCATCAGCTGTGGCCAGCCATGGCCTTCCTATAATTAAGGGATGTCCCCCCAGCTTTGTTTTAGTCTTCAATACAACAAAATCAGCTGGGTATTTCCAGGATTCAACTGAAATAAGTAGATCCTCAACAACTCCTTCAGGTTTAATTGTAGAACGGTCAGCAAACTCTAAAATGGTGGGTGTATCTCTGATTGTGTTATTCAGCTGTAACAATTGTGAGGTTTCAAGAGTCATTATATTAATTGCAGCACCTAAATCTACCAGAACTTGGGGAATCATTGTTTTACCAATCTGAACTGTTACTGTAGGATGGCCGGGATCACCATATTTCACAGGAGGGGCTTTTCCGAACATTAATGCAGACAAGTCTCCCATCACATGAACTGTAAGGGGGTCCTTGGTTTTCCTACCAGGTTTCTTAACACAAATATCCCTTAATGTTCTGGCATAAATTGGTACATCTCTTAATGCTTGTAAAAGTGGAATTTTAACATAAAAATTTTGCAATTCCCCTAGAAAATTAAAAGCAGGTGTTTCAGCTGTTCTGGTTAAAACCAAACGCTCGGGGAATGGTGGTTCTGTTATTTCAACATTCTTGTTAGGAGGTGGTTGTGCTTCTTTATGTTTCTCAGTTTCTTCTTTATCAGAATCAGAAGAAGTTATGTCATCAATAATAGGCTCTACTATTTTTCCAGATCTCAAATGAATATCGTTACATTGCATAGTAGGAAATATAGACTGATTCTGAATATCAATGACTTGCACAACTTTATTATTAGGGTTAGGATTTGGTTGCACATGTAGCTGGGGTCTCATTTGGTTATTTGGCGGAGCATTTGATGGCAGAGGAAGTGGTTGTTGGAATTGAGGCAATTGATTTGGATACGGGAGTGGTTGACTTCTCCAATTTGAATTCCAAGGGTTGAAAGAAGATGGCTGCTATGGAGGCCAAGGAGTCCACATTGAAGGGTCAACAAAGGGAGGGTTTGATTGCTGCATGGGTGGGAAATTCATTTGATTTAAGGGTGGGTATTGCATTTGATTGAAGGGAGGGTAATTTGTTTGGCCAAAAGCAGAATAATTGTTCCAACGATTAAATGGCATACTAGGATTCATACCTTGTCCTTTTGGTTGCCATTGTCTTCTTTGAGTTAGCAGATAAACTGCTTCAGCTTATTCTTCCGTTGGCTGCAATGCTGCCTTTATTCCTGGCAGAGATGGACATTGTTTTGTCTCATGATCTTTCTCACAAAGGGTACAAATCGGTATTTTATCCATTGGGCATTCCCTCAGTGGATGTTTGTCTCTGCACTTCGAGCAAAAGACAGCCAGAGTTGCTTCTGCTTCAGCCTGCTTTTTCTTAACCTGCAAAGTGTCAATTTGTGAAGCAAAAGAACTTAACATTTCAGTTTTAAATTCTTCAAGTAAATTACCTATTTCAGCTCTTGTTGCTCCTCCATTGGCTGATTTCTGCACTCTTGAATAGGTGGAATCTCTTGTTCTGCTTCTTGCAGCTCCCCTAGAACACCTCTTAGCAAGTTCACAAATCTCATCATATGATTCCTTAGATATATCTCCTTTGGCAAGCATGTTTAACATATCTAAACAATCATCCCTTAAACCTTTAAGTAATATTGTTTTGCGAATTTCCTTACTTATATTCGGATGATCAGATCTCTGTATATTGTACTGCAGCCTTTCTATATAGTCCTCCGGACTCTCATCCGTCTTTTGTGTCATATTGAATAGTTCATCCTTCTTTTCTCTCGTCCGGCAGTAGTCTTGATATTTAAGCAGAAATTTCTGTTTCATCTGCTCCCATGTTGTGATCACCTGACTTCCAAGGCTCATGAACCATCTTAAAGCATTCCCTTTTAAGGTGGCTGGAAACAGTTTCAAATTTTGAGCATTAGTAACATAATCATAACTTCTGCATAATATATCAAATTCAAAAAGAAATTCATCCGGATCTTCGGAGGATAAACCATGAAAGTTAGGTAAAGCAGACAATGGAATGTTTTTCATAGGAGTTATCCCTACAGGGAGATCACTGATAGGAAATCCCAAGGTAGAGAGGGAATTTTCATCCCTTCTTTCTTCTTCAGGATCTACACGTCCTCCACCAAAGAAACCATCATTGTTACCTTCCATTGTTGGCTCTCCTATTGCACTTGCTCGATCTTCAAGATCTCCTATTGGCTCTTCAAAGTTCTCTGCTGGATGTCCAACACTTTCTATTATTTCCTCAATGTACTCTGCTGACTTACTAACACTTCCTTCTGACTCTCCAGCACTGACTGCTGGGTCTTCTATATTTTCAGGACCCACAACTTCCTCTGTTTTGTAATCTGATTGAGGGGAGTGCTGAAATTTTGATCTTCGAGAACTTAATCTTTGTGATGATTCAGCTTTTGATACAATATCATCAATAAAAGTCTTTCTTCCTCCCCTTCCTTTGCCTTTGCCACCTGTGGGGTTAGTTTTCTTCTGGTTTCCGCGTCCTCTCATACAATCTGCACATTTAAAAAGAAAAGATTAATGCTTTTGAAATCTATAATTACCTTCCCCGGCAATGGAGCCAAAATGTTGGTCGCTTTAATTGCTTTCACAATTCAAGCTCCACATAAATTGTCAACCCGAGGAAGTCTTTTTATTTCAAATATAATCACGCACTGGATATGCTCAATTTCAAAAGCAGAAACAATGTTGTAGTAAAAAGCCACACAATTAGTAATCTCACAAATCTACTGATTCACACTCTGCTTAATCAAAGCTGAAGTCAATTAAGTTATAGCAGAAATAATTTCTATATTGCAGTTACAATCCAAACAAAGGAAGATCAATATGCAAGGAAAGAAATCAATCAACCACAGCAGGAACAGGACCCTCTTCCTTAGTAGGAACTTCAGCACCTGATGCCTGACACTTAATCACACTGTAGGAAAAGTAACTTCAAGAGATCAAGACCCTATTCCCATGAACAGGAACCTTCAGCACTTGTTCTCTTGTTTCTAATCACACTGCAGGAAAAGGAAAGCAATTGATGAGAGCAGAACCCTATTCCTTTATGCAAGAATCTTCAGCACCTGCCTCTCAACATTATACATTCATACAACCAATAGAAATGGATTTCTCAACTTCCAAGAGTGAATGCATTCAATACATGCAGCGCTAAAGAAACAGAGTATTACTAAACTGTGTAACTAATGTCCAACAGCAGAATTAAAGCGAAGTGCAAACAACATAAAGAATTAAACAAATTACAGAAATCAAAGGGTGAATCTTGTGAGGAAGGCGGGCCCTTTTCCTCTCACAAGATTCCCCGGGGGAAAGGATTAAATTGGAACGCTCAAAAGAAGAATTTATTCATCTGTCAAAGTAGCTGATACATTACAAATGGAGACTAGCTCCAGTTCTCACACAATACTCTCCTGTAGCTTTACAACAATTGAACTCCCCTCTAATGATGATGTCTCCTCTTTTTAAAGAGGAGACATCTTTTACAATTTACATGAGATCGAATCTACGTTATCTCAAATCTGTTCTCTTTCCCAAAACAGGACTATTCTGTTCTTCCAAGAAAAGATACTGTTACAACAGAGACATCAAGAATGCTATCTTCGGGATAATCCAGGTAACCGTGTCTTCATGCTGTTGCTGTTATTCCACAAAAAGTTCTTCCAGAATCGCAAATTACGCATGACGGAATTTGCGTGCTTGACGGCTGTTTCAGCAACTGAGTCAGCTGTTTCAGCAACGGCCGCTTGTTCCTAGCAACGCATATAACTTATCTGCGATCTTTGGACTTGTGTTAGCAACGATACACTTCAATTAATGATAAAATATAAGAGTATTATGGAATTAAATGTAAAACAGATTAAACATATAATAAAGAAGAGGTTTCTATATACCTTGGGATAAAGTAGATAAAAATGATAATGGAATCCTTTCTAATCATGGTTATAAAATTAAAATGGTGTCAAAGTATATAGCAAGAATGATACATAGTGGAGTCCTAACACCGAGCACCCTTGGTCGTGCGGTGTCACACAGCGTGACACGGTGCGCCCAGCCGCACAGAGGCACAAGATAAAAAATGGTAAACGGGCCACCCGAATGTGCACAAGTTGGCACTCGAGCGGTCACAAGTTAGAAAATGTGACACGGACACCCTCGCATGAAACAGCCAGACCCGGGCGCGCTTGGTCCTGCAGCGTCACACGACGCGACATGGCGCACCTGGCCGCACGGAGGCATAAGGTAGAAAATGGTAAATGGGTCACCCAAACGTGCACAAGCTGGCACTTGGGCTGTCACAAGTTAGCAAATGTGACATGGGCACCCTCGCACGAAATGACTAGACCAGGGTGCCCTTGGTCGTGCGACGTCACACGGCGCGACAAGACGCGCCCGGCCACACGGAGGCACAAGGTAGCAAACAGTAAATAGGCCACTCGAACGTGCATAAGCTGGCACCCGGGTGGTCACAAGTTAGAAAATGTGACATGGGTGCCCTCGCACAAAACAGCCTGACCCAGGCGCCCTTGGTCATGAGGCGTCACACGCAGCGACACGGTGCGCCCGGCCGCCTGGAGGAACAAGGTAGCAAATGACAAACAAGCCGTCCGAACGTGCAAATTAAGACACTCATGTAGTCACAAGTTATAAAATCTGACACGAGCGCCCTCACACGTAACGGCCCGCCCCAAGTGCCCCTGGTCGTGAGGCGTCACACACCGCGACACGGCGCACCTGGCCGCTCGAAGGAACAAGGTAGCAAACGGAGAATGCGCTGCCTGAATGTGTAAATTAAGACACTTAGGTGGTCACAAGTTAGCAAATCTGACAAGGACGCCCTCGCACGTAACGGCCCGACCTGGGCGCCCTTGGTCGTGCGGTGTCACAAGGCGCGACATGGCGCGCCCGACTGCCCAGAGGAACAAGGTAGCAAATGGAAAATGGGCCACCTGAACGTGCACAAGGCACCCGGGTGGTCACAAGTTAGCAGATGTGACACGGGCACCCTCGCACGAAATGGCTAGACCTAGGCGCCCTTGGTCCTGCGGTGTCACACTGCGCGACACGGCGCGCCCGGCCACATGGAGGCACAAGGTAGTAAATGGTAAACAGGCCACCCGAACGTTTACAAGCTGGCACCTAGGCAATCATAAGTTAAAAAATGTGACATGAGTGCCCTTGCACGAAACGGCTCGACCCAAGCGCCCTTGGTCATGCAGCGTCACACGGCGCGACACGGCGTGCCCGGCCGCACGAAGGCACAAGATAGCAAACGGTAAATGGGCCACCCAAATGTGCACAAGATGGCACCTGGGCAGTCACAAGTTAACAAATGTGACATGGGCACCCTCACATGAAACGACCAGACCCGGGTGCCTTTGGTTGTGCGATGTCACACGACGCGACATGGCGCGCCCGGCCGTACAGAGGCACAAGGTAGAAAATAGTAAATGGGGTGCCTGAATGTGCACAAGCTAGCATCTGGGCAGTCACAAGTTAGAAAATGTGACACAGGTGCCCTCGCATGAAACGACCTGACCCAGGCACCCTTGGTCGTGCCACTAGTAAATTTGGCCCAATTTCCGACGACCAAAGTGTCATTATTTCGGCACCTTGTCGTCGTAAGAGTGACAATTTGAGGCCGGTCAAAGCGTGGTTAGCCTTAGATTCACAATTACGACACTTTCATAAAGCGTCGGTATTGCGACGCTATCCAGAGGCGTTGGGCGACCTCACATGGCGTGACACGACGCACCTGACCGAACGAATATCCCACAAGGGAGCAAACAGAAAACGGGCCACCCGAACGTGCACAAGGCACCTGGGTAGTCACAACTTAGAAAAAGTGATACCGGCGCCCTCGAGCAAAACGACCTGAATTGAATGCACCAAGTCGGGCGACCTCGCATGGCGCGACAGAGCACGCCCGACTGAACGATGCCACAAGGGAGAAAACGACAAACGGGCCGCCCGAACATGCACAAGGCACCTGGGTGGTCACAACTTAGCAAAACTAATATGGGTGCCCTCAAACGAAACAACCCAACCCGAACGCGCCCGGTCGGGCGCCCCTCGCATGCATTAAGAAAGAACCTCCTTGGTTGTACAAAATAATAGATCCACAACCCATTAGAGAAGTAGAATAGATATATTTTAATTCATTTCATTTATGTTGTTTCTTTATTTGTGTTAAGATTTATTTCTTATGGGTGGTGTGCACCTTTCACTTATATTTCATAACATATAGTTAACATTTAACCATTGAATTACATAGTGAACCAATCAAATCAGAGTATTGTTACAACACAACTTAACAAAGATTAATAGCATATAAGTGTCATTATTACGACACCCTCCAAAGCGTCGCTATTGTGGCGACTACCTCCAAACGTCACAATTGCAACACTTAGACATTGTGTCACAATTGCGACGTTTGGAGGCATCCGTCACAATAGCGATGCTTTGGGGCATAGTGTCGCAATTGCGACGTCTTCCTCCAAATGTCGCAATTGTGACACTTTGTCTAAGTGTCGGTATTGCGACACTTATCTCTAAATGTCGGTATAGCGATGGTTTCGGGCGAGATTTGAATAAGTTTAAAAAATTTGGGGAAATTTATGACATTTGGTCAAAAGTGTCAGAACCAAGTGTTGGAATTTCCACCAAAAGTACTAGTGTGGGTTAGGGGATAAGGGTTAAGGGTTTATAGGTTTAGGGGTAAAATGGGTTAGGAGTTTACAGGTTTACGGTTTAGGGGGTTCAATGGGTTAGGGGCTTAGGGGTATAGGGTGTTAAATGGGTTAGGGGTTTGGAATTAGGGTTTAAGGTGTTAGAGGTTTAGGGTTTAGTGGGTTAAGTGAGTTAGGGGTTTAGAGTTTTAAGGGGTTATGGGATTTAGCAGTTAAGGATTTTAGGGGTTAGGGGTTAGGGATTAATGGGTTTAGGGTTTAGGGGGTTAAATGGGTTAAGGTTTTAAGGGTTTATGGGGTTAAATAGGTTAGGGGTCAAGAATGAGGGTTTAAGGGGTTAGGGGTTAAGGGTTTAGATGTTTAGGGTTTAGGGGGTTAAATGGGTTAGTGGTTAAGGGTTTAGAGGTTTAGGTTTTAGGGGTTAAATGGGTTAGGGGTTGGGAATTAGTGTTTAATGGATTAGGAGTTAAGATGATATTTCCTTGGTCTATGTTTGTGCACAATAGTTGCTTATTCTTTGTGTCTCAATGTAACAATTTTGTAGGTACTGTTGCTTGTTTTCATGTCTTCTCTATTTATTAAATTCTAGTATTTGTTAGCCATTGCTTTACATTTATTGATGAAAATTTCTATTGCAATAAAACCAAATGTATGTTCAATCTCCAGTTTTAAACGCAGCCACAGTGTTGTCACATAATTTAATTCCAGAGAATGGCCATATGGTGAAGTCTCAATAACCACACTACACCTCATGACTACTACAAAAAAGCTTAATTTCAAGTGCCCCACATTCATGAGAAAGTTGTCTCTTATGCTCTTGCTCCACTTGACATTGGGGAAGAGAGAGGGAGGTAGGAGAGAAAGGGAGAGAGAAGAAGGGCGAGAGATAGGACTTAAGAGAGAGGAACGAGTATCATAGAAGAAAGAATATGTGACCAAATTACTCTATATGGATATGGGAGATAGGGGAACCCTACCTACCTAAATAAATGTCTAAACCAAACGTGGTGTAATTGTCTATAATGGTGGTCAATTATACGAGGAGAGGATTTGACAAAGAGGCACTAGATTTTTAATGTGATATGAAACAAACAAGTACCGAACCTAACCATTTCACATTTACCAATGTTCTCTTTGCAAGTGCTAATTTGGTAAATTTGGAACATGGCAAAGGAGTCTTGTTTTTTGATCACCTCCCACGAGGATTCACCGATTGTTAGAACACAATGCTTGTTTTTGCATCTTCTAGATCATCATCACTTCCACCAACACCTCATCCAATAACACTAGTATAAAACGTCTATGGCTTGTGGCAGTGAAAAGGAGCATAATTTATGCACCCTCAATATCTTCTACATGTAGCTCTCCTCCCAAATCAAAGCCACTATTTTTGTGTGTTCACTTTGTTTTGAATCTTGTGAAAACATCCTAAGGTAAGGAGCTATTGCACCAAAGTATTGATCCTACACTATGTGTCATATCCACTGAAGGAGAACATGTTCCAAAAAATAGGTAAATTATCACGACTATCCCTCTATGGAATGTTGAGAACTCTAAAATGCCACATGCTCATTAATGAAATATATAAATTGATAACTTTTGTAGAATACTTGAAGTCACACTGAACTTGGACCAAAAGGCTCAGGATCTGGGTAGCGCAAAGGAACATCCACAATATGATTCTCATCTCGATCATTTTTCATGAATACCTCTTGGAGTTGAAATTCATATTCCAAGTTCTATAGAACATCTCCCATGGAAGGCCTATCGAAGCCTATCTCTTCCAATAACGTTTTGGTACTCCCTAAACATTTTTAGAGAACAAGAGTTGATGGTCCCAACAAGGTGAGGGTCAATGATTTTTTCAAGCTTGCCCTTCTTTTTCCATTGAATTTCCCACTCTTCTATATTGAGTTGTTCTCTGGGAAAAACAAGATTAAGATTTTCCATGGCACACAATAACTCTATTAACACTACAAAAGAATACACATCAGATTTATCGGTCAGTTGCTGCCTTTTGTAGTATTCAAGATCAAGGTACCAAGGGCCAAAACTACCTTTGGACCCAATATTTGAATGTCCAAAGTCCTCCATATTTTCTCGTGATCCTGTTATTGTGGAGATATTTGAAATTTAGATAATCCCATAGGATTCACAACAGGGGAATTAGATTGCATTGACCATATATTGGAGCTTTATTGGTATCTCGCCAATCAAACAGTTTTCCAACAAGTCGAGGGAGTCTAAATTGGTGCAGTTGAAAATGAAAGGCAATATTTTTCTGTCGAGGCAAAATCCCATGATGCTAAGCTTGAAAAACCTCTCATTATTGCATGTCATGCCTTCGAGCTCTGAGATGGTGAAGTTGCAGGGGTTTTGATCTTGTCTCCAATCCACGGTCACACCTTCGAGCTCTAAAATGGTGACATTGTAGGGGTTTTTATCTTGTCTCTGGTCCACTGCGTGAGCTTGGGTACATAAACTCGGCACCATGTCGGGTTAAGGGAATTCGACGAATAAATCTCGATAGATAAATGGAATTATGGAGACATTAACTATCATACATATTTGGTTTCCTCTATCAATGTACCAAAGTCGTTGATCCTCAAAAAGGATCCTTCTTCCCATTCTTTCCTCCAAAATCAGGGTTCATTAGTGCTGCCATATATGTTAACAAGCACCCTTCACCATATCCCCCATCAAGAAATCTGAGCTGTCAAACAAAAATGTGAAGCTCAATCTCTCCATCATCGAGGGTTATATGACATGTCTTGTAACTGTGCAAAGAATATTCTTTTCAATACATTGCTAGATGGTGGTATGATGCAGATATCCCATTTAATGTTGCTTGCTCACCTTATTACAAAGCTATGTAGAACTCTATTATAGCTATAGGAAAGGGCTTCAAAGTCCCTACTATGCATGACTTGAGGGGATCTCTTTTGCAAAAAGAGATTTACTACTTTGATTATTAATCAAATATAAAACTAATAATATTTTTTTATTCAAAGTTTAATTTGATATAATCATGTAAATTATGTATTAAATGAAATAAATATATTCATTGGTAGAATTCCCATAGAAATTGACAAAACTGAACACATTTATCCGTTATTACACAATAAACCATACTTAAATATTTTGAATTACATATTTATCACCATTAATAAAGGTTTATATATTATTAAAAATTTAAATAAAGTTCATACATAAACAGTTAACAAAAGTTCATAATACCATTAATTAAAAATTAACCAAGGTTCATATCAAACGACTAATAAAATTTCATACACCATTAAAAAACTAATTAAGGTTCATAACTAAATTAAAAAAGGCTCATACAATACTCCCCAATGGGGGTGACGCCTGAGCAACACGTGGAAGGCGTCTTGCATGAGTAAATATAAGTGGAGCGAGGGTGAGGGACAGTACTCCTGGTCCCTTCACCATAATGCATGCAACGAGAGAGTTACTGGCTTCATGTTGGCAATTCGTGTGAAAAATAACTACACATTGGAGTTCGGAAGTGGTGAAAGGATAAGGCAAGGGAAGATGAGGGAGCCCAACATTAGACTCATAAATATGGTTTGGTGTTGGTCCTAATGGTGGCCTATGAAGAGGTGCGTAAATGTCGTGGGAAGGTTTACAGAGGGAGTGGCTTGTGTGTTCTTGTTGTGGGCATTTCCTGGTGCGGTGTGTTCAACTGGTCCCTGCTGCTCTGTTTCTTAGCCATTGACTGTGTCAGGGTTAAGGATGGGAAGTTGAAGGGAAGTGAGATCACTGGTTTTCATTTTTCTTGGCTTTCGGTGAGCCTGTTTTTTCATGATAAGAGAGGAAGCTAGAATTTTCAGTCCATGAAACCTCGAGGGTGGTGGTGAAAAACAAGTTTCTTTTCCGAATTTAATGCCCTCTAGCGTGGGTGTGACAGTGTTTGGTGGATCTGTGTGTGGTCTCTATGTGGAGAATTTGGAGGTTGGTCACTACCTTGGGGGTTCTTACGCTTAGGCTTCGGCTACTTTGTCATCGTTTATTGTTCAATTTCCTGTGTTGGTTTGGTGAGTCATGGTATTTGGTTTTTCTAGTGGTGGAAGTCTTTATTTGGTAGTGGGAGGTGTCTCCGTGCTTCCCTGTGGTGGTGGGAGATGAAGTTTGGCTCCTTCATTGGTGGTGTTTATTTTCTATAGTGGAGGGTCTAGTCTATGGACTCTAAACACGACGGGGTTCCTTGACCTTGGATAATTATGAAGCCCGCAGTGTGGTATGGGTGTTCTCCCTCCCTTGTTGGCCATGGCCCTGTGGGGGTGGCAGACTCAGGAATAATCATGGCGGCTCCATGATAGGGTGGAAATATTGCGGGGCATGCGTGACTCACTAGTGTGGGTGCGCATGGGGGTTGTGGAGGAGGTAAGAAGGGGGATAGCAGAAGTGGGGGTTTGAGGGTTCAAAATCAAAGTCATCGGGGAGGAGGAGGTCATGGTGGCAAGGGAAATCGTGGGATTGATTGATTTGAGGTAAATGGGGGGTAGGTTATCCAACAATTTTTCCTAGAGAACTGTCGTGCACTTATCAACAGCCTAATGGAAGGAGTGGACATAACTAAGAGATTATGTCATGAGGAGCATGTAGAGCAGATGGTAACATTTGACCGAATGCACTTTTTACAGTGCCAAGTCTAGGAGAGACAGGTAGTAATTTGGCGAGGCCAAAATCAACTCACTGAGAAAGTAGAAAAGCTGGAGACTTGGTTGGCACACTTTGAAGGGCACGGTCAGTGTGACTTTTGTCCTCCACCACATCTAGGAACAACCCCAGACAACTCTCAATCCATCATGTTGGATGAATAGTATTCTATTTGGTGTTCTTTAATTATGTTTTATATGTATTTTGGTGCCTCTGGGGCAATTGTTTATGGACAATGTCCCTAGTCCCTCTTTTGTATTTTTTTCATCTGGTGCAAATTTTTGTCAACAAACCCAGTCGAGGTGAGACCACCTATTTTGTAACTGGTTATATGTACTCCCTTTTTCCTACATGAATATAACATTGACTTACAAAAAAACAAAGGTTCATACATCATTAAAAAATTAATTAGGTTTCATACATAGATTAATAAATTTCCATACTTATTTACTAAATAGGTCTATAAATAAATATTTTAGGTTTATCTATTTAGTATTTATCAAATGTAAATATGATGATTTAGTACTAGATTTAAATGAACTCACATTTTTAACATAAGAAATGTTATATTTATCTATTTATTAAATGTAAATATGGAGTTTTAACCTTAGATTTAAAAAAACTCTCACTTTTAACATAAATCAATGAAGTTTAAAAATTAAACTTTATGCCCAAATATTAAATATAAATATAAATATTAATTTGGTTGTCTAATTAATATAATTATAACGTTTACTAAAATCATAATGAAGGCATTAGTGTAAATTTGATAGATGATACATGAAATTATGTTAATTGTAGATGAATCCATCCGCACTATTAAACTTTAGAGAAAAAAGGGTATTCATAATTTTAACACTGTAAATTCAGAGACCCCTTTGTCTCTAAATTTTAACACTACAAATGGATTCAGAGACACCTATAGTGAAGTGTAATACTTCGATACGAAAATTTCAATTTTCCATATATGGAGTGGCACAATTAAAAATTACTGACATAAATGACTAATTCATATACTTGTTGTACTTGTTATTTGGCCACATTTTTATTCTTGGACTATAATATTCATTTACATTAATCATTATTAATTTTTTCACTTATTATCTAGTCATATATTTCAATCCTAGACTAAATTAGTCATTTAAGTTGGTCGCTTTTACTTTAGTCACTTATTATCTAGTCATATATTTTATCCCTAGACTAAATTCGTCGTTTAAGTTAGTCGCTTTTAGTTTAGTCACTTATTATCTAGTCGTATATTTTATTCCAAGACTAAATTAGTCATTTAAATTAGTCTCTTTTAGTTTAGTCACTTATTATCTAGTCGTATATTTCAATCCAAGACTAAATTAGTCATTTAAGTTAGTCATTTTTAGTTCGGTCACATAAAATTGCTCAAATTTAGTAGTAATTCACTTGAAATAATTGCGGTGACTAACAATTTTAGTCACCTAGTCATTAATTTCATCATTTTTTACTAGTGTAGAGAACAATTTCTCTAGTGTAACATTTAATTTGTGCATTGCTTCAAGCAGTCAAGTATGGCATCCAGAATCCTTCTCCCCACTCTTTTGTTTTGTTGTTTTTGGGTGTTGCATGGGTTTAGAAAAAAATAAGAGTAATATTTAGATTATTCCCATTTTGATCTTGCACAACACAATCAAATTATCCGTGGATTTACTTCTCCTTAAATAAATGACACTCAAGGAAATTATGTTGTGTTATAAGATCAATAAAATGCTTTTCTTCCATATCAACAAGAATTACTGCAATCTAAAGTGATAGTTAATTTTCAAAATCTCGTTGTGACACTCTTTCACAATTGTTACAACTACAATGTTAAAATGATGACCACATGAGAAAGAGCACTTCTCCATGAAGAGCTTTTAATTCTACTATTTTATTGTATGTTTTTCAACTTTTTCTCATTTATTTGTAGTTTCATGTGTTGTAGATATGCAATGCTACTAATTTATTTTAATTATTTTGAGCTTATTTAATCCTTGGATGGGGTATGTTGCTAATAAACTCATATAAGAACAGTATTTCTTCTATTGTATACTTATTGAAGTGGTGGCTTGTGTTGGGGTTCCCATGTTTTGGCCAGATTGGCAAGACCAAAAGATGAGACAACATCAGAACCACTTTGGGGCCCTAGGATCTAGCCCTCCTGGACCCGGAGAGGGATCTCTCCAATAAACAAAGAATGATTTATCTTTGAAGCTCAAAATGAGATGTTAGGCTAGTTATGAAGCACAGAGGGGGGTTTAAATAATTTGGTTGGAGGGTTGCTGGGTTGATTAGGAGATCATGGATTGGGAAAGAAATGGGAGAAAAGGAACAAAGCAGCAGGCTGTTTCAGCCAAGAGGATAGGCCAAGACCATGCCATCCATTGGGCTATGGAGTCATGAAAGGAAATTACTTGCATCCACTGGCCAAGGCTTTCAAAGGGCATGTCATCTAATACTAAAGGATCTTTAGATTAGAGAGTGGGGTGGAACATTAAGGAAGGAAAGTGAAAGAAGGAGAACAACCAGATTTCTGTCTATAGATCAGGTCAGAGGTCATTTAACTCCAGACCTTCTTGGACATACTCAAAGGCAGCTCTCAAAGAGACAATGGGGCTGCTTATAGATCGGACCAGAGGTCATTTAACTCCAGGTCTGCTTTAGCAACTCCAAGGGAAAAATAGAGATAAGATTACAAAGAAACATCTAAGAAGCAAACCCCCAAGTTCATACATCAGCCAGCAGGCAATAACATCCACTGCACTGGTTAAACTCCACGAATTTACTCTTAGATACACATGAAGAAGAAAACATAAAGGTAGGGAGAGCAGACAGCATAGGGCACCTAACATGGGTGAATCCTATACCATTATTCTGATGCCTACCAGCAGAACATGAAACAGTATGAAAATGTAAATAACAGAGTTAAGAAAAACATCACCAATAGTAATAGACCAGGATCCTATGAAATGTGCTTTGATTAATTGATGCAAAACCAGTCATGTAAAATATGGCTCAATGGCTAATACAGTCCCAACTTCTCCTCCCAGCCTATTACATACAAACTACTCTGCAACTTCTTCCCAAGGCTGTTCTAACAGTCAAACTGAATCCCTCTAACAACAGATGCCCAACAAATGAACAAAAACCTTTACATTATGTTCTCGGGGATCTTTTATAGGAGAAGAGAGGAAATAGAGGTTGATGAACGATTAAATTGATCTCATTAAAACAGAATCGGCGGAAGTGTCCACGCCCATACTGCTTAATGGAAAAATGCAGCGCTGTGTGTACTCTGAGACTGGCTCGGAGATCTCTGTTAGGTCGATTTTGACCTCGGATATTTCATTGAAGTCCTTTCTGGTGCTTGGAGCTTTGTGCTAGCCTTCTGAAATAAATGAACTGGATGGAATGATCTGCAGGTCCCTCCATGCTTATTTAATGCTACTTGACAGTCTCTTGAGAAGTTCTGTCAGTGCAATTTACTGCTTATGGGCTCGAGGAAGCATGGAGATTGTTGTAGGAGGTGTACTTCTGGAGAGAAAAACTCTGCTGTTAGGTAGCGCAGTTATGGCATTGCTGGTGCGCTCTTAATCTTCGAACAGTGCCTGAATCCTTTGACTTGTGGGGCTAGGCATTAATTATGTCAATAGAAACCACTAACCCCTTTGAAACCATCTGCTGACTTGCTGGCGATGCCAGAATTACCTCTTTGTGATGTCTGCACAACAAAATAATTCTGTTTAAAACCCGGGCAGTGACGGCGGAGGAAATGCTGTGGAGGCGGTGGAAAGATGGTGGAGCGATGGAGAAACAGTGTAAATAGCGGAGAGGAGCGGAGCAATGAATGCACGGTGTAAAACCCAAATTTTAGCGTTGGGTCGAAATACAAAGGAAATGATGGAAAAAAATGGAGCAGAGGCCATGGAGGTGGGACCCAGCGGAGGCGGAGGGCGATTAAACTAAAACCATTAGATCTTAAACCCAACGGACGGTGGAGATGTAATCAGAGGCTTACAATCGGAGGACGGGAGGCAGGACTTGCGATTACGATCGTAGGGACGATGCGATTAAGCGCTAGCTGTCAGATCATGAAACAGATGGACGGTCAGGATTGAATCGGGAGACATCGAGAAGGGGATATGATTAGCGCCAGGCCGTCCGATCGGCGGGAGAATGGACGGCTGCGATCAAATCGGGAGACAGAGGAAAAGACTGCGATCGGAGGAAATGGGAGTGCGATGACCGTCAGATCGCGCGTTGAATGGACGGCGGAGATTTAATCGGGGGGAACGCGGAAAGACTTGAGATTGCGATCGGAGGTTGGGACGCGATTGAGCGCTGACCGTCCGATCCAACCAACAGATCAACGGTGGGGACAACGATCGGAGGGGAAGGTGCGATTAAGCACTGACCGTTGGATCTGTGATCAGATCAACGGCTCACAATCAATCGGCGGGATAAAAGGAAGGCGCGATGGGTGTGAAGCGATTAATGCTGGATCGTTGATCTGCGGGAGGAATCAATGGTGGAGAACGTGATCGGAGGACTGGAAAACAGGGTGCGATTAGCGGAGGACCGTCAGATCGCGGGTTGAATGGACGGTCGGGATATGATCGGAGGATCGCAATCGGAGCGCGATGCGATCAATCAGGGAATGTCACATAAATGTTGCGATTGCGATTGACGGGGGGTTTGCGATTAGCGCCCAGCCGTTCGATCGAAGTAGATCAACGGTGCGGAACAGATCGAGGACTTAACACTGTAAACAAAGGAAATACGCACCCGCTCGGCTTCGGATTGCGATTGGCCCCCAAGGCTTAAGTGCTTGGTCTTGGGGAAGGGTCACGTGGGGAAGTGGTTAAGGGATTTGCGGGAAAGGGGCCAGGCCTTAGAATAAGGTCGGAAAGTGGGTTTTTAGCCCCTTTTAATGGATTTTAGGGCTGGGGAAGGGGAAAGATAGAGAAATAAAGGAGAGAAAAGGCCAACAAAGGTTAGGGGAGGAAATTAAAGGGGATTTTGGGGGGATTTGAAGGGTAAGAAGGGAAATAGAAGGGGAAAACAAGGGGATGAAAAGGGGCCAATTGGGGGAGAAATAAGAGGGAAAAGGGGTCTTTGGGCATTTCTTCACATAGCAGAGAGGCTTTAAAAGGGGAACCAGTAGAGGGGATTTGATCAAAGGATAAAAGACACAAAGAGGCTTCAAGGAGACTGTATTTTAAGAGGAAATGCATTCCTTGAAGACTCAAAAATGATTTAGCCCCCTATTTTCTTGTCAAAAAATTTATAGGGGGGCTAACAGTGGCTCCACATGGGGATGGCTTCTTCTTAAAGGAGTCAAGAATTCATAAATTGATCTCTTGGTGTAGGCCAAATGCCTGCTGCTTGAAACATCCTTTTCTTTCCTTGATCAGCTGCCACAAACTATGAAGACAACATATCAGCAATAAAATTCTCCCACACAACTACCTACCCTCACTATAGTCCTAACATTTTTTCTTCTTGGGTGCATTTGGACTTGCAGACCCTTTACATCATTAACTTTTACAAACAGGAAAAATAAACCTAATCTACTTCTACCCTTATTACTCCATGAGACTAGATTAGACCGTTGGTCTCATATGCTTCTCTACCTACACTACTACCTGCTAGGATTAGACTGTCAAGCAAGTTTCTTCTCTACATTCTAAGACATAAATTGAAACAACTAATTACATGCTCATAGACTGAGCTTTATTGAGCTTTTCCTACCTACCCTACTCTACTGACATATTTACAGGTCTAGCTTACAAACATTGTCTTCCAATGTAACCAGTCCACCAAGTGATCCCATGGCTGGTCCTTCTTGCTCAACTCCTTGAGCATGCTGGATAGGCAGGGCAGCTCCCACTCTTTTTGTTTGATAACAGCAGCTTTGAAAAATTTTCTTCCTGTCTGCATCATGCTGCTCAAAAATACCTTTGATCCTTCTTCATATGTTTGCAGGAAAAGTGCATAAGGATCATGATAAGATACCTGGTTGTGAATGTCTAGCAGCTTGGCTTCGACCGGGGTCTCTTCTTCTTCCACCGGATCAAGAAGAAGACTCTCTTGAGAGAGAGAATATCCCTCATCTTCTGAACTGGAGTACTCGTCATATCTTGGGGTCGAGTCGTCTCGGAGCTCCGATATGTTCTGCTCTGAGGTGCAGGGCTCCGTGAAAAGATCCATGTGTTCTTGAGCAGGGGCGTATTCCTTTGCTTCCTCTTCTTCAAGAGTAAGCTCCATGCTTTCATCGTGCTCAAGAACCTCTTCTTTGCTTTCCTCCTCATCTTCTGAAAGGAAATACTGCTGGCGTCCGATCTCATGACACTCATCACTGATGCTTTCATAACTTTCCCCATCAGTGTCATAGATAGGCGGACCTGACCAAGTCCACCATTCTGGGCGCACAGAAAATCTTTCTTCGTTCTGATCCACAGAGGTCCTGTCTTCTGAAACTGAATTATCAAACTCAACTAATGACTGAGCAGGAGCGTGTGTTCTATAGAAGATGTCTGGGGTGGACCGCTGGTTCAATATTCGATCAATCTCTTCTTCTGTCAAAAGAGGGGTTTCCTTCTCATCATGGACAGAAGAACAACAATCCTCTTCCTCTTGTGTTAGCTGACTGGGAGGCTGGATGTTTCTTTGAGCCTCTTCTTCTTCATCAGATTATGCCTCTTCCATGTAGTCATCTGCTTCCTCAAGGAAGCTTTCCCTATCAGCCTGCGCTAATAGGTTCTGATGTTCTTTGGTCAGCGTAACACAAGGCATAGGTAAGCAATCAAAGTACTGACAATTTTCCTCTTTCATCTCTATTGCATTCTGAGCATCATATGTGTCCTCATTTGACTCTAGGATCTTGAGCTTCTGTTCTTTGTTTCCGAAGGAGATATACTGCCTGTAATCATCCGTAGATTCATATTAGCCTGGTATGTTCCCCAAAGATTAAATTCAAGCACTTTTTTTTTATTCTCGCATACTTTATTATACAGTTTACTATACTTTGCACTCTCAAGCTCCATGCTTGGACTACGCTTTCTACAAAGAAGGCTATTTGTTCTTCTCAACTAGCTCTCAGTTATTCTTCTACCAAAGGAGTCATCGTCTTTGGATCAAGGTGTGAGTGTGGAGTCGCCAAAGGGATGATTATGAATATTTGGAAGCGAGATGTTGTCCACCATCAGCAATTAGAAGCCAAATATAGATAAAGCAGTTCTTGACTCTCATATTTGTCCCCAGCGTTGTTGCCATTATGTTGGGGTTCCCATGTTTTGGCCATATTGGCAAGACCAAAAGATGAGACAACATCAGAACCACTTTGGGGCCCTAGGATCTAGCCCTCCTGGACCCGGAGAGGGATCTCTCCAAATAGAGCAAAGAATGATGTATCTTTGAAGCTCAAAAATAAGATGTTAGGCTAGTTATGAAGCACAAAGGGGGGTTTTAAATAATTTGGTTGAAGGGTTGCTGGGTTGGTGATGAGATCATGGACTGAGAAAACAGTGGGAGGAAAGGAACAAAACAACAGAATATTTCAGCAGAGAGGATGGGCCAAGACTGTGCCATCCATTGGGCTATGGAGTCATGAGAGGGAATTACTTGCATCCACTAGCCAGCGGCCAAGGCTTTCAATCTGAAGTTAACCGAATTCCTCATTCTATAGATCAGGTCAGAGGTCATTTAACTCCAGACCTACTTGGACATACTCAAAGGCAGCTCTTAAAGAGACAAAGGGGCAGCTTATAGATCAGACCAGAGGTCATTTAACTCCATATCTGCTTTAGCAACTCCAAGGGAAAAACAGAGATAAGATTACAAAGAAACATCTAAGAAGCAAACCCCCAAGTTCATACATCAGCCAGCAGGCAATAACATCCACTGCACTGGTTAAACTCCACGAATTTACTCTTAGATACACATGAAGCAGAAAACATAAAGGTAGGGAGAGCAGACAGCATAGGGCACCTGACACGGGTGAATCCTATACCATTATTCTGATGCCTACCAGCAGAACATGAAACAGTATGAAAATGTAAATAACAGAGTTAAGAAAAACATCACCAATAATAATAGACCAGGATCCTGTGAAATGTGCTTTGATTAATTGATGCAAAACCAGTCATGTACAATATGGCTCAATGGCTAATACAGTCCCAACTTCTCCTCCCAGCCTATTACATACAAACTACTCTGCAACTTCCTCCCAAGGCTGTTCTAACAGTCAAACTGAATCCCTCTAACAGCAGATGCCCAACAACTGAACAACAACCTTTACATTATGTTCTCGGGGATATTTTATAGGAGAAGAGAGGAAATAGAGGTAGATGAACAATTAAATTGATCTCATTAAAACAGAACCGGCGGAAGTGTCCACGCCCATACTGCTTAATGGAAAAATGCAGCGCTGTGTGTACTTTGAGACTGGCTCGGAGATCTCTGTCAGGTTGATTTTGACCTCGGATATTTCTTTGAAGTCCTTTCTGGTGCTTGGAGCTTTGTGCTAGCCTTCTGAAATAAATGAACTGGATGGAATGATCTACAGGTCCCTCCATGCTTCTTTAATGCTGCTTGATAGTCTCTTGAGAAGTTCTGTCAGTGCAATTTACTGCTTATGGGCTCGAGGAAGCATGGAGATTGCTGTAGGAGGTGTACTTCTGGAGAGAAAAACTCTGCTGTTAGGTAGCACAGTTATGGCATTGTTGGTGCGCTCTTAATCTTCGAACAGTGCCTGAATCCTTTGACTTGTGGGGCTAGGCATTAATTATGTCAATAGAAACCACTAACCCCTTTGAAACCATCTGCTGACTTGCTGGCGATGCCAGAATTACCTCTCTGTGATGTCTGCACAACGAAATAATTCTGTTTAAAACCTGGGCAGTGGCGGCGGAGGAAATGCTGTGGAGGTGGTGGAAAGATGGTGGAGCAATGGAGAAACAGTGTAAATAGCGGAGAGGAGCGGAGCAATGAACGCATGGTGTAAAACCCAAATTTTAGCGTTGGGTCGAAATACAAAGGAAATGACGGAAAAAAGTGGAGCGGAGGCCATGGAGGTGGGACCCAGCGGAGGCGGAGGGCGATTAAACTAAAATCGTTAGATCTTAAACCCAACGGACGGTGGGGATGTAATCGGAGGCTTACAATCGGAGGACGGGAGGCAGGACTTGCGATTGCGATCAGAGGGACGATGCGATTGAGCGCTGGCCATCAGATCATGAAACAGATGGACAGTCGGGATTGAATTGGGAGACAGCGGGAAGGGGATGCGATTAGCTCCAGGCCGTCCGATCGGCGGGAGAATGGACGGCTGCGATCAAATCGGGAGACAGAGGAAAAGACTGTGATCAGAGGAAATGGGAGTGCGATGACCGTCGGATCGCGGGTTGAATGGACGGCGGATATTTAATCGGGGGGAACGCGGAAAGACTTGCGATTGCGATCGGAGGTCGGGATGCGATTGAGCGCTGACCGTCCGATCCAACCAACAGATCAACGGTGGGGACAACGATCGGAGGGGCAGGTGCGATTAAGCGCTGACTGTTGGATCTGTGATCAGATCAATGGCTCACAATCAATCGACGGGAGAAAAGGAAGGCGCGATGGGTGTGAAGTGATTAATGTTGGACCATTGATCTGCGGGAGGAATCAACGGTGGAGAACGCGATCAGAGGACTGGAAAACAGGGTGCGATTAGCGGAGTACCGTCGGATCGCAGGTTGAATGGACGGTTAGGATATGATCGGAGGATCACAATCGGAGCGCGATGCGATCAGTCGGGGGATGTCACATGAATGTTGCGATTGCGATTGACGGGGGGTTTGCGATTAGCGCCCAGCCGTTCGATCGACGCAGATCAATGGTGCGGAACAGATCGAGGACTTAACGCTGTAAACAAAGGAAATACGCACCCGCTCGGCTTCCGATTGTGATTGGCCCCCAAGGCTTAAGCGCTTGGTCTTGGGGAAGGGTCACGTGGGGAAGTGGTTAAGGGATTTGCGAGAAAGGGGCCAGGCCTTAGAATAAGGTCGGAAAGTGGGTTTTTAGCCCCTTTTAATGGATTTTAGGGCTGGGGAAGGGGAACGAGAGAGAAATAAAGGAGAGAAAAGGCCAACAAAGGTTAGGGGAGGAAATTAAAGGGGATTTTGGGGGGATTTGAAGGGTAAGAAGGGAAATAGAAGGGGAAAACAAGGGGATGAAAAGGGGCCAATTGGGGGAGAAATAAGAGGGAAAAGGGGCCTTTGGGCATTTCTTCACATAACAGAGAGGCTTTAAAAGGGGAACCAGTAGAGGGGATTTGATCAAAGGATAAAATACACAAAGAGGCTTGAAGGAGACTGTATTTTCAGAGGAAATGCATTCCTTGAAGACTAAAAAATGATTTAGCCCCCTATTTTCTTGTCAAAAAATTTATAGGGGGGCTAACAGCTTACAAGGGTGCTTCCTAATTTTCCAGTGCAGTCGGAAGAAATTAGAGACATGGAAAGTCATTGTAGTGTTGGAATTTAAATGAGGATGTATCTTGAGCCGTTTATTCTCCTTTACACTCAGCTTTGTGTTGGAAAATAAAAAATAAATATTATAGATTTCTCTGTGAATGAATATGAAAATCATATATTCAGGCTTGCTTCTCTTAACATTACTCTCTATCGGTCACGTTTATGATTTAATATTCCAATTTATATTGGGACTGGAAAAATATACACTAAAGGAATCCACTAAAAACCTTTTGGAGAGAAACATTACTTATTTGGTTGCAGAAATAACCTTTAAATGCAAGGTTGTGCAGAATAATTGTTATTAAAACTTAAGTGATTAACCCTCTTTGACCCATGCCAAAAGGAAGGAATGTTGTTGATTTAAGGCCAAGGACTTGTAGAAGTCCAAGAGAAGACCAAAAATTGAAGAAATATGATTTAGGAACCCAGAAACCACCCTACAATCATTTCTTGGATGTTGTTCATCTCTTACATTAAATAAAATATTTAAAAATGTTCCAAAAATTTCCCACTAACCCTAACATATAAAAAAAAGCATTGATGGTGAAAAAGCTATCACAAAAGAGAGGAAAAAATTATGTCCTTACAAAATAAAGAAGCAAACCAGCCAAATAAAGCACTTTAACAGGGCTTATTGGGTAGCTTTTCCACAACACGAGGAAAAATGTAACATTGCAACAATTCGGAATTTTGCTAATAATTCTCTTCCTTTGCTCATATACCCTCCAAGAATGTGAGTGAGTGGGAAACATATCATATCCCTCCTTCAATAATATAGAGTATCCTTAACACCGAGCCATCTAGCCTATACCATATCTGAATTTTTCGACCATTACATGCCATTAAGGATGCCATCAAGTCCCTTATCACTCAAACATTGAAGATTCAGGACCTATGTAGTATCTTAGACCTTTAAAAAGGCCAAAATTAGTGATTTTAACACCCTACACGTAAATGCGCTAAGTTTCACTTGCCAATAGTTTCCATCAAGATCACTAGTTTTGCTTTCAACCCAATGTATCCCACACTGGGAAAGCCTCAAATTATTTCAACTACCACCATCTCTGACCAAGGTCACTGGTTTTGCTTCCAGTGAAGATTCAAAACATATGTAGTGGGCTTAGAACTTTAAAAAATAACCAAAATTAGTGGATTTAGCCTCCTAAGTGCCAATACCCCCAATTTCACCCCCCACCAAGGCCACTAGTTTTGCATCCAAACCAGTGTGGCCCACACTGGACAAGCCTAAAAAAAATTCACCTACAGCTAATTTCCACCAAGGTCAATGGTTTTTATTCCAAAGTAGTGTGACCCAGACTAGAG
This sequence comes from Pinus albicaulis, assembly GCA_034641835.2. Classification (NCBI taxonomy): domain Eukaryota; kingdom Viridiplantae; phylum Streptophyta; class Pinopsida; order Pinales; family Pinaceae; genus Pinus; species Pinus albicaulis. The sequence goes on from CM076582.1 coordinate 214,196,728, forward strand.
AAGCCTCTAAACTAACATGGTAGTGTGTAGGCAACCAAAGGAGCAAATCACACACAACGTTTCCTTTCTTTCAAGATTTTTGGAAGGAGGTACTTTAAAAGTTTGCATGGAGGATGGAGGGGCCTTTGTGCGTTGTGTTTTTCATGTGCGCTCTGATAAAATTTAGAGTAGTGAAAATTTTCCAAGCCCCCTCCACTTCATCTTATTATGGTGCCTTTTCTCTCAACTTGTCTGTTCATAATAAAAGGATTTGTGGGAGGATATTGTTGGCACAATAATGACTAGGTGTGATTTCTACATGTATTTAAATGATGAGGCTTCCCCTTTTGGATTTACATCTTCCTTCTCCCCACACTTTTGCTCTGATTTTCTCACGTGTTGCTTGGGTTTAGAAAAAAATACAAGGAATACGGTTTTGGGTATTCCCATTTTGATCTTGCACAACACTTGATCAAATTATCCTTGGAATTATGTCTCCTTAAATAAATGACACTATAGGAAATTATACTCTGTTATAAGATCAATAAAATTCTCTACTTTTGTATCAAAAAGATTGACTGCAATAAAAACTGGTATTTAATTTGCAAAATCTCAGTGCTACACTGCTTAACAACTTATTAATGTTGTTATAGCTACAACTTTAAAATGCCGGCCAAATGAGAAACAATGCTGCTCCATGAAAAAAATGTAATTCTAATATTTTATTGTATGTTTTTCCACTTTTTCTCATTCATTTGTAGTTTCCTATGTATAGATGTGAAATGCAACTATTTTATTTTAAGTGTTTTGAATTTATTTAATCCTTGGATGGGGTATGATGCTACTAAACTCATCTAAGAAAGTCACCTTTTTGGCCATGCTCCTAAAGTTGGATGCTTTCTCCAGTAATGCCCTTTTGATTTTTTCTTCCTTTTTTGGTTTTTAAACTCATGCGGTGATCATTTTTTAAAGAGCTTTCCAGATTATCTTTTGTTGAATTTTTCTTTTGCAGGCGTCGTGTAAACCTAATTATTTTTCTTTTAAAGGGTTTGGTGTTCCTCTTCTTCAGTGCATCTACCTTTATATCTTCCCAAAACACCATTCACAGGAATTTTGTAATCAACAATATGTCTGTATTTCCTGTTGTCATTAGCAGATATGAAAAAATGTGGCTCTCCCCTGAGTTTGGCCTCATAAGATTCAGAGCAAGTGCTAGATTACTGTACCTTTGTTCAGACATGAGAGATGATACCATTTTCAGATATTCTTCTTCAATAGTTAACTTTATCTATAAGTTTGCTGATTACTGTTGGTATTTTTATTAGAAATGCATGAATTACACCCTTTTGACTATGGTCCTTAAGCTGGACACTCTCCCCACTAATGCTCTTTTGACACTTTCTTTCTATGTTGAATTTCTCTCTTTCAAGTGCCATGTAAATATTTTTTTGGGTTGTTCATTCCTCTCCTTCAGTGCCTCTACCTTTAGATATGTCAAAAAAATCATTCAAAAACATTCTTTACACACAAATATGCCTCTCTTTCTTGTTGTCATCAAGCCCATGAAACATCTGAAAAAATATGGTTTTCCCTAAAGTCTGGCCTCATAAGATTTAGATCAGGTGCTGGTTTATTGTTCCTTTATTGTTGGTTATAATAGTCAAGAAAGTACAAGTCATCCAAGAGATGAGCTCACAAATCTGCCACATGTTGACTAAAAATAGTGATGTAGCTGATGGTATTTCCTATGGGTTTATAGTCTATGATGTTTTCAAACATGTTCATGTAGTTATGCTTGATGAAAAGGGATTTTTACACATTTCCAACTTTCATAAAGTTGGGATCACCGTGCTACTCTACAAATGTGATGAAAATCACATGTGCAGTCCCTTTTCATTGGTGGACAACACTTGGTTCCAACTTGGGGATGTGTTCTTCTTATAAGTGCATGATAACCTCAAAATAATTTCATGCACATATGAAACTAGCCTCCACGTTAAAAAATATCATCACTACATCAAAGGTTGGCCCTTATAAAGCAAAGCACAAGACATTAAAGCCTATGAATCTAAGAATTCAAGACTGCTGCTCAAAAGATCTCATTCTAGTCTAAACTACTGCTCAATAGAGCTTATTCATTTCCTATCTTGTTGTAGCATGTGCCAAAATAAGACTGGCAGTTAAAATTAGTGAATTAAAGCAGCCACATCATGGATACAATGGTCATTTCCTCTGTTCTTAGTTATCATGTAAAACTAGGAAACCTCGAAAAAAAATGTTTGGAGGATGGAATATTGTCATTGTTGGGCTGCAATAGAACCTGGGTACATGTAAATGAAAAATGTCATCAATTTTGATGCAACAGTGGACATGATCTGCCACGACATATGTGTAGTTATCCTGAAGAGGATTGTTGTGAAATCTGTCAAACCACATACTACCCCCTTTTCTTGAAACTCCCATTTTTCCATCACATGAGAGCACATACTATTGTCCAAATGGTTGTTGTTAAAGGTCTGTATTGGATAGATGAAAACTTGTCACAAGGGAAGCATGATCTGAAATTCTATCTTTTAAGGAATATTGATTCCATAGTCTTCCATAACCATTATTAGGCCACCACAAGTGCTATTAATCCAACCCATCTGGTAGTTCTGCACCTAAGGCTCTAAGTGATAGGCCTATAAATAATTTGGGAATGTATTCCAATGTCATAGCTACAACGTTTCCCCTGAGAGATTACATCCACACTTCCACAAACTTTTGTATTTTAGAACACAAGCATCAACAAATTAACATCATTAGGCTTAAGATCTATCAACAGTTCTTATCTAATATTATCTAGTGTCCTAGGGTAATTTTTTCCCTTAGGGTTGCTATTCTGGCCAGGGTTTCTTTAATAAATCTTTAGTAGTAGTACACATTCATAAAAAATATGTATGCATAAATATAAAGAGTCTCAAAAACTATATAATGTATGCATGAATATTAAATTACGATAGAAATAATACTTCAGTTAAAGCACAACAACTTAGGGCTAACTTCCCAGTAGCAATGAATGCATCGAATCAATAGTCAATACAGGGTTGATAAATCCATACGCACTACAATTATGTTTCACTGACCAATCCAAGTGTACTATATAAATTTAATTTCTATTGGATATTCTAAGTTTATTGCACAGGGCTCTGACTTATCTTAGACATAACCATAGGCCTGGAAATGTCTTTTCCAGTCTCAAGAAATCAGGTTGTTTGTCGAAATAAAGTAGCCTATGAAACTAGCCTCCACGTTCAACAAAAATATCATCACTACATCAAAGGTTGGCTTTATAAATAAAAGCACAATAAATTAAAGCCTATGAATGTAACAAATCAAGATTGCTGCTCAAAAGAGCTTATTCTACTCTAAACTACTACTCAATAGAGCTTATTAATTTCCTATCCCACTGTAGCATGTGCCAAAAGAAGGCTGCCAGCTGAAATTAGTGAATTAATGCAGTTACCTCATGGATACAATGGTCCTTTCCTCTGTGCTTGGTCATCATACAAAAATAGGAAACCTCGAAACCAAAATTTTTGCAGGATGTAATATTGTCATTGCTGGGCTACAATATAACTTGGGTACTTACAAATGAAAAATGTCATCAATTTTGATGCAACAGTGGACATGATCTGCCACGAGATATGTGTAGCTGTCCTGAAGATGATTGTTGTGAACTCTGTCAAACCACATACTGCCCCCTTTTCTTGAAACTCCCATTTTTCCATCACATGAGAGCACATACTATTGTCCAAATGATTGTTGTTAAAGGTCTGTATTGGATAGATGAAAACTTGTCATAAGGGAAGCATGATCTAAAATTCTGTCTTTAAAGGAATATTGATTCCATAGTCTTCCATAACCATTATTAGGCCACCATAAGTGCTAGTAATGCAACCCATTTGGCAGTTCTGCACCTAAGGTTCTAAGTGATAGCCCTATAAATAGTTTGGGAATGCAGTCCACTATCATAGCTACAAAGTTTCCCCTGAGAGATCACATCCACATTATTATAGGAAAACAATTTTGAAGTAGTAATATGTAGCGTAGAGCACTCCTTTCTCGCTATTATGGAGTAGCAAGGCCACCAGACCAAATTCTTCCAACCCTAGGTCACTGACTCTACTAGTTCTTATGTTTCTGTAGGGGTAGTGTCTTCCTCGTGTTCTAGGATTTCTTGTGGCCTTACTTGTTTTTTTGGAGTAGCAGGGGTTTGGGTGGTAGTAGGAATGTATCTTGTCCTCTTCCTTTCTAGAACATAGGGGGGGCTATTTTGATGCCCTCTCATTCTCTCGGTGGTTGGTTTTCTACTAATTATCTCAACGTCAATATTTGTTTCCTTCTATGGTGTAATAGAATTTCTCTCTTCTTCCTTAATATGAATTAGTAGGTACTTTGTAGCCAAGGGATTCACGACAATATATTATTCCTCCTTCGAAATTGCAATGGGTGGAGTCACACAACATTGGGCTCATTTAGTGAAGTTGCAATCACTTCTTCCCAGGATTTTCTTTCTCTGTTTAGAGATTGTACCATGAGTAACCTGATAAGGCCATGGTGAGAGATGAAATATCTTGGTATGTTTTCTTTTTATGCATGGGCTTCCTTATTTTGCAAGGACTTGAGTAGGAAGTATGACATATTGACATTGTGACAGTTTCTGAGATGGTCAAGGAAACAAATGTGCATATTCCTCTAAGCCAAATGAATCCTATACTGTCGATAACCTAGTGAATTGACTATGGCTCAAATTTTTTACAGAAAATTAAATATTAGTTTTAGCATTCACTAGATACATAAAGGAACCTCTCAACTATCTATAAATTCACTAGATAGCCTGTTTATAGTGTGGCAATGATACAAAAGAATAAATGGTAAGAGGTTACCATGGTTTAATGTAGACTCTCTGACCCAAAGCCTACACAATCTCCTTGAGGCTCAGTTTGCATCATCTCAATATTATCTGTAGCCTGAAAAGTAGAAACCAAAGTAAATAGAAAATTTTGTGAAAAGAAATATAATAAAAATTATAAATATGCTTAACAAAAAGTATCGACACCTGTGTCACGACTGGAACTTGAGAAGGAATAATCTCTTCGGACAACCCTTGATGTGTAGTGCTAACTTGAAAATTCCATAATGTTAAGACTCGTACCATATAAAATTATGTGACATAAATTTAATTTCAATTTGACGCACAAAAATATAGATAGATAGTAATGAATGTGGCACCTGTACATGATCATGTCCATGATCTACATAATGAGGGTCAGAGGCAAGATAATTTTGTTCTAAGAATGTTGTAAACTACATAAGTTAAATAAATATATTGGTGTAAGCTCTTGGAGACTAAATGTATATACACCAAAAAAACATGTTACATGCACTCTAGCTCATCTTATAAGTGTGTATTTTAAAATAGATCAAAACATGCTTGTACATACCTCACCCATGGTGTGAATTTGTTGTCTAATGGATCGCTCATAAAGGTATCTACATGACGATGCATACTTCATAATCTCATCTCGCTCCATCTCCCTCAACATGTCATCTGGAATACTCACAAAGGAACTAACTCCTGCACTAGATGAAGGTTGGCTTGTCCCTAAGCCGACTTCCACCCCTCCTAAAGAAGCTACAAAATGTTCTTGTATCTTCTTCCTCATTTTTGATGCAGCACTGGAGATAAGGGCTAACTCCTCTGGAAGTGTAATTTCCCTAGGTGGTCGAGGTGCTAAACGAGGTCCTGCAGGCCTAAACTCAACATCTCGCATAGCATCAGGTCGTTCATATGTACGACCTTTTCCTACTCCATAGAATTTGGACGCAATATCTATATAGTTAGGGTCCATGTGCTTTTGGAATTGAGAAAACAAAATCCTAACAAAATATTGCAGCACCTCATCATTATTTTGGAACTTCCCATATGCATATAGGAATTTATCATAAATATAAGGTGCAATATTGAGTTCATTGAATCTTGCAATCTTCAGAAGTTTTTTGTCTTTAGGCCGCAAGTCAAATAGTGACAAGGCCATTTCTTTAGTGACCATACTTTTAACTTCATTTTAGGAGTGGATACCAATCACTGATGCTCTCCTTCGACGCATCATGTCAAAAAAAAACTTGGGTTGATGGTCCAACCCCACGATAAGTCTCTATCAAACTCTCCAAATTGTGCAACAAAATTTGGAGACAATTTTGACTAGGGGCAGAGAGATTGCAACTTTGCAATTCATTGCACAATCTGATGGAATGCAGCCTCATCCCATCAACAGTAAGTAAGATATGGTAGCTTTCCAAGGCATCTACTCAGGAATATCACCAACATGGGTGTAAAGCGGATGATAGCTCAAATTTCGAGCAAACTCATGAACCCTACGACCTCTCCTCTAGGAGGGCGACCACCACCACCACCTATAAAATGTTAAATTATTGAACATATTAAAAATTAAATAATTTATAAGGAATATTTGTATTTAAAAATCTTGTTTGGTCATTTGAAAATACCTCATGGAAAAACTATCTCATCCTCTTCGCTCATACTTGGATTTTTCCCTTACTAGGAATGAACGGCTCTACTAGCCACTGTACAAAACATTAAATTGTTTTATAACACAAGTAAATGAGACACACAATAAGTTTCACATTAAAAATACATCAAACAATAAATTTTCCTTTAGATTTTACCTGAATGAGAAGTATCCAAGTGTGGGATGGATGCCACAGGCTGAGACATTGTTCTCCTTTGCCCCTGACCAGCAATAGGGCCAACCCCATCTCCTACATTTGCACCTATGGAACATAATTTTTTCACATTAAACACATGTCATTTGAAAAAAAAAATTCACATGTTCAACATTGAATATAACGTAGACTTGAACATTTTAACTAGAAATTGATCTAATGTGTACCTATATTGTGTATAATATGCCCCTCAGAATGGGCTCTATGAAATTGGGGATGAATGGGAACAGGTCTATGGGGCTCCTCTTGTTCAATTTCGTGTCTGGGCGCACGAGTCGTATGAGTGCGTCCACCTGTGCAGGACAAAAAAAATCACATTAATCAATTTTTCACAACGACCAATAAATATAACCTACTTGAAAACATGACATAACTAAACAACCAATGTACCTGATAATCCTCCTCTCATGGAGGGGTATCTGGAGGGCTCACCTGATGCCATTGTTGCTATAGTATCAAATCCAATTTCTGCCCCTCATAAACAAATTAGAAAACAAATTATCAATCGACAGTCATGTCATCAACGAATGGATAACAGGTACTATAGATCAAACATTTTGAAGCCAACTACAATATTAGTTATATGGTATAAAAATTGTGGTAAGAATTTTTCAATGTCTGGAATTTTGTTAGCAATCTCATATAAAAAGTTAATGTTAATATTTTTTTATATCTATTTCCTATATCCTAAAATTTTAGTTATTAACCTCAAAATTTCCAAATTTGATTTACAATCCCAATTAAAACCTCTCCTATTTTCCTTTGCAATAATTTAAAGTTATTGTTTTATTACTTATTTTATTATCAAAACCTAACTTGCTAATATTGCAAATAAACCTATCTTATCCTACCTATTGTATTTATCAATACCCACTAGTTTACTATCCTATCAGTACATATACCTTGAATACTTCACTAAAAACCACTTCCATACAAACTATCATTACTCTATTCAACATTTTAGATATTTCATAGCACTTCCTCAATTTCAGTCATGAAATGACTTTATTGAAAGCACATATGAACTCTACAAATTCACATCTTACTCTCAAAGTTATAATCTGTTTTCAAAGTTGAAAAGCCTTGTTTTGACTTATACTCTACCACCCTCATATTTCGACTTATGTTTCCATTTCTGTATATATGTAATTTCCATCCAAACCCATTGAATTCCTCTGTGTTTTTCTTGAAACTAGAGCTAGATCTAGTTACCAGGTTGGTTGTTTCCTATGTGGAAAGGGAAAAGATGGATAGTGTTTACTAGTAAAAAAAATAGAGCATTGTGAATGAAACAACACACAGTTCAGGTATGCCACCACTCAGAATTTCCAGGAAGAAAATGTGATTGTTTGTCCTATGTTCAACCAAGAAACAAAATGTGGATGTTGTTTAGAATGTTACTAATAGTGCCTCTAACAAATTTTCTACTGGTAAGAAGTTGGAAGAAAAATATCCAACCATACTATAGAACCCATGCATTGAAAGTAACTAAACTATGTATATTTGGTATCTAATTGTTTGGATTTATATTGGCATGGATCTACATCCCAACGTTTACCAAATTTAAAACTTGAGGTTCAAAATTGGGAAAAATTCAAAAAAAAATCCAAATTCAATGAATTTCACTCAGTCTCATGGTCAAAACTCAAATTCAAACCTCAAAGGTGAATTTAAAGTTGAATTTAATGGATTTGTTTTGGGTTTGTTGGTTTTGGTGTCTTCCATAGTCGAAGAGAGACCACATTGAGTGATAACAAGATCTCTTGAATGGTGGCTACTCGATCCTGTTGATGGCACACTTTAGGTCAATGATCTATCCCCTTGACCTTGACGGCACACCTGATGGAAATTCTCTATCCCCTTGATGGCACATATGACAATAGAATCATATCTTTGATCCACTCAGCAAATCCATAGGTGTCTCTATGAGTACATGGTTTGTGTCAAAGCGCAAGGTTACAAGGTTGAGGTTACAGGGACTTAAGGAGATATAGGAACACATGCTTAGGTTACGATAACAATGGTCAAAGGTTACAATTATGCAGCGTTGAGGTGGAGCAAGATATGGAAATTAGCATATGAACTTTATCCAAGTTTACAAAAACATACATGGACATAGGTCAAGGCTACAGTGACTCACCAAGTTATGGGACCGAGGTTACATGCGATACAAGGATGTAACCAATGTTCCTCTGCTCAACACGGCTTCTCTCTAACTATGGATGATTAAGATTTTAATGTATGCTCATTGATAAAAATTCTTTCTCATATGTTTTTATTGATATTTATCTTATCATTTTATCTTTTTTGTGTTATAATATGTATCTGTGAACCCAATGGAAAACCTCATACAAACTTCACCATAAAATTTAAATTCAAATCAAAATTAATCATTTACGAACTCAAATTTTAACCCAAACCATGTGACATAGACGTACATGAATATATATTTGTTTAATTAATATTTTCACATTTTATATTATTTTGGTAAATTGGTTCAAAAAAATAAGATGATGCAAGCCAGTTTTCTATTCTAGTTTCGTTAGACCCTCACCTGGTTGATTCTGGTTCTAGTTTCCAAAACAGGGTATCAACATACCAAATGTAGAAAATACCCTTGAATCTACTAATAATTGATGAAATCATATAGTTATTAATATTAAACTTGGCATGGATGGTTGGGGCCTAACCCTAAAGGACTAGGATGATCCACCACCCAATGCTAGGATTTTTAGTCTGGAATAAAATTTAGTTAGTATTCGAGGGAAAATTAAACCATGATGAGGTTTACTATGGAGGATCTAGAAATTATAAAGAAAATGAAAACCCTTATTGAGAAATATAAATCAGAAAAAGGTCAGCCAGAAAGAGATGCAAGCTAAGATAGGGAAAAGGAGAGAGATTGTATAGAAATGTAGCCATAATTTCAAGGTTACTCCTCTAACTCTATAATTGTTAGGGAAAAATTTAGACATGTTTCTCCCATTCATGAAAATCATCCCACAGTTACACTTTCAATTCCACAAATGAGAGAGTATTGTTGGTTTTCTTCCACCTTCCTCCACCACTACTAGTTGCACTCATCCCACCATTGAAACGATTGGAATAATTACAAGGAATATGCTTATGAGTACATGGCTAAACTGTGGTATGATGAAGATATCCCCTTCAATATTTCCTACTCATATTATTATAAATCTAATCTAGAGTTCATAGTTGTTGTTAGTAAGAGCTTCAAAGGAAATTTTTATAGATTAAAAAAAAAATGTTTAATCCATAAATGACTAGTTTATAGAGAATGAAAAATCATGGGGAAATAAAGGAAATTTTTTCTCAAATGGATGGAATGATGGAAAGTCTCTTACCATGATTAATTTCCTTTTTTATTTTCACACAAGGATCCTTGTTTTTTAGATCAATAAATGCATCTAACTGGGTGAAATATGAAAACTTGTTATTTCAGCTATGGAATGAGATTGTCCTCAAGGTGGGTGTGGGGAATGTTGTATAGGTTATCACTGATAATGCCTCTAACTATGCTATTGTTGATAAGAATTTGGGTGGAAAAAAACCCAACCACACTACAAACTCCATGCATTGCAACGACCCAAACTTTGCATATTTGGTGTCTAATTATTTGGATTTACATTGAAGTCCATGAATATGTATTTTTTAATTATTTTTTTAATATTTTATGTTGTTTTTAGTAAATTGGTTCAAAAACTAGTCTATATGGAACACTTTCTTGTTTTGGTTTGGTAGAACCCTTAACTAGTTGATTTTGGTTGTGGTTTTCAAAAAATTGGTCTCATCATACAAAAAGCCAATAAGCCTGTTGGACCTACCAATCATGGATGGGAACCAATTATTGTTATCCCTAAAATTGTTGTGGATGGTTGGGGCCTAACCCCCAAGGGCCATGGTGATCCACCACCCAATTTTGCTTTATGTTTATCCCAAACCTTGAGCCATTATACTTTCACATACTATACGTTTTGAAGGATAATTGGTAAATATTTTTATTGTTTAAGGGGTGCTGGATAAACAATTGTGGGAATTTTTCTTTAATCCCAATCAATTATTGTTTTTGACAATGCTAGTGGCAGTGACACACCACTTAACAAATTCATTAACACATCAGAGGTTGAGCTCTGATATCCATAACCACAGAGTCAAGTTCACTGACAACATCAACCCTCATTACATTAGAGGTACCCAACCTATAGACACTCTTGGAAATGTATTTCTGAAACATTGAGGATGTAATTCCCAACTCATTGTAGTCACTCATTGACTTTATGTAATTTTCAAAACATGTTTTTTTCACTCTAGGTGTTATTAAAGGATTTCATTTATTTTATATATAGAAATAATTCTCCCTTGAGCATAATTTTGTATATATACTAGCAAATATCCATCTTCAACCCAGATGTAATAAGCACCAAGAGGGATCAAGAAAAGCCCGAATGAAAATCCATCGATATTTGAAAGATTCAAGATTAAGATGGATCTATATTTCCAATTTTATTTATTTATTTATTTATTTTTTAACCAGGTCAAGAAGTTCTAGAGAATTAGTAACTTTGAAAGATCAACTACCACGATTACACCAAGTACAAATAATTTAGAAATGCCACAAACATATCAGTTACAACACATCTGTAGAGGCTTAAAGCTAGAATTATGGAAATAAATTGTACACCAAACCACTCAAGCTAAAATCATTTGGCCTTTAGGTTTTTACATCAACTCTTTCTTCTTGTTTTTTTACATTAGGCAGCAGACATCCTTTTTTTTTCCATTTATGATTATTAGTTTTATGAGTATGTATATGACACATCTCTTCCACAAAGGTTGTAAGAGCACCTCACTTCTCTCTATACAATCAAGTCACTGTTGTTGGATAATTGGGTGAGAAACGAGTAATTTTCATGTCTTTCTTTCCTATATTGTACTTCTTGCATTCTTGAAGTGATTTTTGACATGTGATCGATTGTATATTTCCATCGTCCCTCTAATTGATATCAAAGTAACTTAATATTACTGAGAAATGTACCTCGAACAATAACTTCTTGCATAGGCTTCAAGAAGTAGTCTGAGACATTTCTTTGGTGGTCACTAAGAACTCTATCTTGTAATTTCACTTGAAAAATAAGAAATGAATGTGAAAGTCTCGTGTTTTGAAGTCAATTATTCTTAGTAATATACATGAAATGTTCTATAATTTCCATAACATTAGTGACTTCGATTAATACTTAAACATAGCCTTGCATTTTAAGATTGAGATAGATGGAAACTAAGATTGAGGAGAATAGTTTCTAGGATTGAGGAGATTAGTTATCTTCTCTCAAAGCTTAAAAAGGAGAAGATAGGAGAGTTCGGTCACACCTCATAAATAAGCAAGAGAATAGGAGAAAGGAAGAGTGCATGGAGAAGATGACCATATCATTGAAGTGACTAGCAAGCACAGTAGACTGTACACTATTGTATCAATATTTTCCATGCACAGGCCATACATATTCAAATTTGCAGGGCATACTTCATATTTTATGATTGCTCAAGTGTATTCAATTATTAGAGAATAGGAAGATGAATCTACTATTTAGAACAAGCAAAAAAGGGTAGGTCATATTGTTCTACCATACTATGTATCTATTTAAAAACTATCCTAAAATATTCTTTAAATCCACAATAAAAGAAAGACATAAACAAAAAGTAAACCCTAAACATAAATCCATTATTTTTTAAACTCATTATATTCAATACAACATTTTTATGTTTGTAGATGTGAAGTTTATCGCAATATTATTCAGATCCCTGGTCTCGGAGGGAAAACACCAATTTTTGCCACCGCTACTAGGGTTTGTTATTGTTAGAATTTGTTGTAGAGGAAAATGGCTTCAACAGACATAGATATGATTCCTATTCACTCTGGTGAGGGTTCTACCTCTCAAGCCAGACAAGGCACTTCCACCAAGAAGGCCAAATGTTTCGAAATCAGGAAGTGGAATGTTGTGGCCCCTTGGGCATGGGATATTGTGGTTGAAAATTATGAAATTTTGCAAAAATCACATTATGGACCTCTATATTGAGTGTGGCGAGGGTTCTAGTTCTCAAGCCAGACCAAGCACTTCCACCAAGAAGGCCAAACATTTCGAAATCAAGAAGTGGAATGCTGTGGCCCTTTAGGCGTGGGATATTTTGGTTGACAATTGTGTAATTTGTAGAAATCACATTATGGACCTCTGTATTGAGTGTCAGGAAAATCAAGAAAGTGCAACAAGTGAATAATGTACCATTCCATGGGGTGTTTGCAATCATGCCTTTCATTTCTGAAAAAAAAATAAAAAAATCATAAACCTTCCTTCGATATCTTCAAGGCAGAAGGAGGACTCTTGCCGAAAAGAGGCTTACCTGGCTAGAAGAATCACGTTGGCTCGAATGCTCTAGTGGAAACGACATCTCTAGTCTAGCGAAAAAGATAGCTCCAGAATGAAAACGACAGTGCAGAATGTCGGGGGAGATAGGAATTTTGGGGTTTTTTTATAAGAATAAAACTCTCAGACGAGAGTTAAAAAAAACTCTATGCCGAGAGTTTTACAACTCTTGTCCAAGAGTTTACTCGAGAGTTTATGTCAATAAAAATCTCAAAAGAGAAAATACTTAACTCTCGTCCAAGAGTATTTTAACTCTAATCAAGCCCAATCAAACTCTCAGGAAAAACATTAAAAATCTCTTGGACGAGAGTTTTAAAAACTCTCGGTCGAGAAATTGAGTTGAATATTTTCTCGGATGAGAAATTAAAAATTTCACCAAACCTCTAGCCATCCACCAAAAAGTGTTTCCCAACTTCGGGATTTCACCCTTAGATATATTTTATTTTTATTTTAAAATAGACACATGTCAACTAGCATGGATGGAATCACATATCACACTCATATTGGGCTATAGAATGTGCTTCTAGGCCCAATGATAATTTATTATTTTATATAATGTTCAAATTTTGTTTATTTTATATGAAATTTAACTTAAAATCATCATTCTTAATCACAATTATGGTTAAAAAATAGATTTTTTTACAATATTGAAATATGGGATGAGAGGGTAAAAGTTCCCCTTAAACATCAGTGAACTAAAGAAAGAGATTTAACACATAATGTACCATATTCTATCTCTACTACCCTTGAGGCTAATTTCAAGATAATACTCTTTCAAATTCAACTTTTAATGATAAAATAATTGATTTTAATCAAGATCTATTGGTGAATCACCATTGTCACATCACTCAAATTTGTCCAATAAATATTCACTTGTTTAATAATACCCTCTTATATTACCCTAGATCATAAACAATGAGCATTCTATAATCTTGCGTAGAATAATAAATATGTAGTATGAATCTATGTATGGAAATTCACATTTCTTTATGCCAGTCGTGTCTAATTCCTGGCTTTATGCCAATTGTGTCTAATCCCTAAATTTGATGAATGATTACTGAGTGTTTTTTAACCCTGGTTCTACATGTATAATGATAAATTATATATAACATTAGCAATAAATCACTATAAGGAAAAGACCCTCTAGCGGATGTTTTTGAGGAAAACCTTATAAAAATACCCCATACATCCATTTCTAGCGGAGGTTACTAGAGGAGGTTGGCAGGCGGAGGGTTTTGCGGATGTTATCTGCTCGGTGCTCTTCTCATCCAAATTTGCATCGGTGCTCTCTACAAGCAAAATCACCGGTGCACACAAAACATTGGCACACCAGACACCAAGCACTTCGTACACACCTGCCCGGTGCGTTGTATTACTGTATAGCACTGGTGCTTCAAAACTCTTCCACGTCGGTGCATCATAAAACATCGCACCAAAACAGAAAATGCCCGGTACGGTATTAAGAAACTACACTGGTGCATCATAAAACACTGCGCCAAAACAGAAACCAACTGGTGCGTTCATAAGAAACAACACCAGTGCACCTATAAACCACGCGCACTAGAAAAGGGTTAAATAAAAAAAAAATTACGGCCAAAAAACTACATTTTTCACTTTTCCCAGTGCTCCAGATCTCTCAGTCACTAGTGCGATCTACAAGAGAAAGCACCAGTGTGCACAAAAAATTGGCATACCAGACACTGTGCGCTCTGTACACACCAGCCCAGTGCATCCTATTACTGTAGATCATCAGTGATTCACAACTCTTCCGCGCCGATGCATCATAAAACACCGCGCCAAAACAGAAACATCTCGGTGTGGTGTTAAGAAACCACATCGGTGCATCATAAAACACCATGCCAAAATAGAAACTGGCTAGTGCGTTTGTAAGAAATAGCACCAATGTACTTATAAAATCCATGCACTGGAATAGGGTTAAGTAAAAAAACAATTACGACCAAAAAACTACATTTTTCACTTTTTTCAGTGCTCTAGAGCTTTCAATCACCGGTGCGCTCTACAAGAGAAAGCATCGGTTGCATAAAAAATTGGCACACTATACACTATGCGCTTTGTACACACCTGCCCGGTGCATCCTATTATTGTAGAGCACCGGTGCTTCGCAACTATTCCGCCCTGGTGCATCATAAAACATTGTGCCAAAACTGAAACCACCTGGTATGGTCTTAAGAAACCGCATCGATGCACATATAAAAGCCAGCACATCCAAACATGGTTAAATAAAATAAAAAATATGTCCAAAACACCGCATTTTTCACTTTTCTCAGTGCTCCAGAGTTCTCAAGTACCGGTGCAATTTATCCTGTTTTGATCTGCCCTAACATTAGTGCTCCCATTCCACCCATTACATGCACTGTTGTTGTGCATTCCCCACCAATCTCCAGCTTGATTTTGCAAAATGGTGGGTGAATTTTCTTTTGCAAATTCTACAGCCAATATGCCTCCTCGACGAAAAAATGTACATGTATTTTTCTTGTATCTCCATAATTAAGCTTTTTAGCGGATTATAATTTAAAATAACCTTAAAATTAACCATTTAAAAGAAAAAAAAATTGTCGTGCGGTGCGCATGAGCCATTTGGCTCACACCGGTAAGTGGTGCTGCCTATAAAATTTATAGGCCGCGCTGCAACTGTTACTAATGGTATCCACACCGTGTCCAGGACAGTACTGAAAGGCACCCCGTGTTATTTTAAAATTAAAAAAAAGAAGTGTGGTGCAGTCATTTAGCTGGTCGCACCATTGACCATGGGAATAGAAACGCAGTGCGTTGACGGAAATATCTACCATGGTGTTTGTCAATGCACTGCATTCGGCATTCTGGCAGGGTCAACGGTGCGGCCTGGTAAAAGACTACACCGTTGACTTTGTAATTTGTCAAGAAGTCGGTGCACTGACACAACTATATGCGTCAGAGAGTATATTTTAGTTAGCACACTGCTCTTCTGACACCATATATAGTCAACGGTGCTTTAAAAAATTTTAGGTGCACCACATATGGTGCATTGTATGTCATCTGGGGCACTGCCCCCGGTGCACTACAAAACAACGTCGCACCAGAACCGGTGCATGACTGTTTTTGTGGTGCATCGACTGGTCTATTTTTTTTTTCCAAAAATAATTATATATGTGTATTCCGAAATACATGTCTGATTTAATAAAAAATAATTATTTAATGTGTCAATGATTCAGAGAGAAGAGAAGGAAAAATAGCAACAACAGGTGGAGTAGTATGACATGGTTCACCTGTGGGAGGCACGAGAGAGGGAGAGAGATGCGTACCCTCACCCTATTACAGCAGATACCTAGGTTCTCCTAAGGCAGGTAGGCCTCCTCAATTTCTATGAGGAGGCTACTTCCGTAAAGGCCCATAGTGTGTTTTTGAGACATCTTATTCGCAGGTGGAATGCCCACCAATAGACTTTCTAGGTTGCTCATCACCAGTGGTACACACCCACTGAGGACAATATGTATTTCATTACAGGGATATCAAGGAGAGGGATTTATTTTCCCTTGTTCCCAGAGTTTCCAGCTAGTTGTGTAGCAGGGAGTCAGTTAGTTTACTCCCAGAGATACATTGGAGCATCAGTACTGTCTCCTGCAGAGTTTCAGGTCGCTGGAGGTTAGTTATGTATTGGTGCATTTGGTAGTGAGGACGTGCAATGCCCCTCACTTCTCGTTTCGACCATTTCACATAAAACTAGCTACAAGCAATGCATTATTTGCTCACTTCTATATTATGTTGATTCTTTAGTATAGCAGCCATGACATATTAGGTGGTATGCCATTTTTTGTGGCAGTTCTGTGCAACCTTATATAGATGTCGTGCTCATGCACAATGGAGGGTCAAATTCCCTTTTGCTTCAGTGATTTTTGTTTATTTTTTTAGAGCTTTCCAGATATGAGGCCTACTTTTTTTTGGCAGCCTCATAGGCCGATGTTGGAGGCACGGATGCACATGTGGGGGAAGATGATGCCCAGGAGGGGAGAGACTATGTTTCCATCCAGGATATCACATGATGCACTAGAATTACTAGTCAGTGTTGACGAGATGCATCCCTTCATTATGGTACCTTATCATTATGCTAGATTGGATTGGCGAGGGTGTGCTAACATCCTCTTCACATAAGATGAGCCACCATATGATAGAGGTAATATTACTATTTTATTTATATTTATTCTAACATTTTATTTAACTTGTTTTTATTAAATTGTGTAATGAAATTGTCTAATTATTATTGGGTACTTGTATATATTTTGCAGACATTGGCTCTTTTGATGGTGAGGAGAGGCCGGCACCACCACATGATCCAGGTGTGGATCCTGATGATGATTAGGGCATGCCAGATGCCAAGGATCATAAGGAGGCTGGTGCAGAGAGACATGCTCCTGCTAGTGCACCGGTACCACCTTTTTCTAGATGCGCTCAACCTGATACTAGATACAGGATGGAGTTGGGCGACCAAATCAGTGCATTGATTGTTGAGGTGGGCATCAGGCCTACTCATTACAGAGACATACAGGCCAATGATAGGTTATTACAGATGTGGAGAGGCATGCCGCGTGACATGTACAGCCTGATGCGACATGTCGTAGGAGATATGATAGTTATTACACAACTGAGGAGGATTGTTGCACGTTATAGGCATGGTCGAGCCACAACATGTGATGAAGTCCGCGAGCAATGACTCATCATCTCATGATAGTTCACCTTGTGCAGTGCCTGCAGATGAGCATGAGGCTCCACTAGCATCTATCAATCATCATGGAGATGAGGCTGGACCATCGGCCACGTCCAGTCAGCAGCCTGCAGCATCCATTAGTACTAGTCATGATCATGAGTAGGTTCGACCATGACCATCGAGGCTGCACCATTGACTCACCAGGCCTCCACTAGTACTGCTATTGATGTTGTAATACCACCAGCTGATCCATGAAATTTATATTTTTTTTTTCGAAGTTGGAATAATTCTATTAATGTAACATAATATAAAAGCAACGTATTTCCTCCAAAATTGCTATGCTAGCCAATTCTAGAGGAAATATAAGTAAAAAAGATAAAAAATTGATCACCCCAAATGGGGAAACTGGTCATGAAAATGCTGCCCTCAATGGGGAAACCAGCTTTTTTCAAAAATGACTTAGAAGTTAACAGTTTATTCTGGAAAAACATATAATCATAGAAAATAAACAAAACACAAAAAAATACCTCTTCTTTCTGTAGCTGAGTTCCATGCTAGATGTCGGGTTGCTGTAGAGGTGGCTCGTCCACATTGAGACACCTGTATTCTTCAGAGGAATATTTGACTTTCTTCGCTTGGTAAGAAGTTGGTTCTGGTGTAGTGGCAGTGTGAACCATGCTAGCACTGCCCTTTCTATGATTTTCACCCGACCATTTGTGACTCCCATTGCCGCTACCACTGCTGCTGGTGGAATGAGCATCAGGCTTGATAGGCAGGGCCTCTATTTTCCTCGAGAGTTGCCGAGGTACTATGGCGATTATGGATTTTCTTGGTCTCTTTCTAGTACCTCTCCCTGTAGAACTTGAAGCCTCTTCCTGGAAGTTGACTGTTATTATGGCAGTGAGACAGGGTCTTTCCATTGCAAAATTGTAATTAAACTGAGCAGAATTTTCTTCAGGCAGTGGGGAACGAGACTCAAAATGAATGGACAGAGGAGGTCAAGAAGCCAGACCCCATCCTTTGCTGTAGCGGGTGTGGTGAAACTGAGCAGAATTCTCCTCAGGTAGTGGGGAACGAGATTCATAATGAATGGATAGAGGGGGACGAGAAGCCTATCCTCATCCTCTGCCTCGATGATAGCTCATTCGATGCCTCCATTGCATATTGGAGCAGGCAGAGTCGTTGGGGATGTGATTAAGTGGAGGCAGGGTGGCAGAATGAGCTGAGGGGTCAGCTTCCTGAGGCGAATGCCTGCAATGGAGACTGCGGGTGAGAGAGAAATCTGGAGCAAGCAAGAGGTTGGAATGGAGACTATGGGCAAGATAGAAATCTAAAGAAAGTGAGAGGCAACAATGGATGTTGCAGTTCCTCCCTGTGTGCATTCGAGATATCGGCTCCGAGACAGAAAAGAGGCAAATGCTGTAGGAGGGAAATGAAAGAGTTGAAAGATACAATGCCATTAAGAATAATGATGGGCAGCGGTCTCGACTGAGAATAGTAATGAAGGCCTGATGTGAGCAGTTGGCTGGCTTAAATTCTTTTGGATAGAGCCCAAGCGTGGCCATGTGGTACACACTGGGCCTACCATATTCCTCCTATGTATATGCACCCGCATCCAAGGGCATTTCTTCATTTTGCACCATTTCAGTGCATTCCTCTAGGAGAGGAGCATCATTGATATTGGCCAGAGGACCTGAGAATACAGTGTGATCATATTCAACTCCTTTGTTTTTAAGGAGATCTGCTATCTTATTTCCAGAGCGTCTGACATGCTTGAAGGAGATATCCCTGTGAGACTTGAGCCACTGTTCAATTTTCTCAAATCTTGCAGCAAGACGCCAACTCTTAAAAACCTTGGAGGTAGAGGCTCCCATGAGGAGATGAGTGGTCATGTTGATGAAGACTTGGGAGTCTCCTTCCACTTCTAAAGGGAAGAAATTATGCGTCTGAGCCAAAAGGAGCCCCTGCCAAAGAACTTCCAGTTCTTTTGAGTTGTTTGAGTCCCATCCTATTGACCCAAAAAAAACCTCAAGGGGAGTCCCTACTGAGTTTCTGAATATGCCCCCAAAGCCAAATGCACCCAGATTTCCTTAAGACGCTCCATCAAAATTCATCTTGATCAGTCCCCAAGTGGGGGGAGTCTAAGAGCTGGGTGAATTTGGATGAATAGATGGGTGCATGAGCTTGAGGAGATATTGGGAATGGAGAGATTCCAATTCGCCCATATGATGCACTCTGGGGGCCGATTTGGGATGTCAAAGATCTGCCAGTGATGCACTATGAGCGTTTCTTGTATATTGATACACAAATTGGTCCAGATGGTATCCAAAGGAGTGATTTGATTTTTGAAGATTCTCTTGTTCCATTCCTTCTAGATTGACCAGAGCAGAAACTAGGAGAGGAGTATTTAGCCAGTTCCTGATGGTGCTAATAATATCACCTTTAATTCAGCTTGATCTTCTACACCTGATGTCAATTTTCTCCCACAGGTTGTTGGCCATCATGAAAGTATCCATTAAATGAGGGATATTTTTAGCGTGATCTAGACAATTGGGACTTCTTGAGGGACCTATGCCTAGTCTCCATATTTGGGTTCAGATCTTGTCCTTGGGATCCTAAGAAGTGGGGAAGAGTAGGTGATACACTTCCTTGGTGGAGAAGGTACCAAGAGGAGTGTGGCCCCATCGAAGTATATCCTCCTGATCTGAACATTTGGTTTTTCTTTTATTTAACTCTTGATCAATCTCCTCGTAAGTTTCTTCTTGCCAGTTATCTTCCCATTGTGTAGCTGGGATCCATTGGCGGTAACCCAGGATGGACGTGGGTTTCCAGAAGTTTTTAACATTTTTGTCCATTTGAGCTTGAAGAGCACCTTGCCACCGAGGTCTTTGGAATAGAGCTGCCAATTTGGGCATTTTCTTCCAAGAGTCCTCCCAGAAGTGAGCCACATGGCCTGATCTGACCTCCTAGAAGCTGTGCCCTTAGATGAGGGTTCTGTGTTGTTTGGCAGTGTTCCAAATAAGAGAACCAGGGTCCACCGTGATGAGTCTTATGAGATATGCATGCAGCCTATTGTTTGCATATTTTAGTGTCTAGAGACAAGCCCATGGAGTATATGGCTTGGAGGGCCACTTCCACCAAATACATTCTCCCATGACAGCATTGTTGTGTTGTGGATCTCTCAGCCCCAGACTTCCATCCAATTTTGGAGTGCATACTGTTGACCAATTCACGAAAGCCAAATTTTTATTTTTCCCTGATGTGCCCCAAAGGAAGTTATGTTGAAGATTTTTGATTTGCTTGAGAACCCATTTTGGTGCTGCTAGAACTGAAAAGAGATACAAGGGCATGGAATGCAGGACCACTATGATCAGTACAAGTCAGTTGGCGATGTTGAGCGATTGATAGGTCCAGGAGGAGAGGCATGCCTCAAGCTTTTCCAGAAGTTCTTTCCAAGAGGAATGCTTAATCGCGGAATCAATTAGAGGAGCTCCAAGATATTTGGAAGGAAACGTGGCTATGGAGAATCCAAGAAGTCTAGCCATGTTGAGTTGAGTTGAGGCTGGAGTATTAAAAAATAAAATTTTATATTTGCCAGCATTGATGGTGCTGCCCGAGGCTTCAGAGAAGATGTCCAATAGAGCTTTGAAAGTGTTGGCTTCTTGAACAGAGGGGTGACCGAATAACATGTTATCATCTACAAACTATTGATGGGTGGTGGGCGGATTTTCATGGATGGAGATACCTCGAAGGGAATGATTAGAGACATCGTGTTGGATGATACATCCTAGACCTTCTGCAATAAGGAAAAAGAGGAAGGGTGAGAGAGGATCGCTTTAGAAAATACCTCAGGAGGGGGTAAAAGGAGGAGAGGGTACCCCAATGATTAGGATGGAGTAGTAAGGGGAGGAGATGAATTTCATGATCGAGCGAGTCCAAGTAGGGCAGAAGCCAAATGCCAAGAGCATCTGGTTGATGTAATCCCAACTTAATTTATCAAAAGCTTTAATAATTTATCAAATAATAAGATCTACTCAAAAGAGTATTCCACTGGTACCATTCATGTGCATCTAGCCATCCAAGGGAAAGGTGACCACTTGATCTAGTTGGTGCTTCGCTTGCTTGAGATGGAAGCGGGTTCTGGTGGTTCTTCATTGTTGATGTGTTGTTAGTGGATCGTCGCACCTCTCTATGTGTCGTCCAGGGGTTGTTGTCCTTGTTGCTAATTTGTTGCCACCTTGCTGGTTGTTGTCTCGCTGGGTGATGCGGGTGGTGATATGTTGAAGCTTTAACTGATGTAATATCTTTCCTTAATTCCTCCATTATTGGTGATGGAGTGGTGTCTGGTTCTTTTGTTGGTACTTTCTTTGATGTCTGTGTTTGGTTATCTACCATCAAAGGCTCATCATCTGATGTGCCTGGGTTGTTAGATATTTTTTCTTCTTCCTCCTCGATCTCTGCATGGTTCGTAATGCAAATATCATGTAATGTAGTTTTCTTCTTTTTATACCAAAGCTTCATGAATTTCTTTTGCACATTAAAATTGACAGTACCAACGGATTCCATCCAAAGATGTCCCAAAACAACATCCACAACAGCCATATCTGAATCATAAAAATTGGAATGCAGCACATACTTATCCATAGAAATATTCAAATCTTTATAAATTTGAACATCTTCATTATCAACCTGTGTGTTTTCAATATGCTTTGTTGGAACTTGCAATTTTTTAGCCAAATTCACATTGATACAATTATGCTTACAACTAGGAATGATAGACACAATGATGTTCTCTTTCTGAATACTTCCATGAACCCGTAATATGGAAATATTAGTAGAAAATAAGACTTTATGGCTCTTACTATCCTTCTTTCCCGCTTGAGACCACTTGTCCAAAAGGACTTTTTCAAGTTTTTTCTCGGGAAGTTTCCTCACTGAGCTGTCAAGTGAGGTCCACCATTTATTTGCCTCATCTTTCATATGAAGCCCTATAGAGCATATCCAAGCTTGTTGGTAGTGAGCCTTGTGATATTTTAAAATATCTTCAATATTAGGGCCATCATCTTTTCCTGTAAACTTCATCTTGCGAGAATCCATAAAATAAAGTAAGGGTTTTGAAGAAAATCACTTACTTCGGCAAAAATTTAAAATGGACATTACTCGGTCAATATAGCTCAGAATCCTTATTATAACCCATTTTTTAAAATGGAATATCCATTCTGCATCTAACCATGTGATTGAAATCCCAATCTAGGCGCTCTGGAAACACAAATTTGCGCTGCAACTGTCCCGCCGTCACAAAATTTCTGAAAAAATGACTGATTTTAAATCAGTGATAACTCCCTCATCCAAACTCCGATTTGACCAATTTTTTTTTTTTTGAAATCGGATGATTTTTAAAGGAGAGATCAGATCTGTAATTGGTTGTCTAAAATTGTGCACCAGAATCTACTAAAAATGTCAAGAGAGCCGCCGTACACAAATTGCCGTCAAAAACATTTATGCCACATAGCTGAATTTAAATCAGCGATATCACCCTCATCCGGACTCCAATTCGACTGATTTTTTTTTTGAAATTGGGTATTTTTCGATAAGGAATCCAGATATGATATTTTTTTCTGAGAATTTTTTGCCAAAATGTTCAGATCTGCTCTACAAATGCGCCGCCCAAATATTTCCCGCAAAAAAATGAAAAAACAAATCTCCAAACTCTGCCCAAGAAAGTGCTCTGATACCACTTGTAGTAGATCTGAAAAGAAAATATATAGAAATATAAAATATGCCCAATAAATAACACCATAGAAGACAAAACTTCAGATCTTCATTAATGTCCAAACCCTTGATGTAGGGCAACACCATACATTCACTCCTTAAGGAAGGAGATCACTCCACAAGCCATATGATTGCCAATACAATAATCCTTGACATCTCTCAATGGAGAGTCTCTAACCTATATATAGGTTTCATACATGCAATACCATGGGTATTTACCATGGGTATCTCAATACCATACATCCAATACAATGGGCTTATCACTTTATTCCCTAGCTACATGTGGTCCCTTACATAATGTGGGTTAACCACTTTATTTGTTAACTATGGCCCATTTATTTATCATTCTTATATTAATACATAATATTATTCCCTTGGTTACCTCCCTTTGTACCCTATATTATCCCCTATAGGTACACTACAAATGATTAGAGACATCGTGTTGGATGATACATCCTAGACCTTCTGCAATAAGGACAAAGAGGAAGGGTGAGAGAGGATCTCTTTAGCAAATACCTCAGGAGGGGGTAAAAGGAGGACATGGTACCCCATTGATTAGGATGGAGTAGTAAGGGGAGGAGATGAATTTCATGATCGAGTGAGTCCAGGTAGGGCAAAGCCAAAGGCTAAGAGCATCTGGTTGATGTAATCCCAACTTAATTTATCAAAAGCTTTGGAAAGATCTATTTTTAAGAGCATACCTACTTTCTTTAGGTGATTCAAGGAGTGAATGACTTCATGAGTGATAATGATCCCATCCAGGATTTGACATCATTATACATAGCCTGTTTGTTCTGAAGAGATGAGCATAGGAAGAAGGGGTTTAATCCGGTTGGCAATAACTTTGGAGATTACCTTGTAGATGACGTTGCACAAAGCTATTGTTTTGTACTTGTCTGGAGTGACAGAGTGTTCTTATTTGGGGATGAGGTCTAGAAAAGTTGCATCGAGTGAAGGAAGACTCCAATGCATGCTTCTAGTTTCCTCTACTATGTCCCAGACCTCCAATTTGATATGATCCCAAAATTAGTGAAAAAAATTTGTGATGAAGCCGTTCGGTCCTGGTGCCTTGCCATATTTGAGTTGAGCCATAGCCTATTCCACTTGTTGGAGTGAGACAGGTTTGAGTAAAATTTCATTGTGATCTTCAGTTATGAGCTTGGGGATGTGTTGTGTTACCTTATTGATATCTTATTGCCTGCTTCTTGAAGGCTCTTGAAGGATATGATTGAAATGGTGAAGGAGCTCCCTTTCTATGTCTTCATGTTCCTCTAGTCGATCCCCTTGCTGATTATTAAGAAGGGAAATTCGATTATGCATACGTATCTAGATGGTAGAGCGATGGAATAATTTAGTATTCTTCTCCCCTTCGTTTAGCTAGCGGATCCTTGACTTCTGCTTCAATAGGATTTCCTCTTGCAATCTTCTCTCATCCAATTTTGTGAGGAGATTTTGTTCCTGGGCTGCAAGTGAATCTAATCTACCCTCTTTCATGATGCGCAGTTGTAGTTCAAACATTTGTTGCTCCAGTTCCTTTTGATGCTGGAAGATATTCCCAAAGGTGGAGTGATTCCATTGCTTGAGCTTGTGCTTAATATTTTTGAGTTTTTCTGAAATTGAAACATTTTGGAGCCAGCAGGTGGTGTAAATAGATTCTAGCAAGTGGTAACCAAATATTTGAAGTTTGGATGAGTTAACTAGAAGGGTTTAAACAGGAAAGGTCGATTATTAGTTGCACTAGGGTGTGACCACTATAAGAGGATGGGGTAGTGATCTGAACCCGCTAATGAGAGTATTGAGGACAGTATGTCGCCTCCCAGGTGAATAGCATTGTCAGAGATGAGGTAGCGGTCTAACCTTGAAGTGATTTGCCGAGAGCTTGTTCTTTTGTTGTTCCAAGTGTGCATTCCATTTGAAAAAGGAAGGTCAATCAGTCAGTTTTTTTGAATAAAATATTTGAAGCTGAGACTGTCCATTTCAAGCTTGGTTCTGCCACCCATTTTTTCTGCAAGCTTAGTGATCATGTTGAAGTTGCCATCAAAAATCTAGAGTGGATGGCTTCTCATGGTATTGAGGATTTCCAGGGTGTCGAGCAGGGCAACTTTTTCGAGAGGTTCTTGAGGGAAGTACACATTAGAGAGGTGTCCATGGATGTTGGAACCTATCAAGTGGAAGGAAGCTTGAATGAGATTGTGATAATCATGAAATTGAAAGAGGGAAATTATCTGGGGATCCTAGGCTATGACTAGGCCTCCCAAGGCGCCTGAATCATCAACAACTATGGTGCTGCAGCCATACCATGTGTTAGTGATGATGGCGTTGAGGGTAGTGCTGGTACATTTAGTTTCCTGCATAAAGAATACATATGGTTTTTCTTTCTGAATCATGTTCTTGATCATTCTAGGCTTGGCAGGGTTGTTTAGCCCTCGAATGTTCCATAATATGAGTTTCATTGAGATCTGTTGGATATCGGATAGTAGAACTTAGCCAGCTTGGGATATCGCCCTGATTCAATAAGCATTTCTCCTAAAATGTTCATTCTTTGTAGATCAGTTCTTCGCCCTCTTTTCTTTGTTTATTTGAATATTTTTTTTCCATCCCACTAGCTCCCAGGTTGAATACCCAGGGATTGTCGTGGTTGCACCCGAAAGAGTACTACTTCCAATCTATTAATATGTCTGGGAGGTATCTTGTCATAATCCCTTTGTTTGCATGCCAACTCTAGAGCTAATATGTCTAGATATCCTAGATCAATTCTCTCTGGTTATTCATCCATATGAGTGGGCTGGCTCATTTCTGCTTCGGATTGTTCATTACGAGGAGCTCTCTTAGAGTTTCCATCGATCTCCATTTGATTGGGTTGCCATAGGAAAAGGTCCCTGTCTTTGCTAGGCTAAGGGTTAGGATCCTGAGGGTCAGAGTGAGATTGTGGTGGGTGGGGGGGGGATGATCAGAAGAGTGACAGAGGGATCTGGAATGGAGGATATGGGCTTCGCGGCTGCATGGTGTGAGGATTCTCCTTCTTAGATCGGTTGTTTTGCTAGGATATCGAAGCTGTTGCTGGTGGGGGGGAGTTGGGGGGACTTTGGGGACATAGTTGGTTTTCTTGGTGTGCTTTCTGTAGTTGGGGACTTTGGTGAATCCCTCAATATTAGTAGTTTCAAGAAGGGTAAGGGTTTAGGAGGAAATTTTAAGGGGAAATCCCTGAATAGATGGCCATGTTCATGGAATTTTTAGCAACGAAAAGGGACATGCTCATAATATATGGTTTGCACCCATTCAAAATCATCATGAAAGAGGCTTACCGAGTCTGTTAGGGCTTTGGCTAGATGCATGTATACTAGATCCTTGCCTACGATGTGTATCTTCTAAGTTTGGTTTCTTCAACGACCTTGATGAGATCTCCTAGTCCATTTCCAATGGCATTTAGGGAGTCCTTATCCCAGTATTCTAGCGGTAATGAGTACATTGTGATCCATACAGGTTCCCAATTGAAGTCCTCCTTATCTGGGTCGAATATTTCGATCCAATCTCTGACATACAAACCTCCAGAGTTGAAGAAATAAGGGCCTCTGTCTAGGATGAAATTTCTGTACTCGATGCAGTTGAAGATGGCGTTGATGAAGCCTTTTGGCCCTAAATGAAAGGTAACATTCCCTTTTGGTTTCCATTTCGAGGAAATCCAACCCTGGAGAGCTTTCTTGGTAGGCCAAAATCCTATAAATTTGTCGATAAGTGCATGATCTTTCATATATTGTATCTGAGCATTAATGCGATGACTTGGTAGCTCAATATTTGGTCATTCGGCGGTGATTGGAAAGCAAGTGGCAGAGGAATCGTTAATTTGCCTCATATTCACTTGGTGATCCTCTGGTTTGTCATGTTGTGCAGGATTTGGTTCAGTCTACATCCCTGTGGAGTTAGAGGGCGGGATTTGAGGTTGTGAGGCCGTATTGGCAGAGTTAGAGTTACCAAGAGGGGGAGGGGTACTCTCCCCTCCCATTGAGGTAGTCATCAATGAAGTGGAGGGTCAGAAGGTATGGAAGCACTGCGAGGAACACGTGAAGCCACCGTTAGAGCGAGGAAGAGCCTTGACGGCTCCCGTTGCAGGGTTCCATGACATTTATATTACAGTTGTATATTTTTAACATTATTCAATTATATATATGGTCCATGTATTTTTTGTTCATGTTGCAGTTGTACTTAATTTACAGGTTGGTGATCATCATGATGTGTATATTGTTAGGTCATGTTAGATATGTTCATTTAATGTGCAGCTTGTAGATAGATGTGTATGCGATAGCATGAGTTATTTGACATGAGATGTATATTTGATGTTTGTGTTGTGATGATGTTAATATATAATGTTAATTTGATGTTTGAATGTGTTTTTTAGTCGAATATGATGTTTGTATGATGGCTATCATGATCGTGATGTTTATTAATTAATTTAATATTAAATGGCCATGACATTTATTAAATTTTATGTCATGATTGTAACTGAAATTGAAATTTTAATTGTATGTAAAATTGTAAAATTGTATTTGTATTTGTAATTGTGATTTTAATTGTAATTGTATGTAAATTATTTAATGTAAAATTTGAATTGTAATTGTAATTTTAATTTTAATTGTATATATGAAAAATTGTAAAATTGTAATTATAATTCTAATTGTATGTAAAATTCTATAATTGTAATTGTAATTTTAATTGTAATTGTATGTAAAATATTTGTAAAATTGTAATTATAATTGTAAATGTAATTCTAATTCTAATTCTAATTGTATGTAAAATATTTGTAAAATTTTAGTTGTATTACTGTGAAATGATTGTAATTTTAAATGTACTTGTATGTAAAATTAAAATTGTAGTTGTAATTATAATCATAATTGTATGTGAAATTGTGAAATTGTAAAATTGTAATTGTAATTGTAATTGTATGTAAAATATTTGTAAAATTTTAATTGTATTAATGTGAAATGATTTTATTAAAATATTTAAATTTGTAAATTTGTAAATAATTGTAAAATAATAAATCTAGAATAATAAGAATTTTTGTAACACAAAAAAGTTTAGAAAATAATGCAAATAAATTCATGTACTTTAGAATTATCATTATTTTATTATGATCTTACATACAAAAAAAAAAAACTTATACAGTCTGGTGTGCTTATCATCATAACACGCACTGGTGCGTCTTAGTACTCAGACGCACCGGTGCTTCACAACTCTTCTACATCGGTGCATCATAAAACACCGCATCGAAACATAAACATGAATCTTACAAATTGTATTGGTGCCCCTATAAAACCCCGTGCACCGAAACAGGGTCATTCTATAAAGTAAAGTATTGGAGTAGCGGAAGGTTTGAATCGTGGGCAAGAATTTTTCTGAGGAGATGAGGGTTTGAAAAGACGAGAGTTATAATTTCAGCTGAGAATTTTATAGCAGATAAAATGAGTGATTCAAACAAAAAGACAGATAAAGACGCTTACAGTGTTGCAAACGGCTACAGAGCTCAATAGAGTACAAAACTAGGAGAAAAGGAGTATAGGTTGAGACTGGAAGAGAGAATTTAGTTGAGGCCAACGATAGCATTAAGAGGTCCCATGATGGAAAAATGGAGAGCAGAGTTGATGACAGAGAAAGATCAATCAAGGCAGTCGATAAAGCCAAGAGGCACCATGAAGGGAAGGATTATCATTCGCTTAAGGATAGCAAAGAAAGATCAATTGGTGTTGTTGATCGGGTTGGTAGGTCCCAAGAAGGGAAAGATTCCCTAGAATGCATTTAAAAGTAGCTGGGAGTATTGTACGATCTTTGGTTGGCTTACATAAACTTTTATGGCAAAGCTCACATCGCATAAAATCACATCTTCGGATTTCAATTGAACCTGAATGGCATCTCTAACTTGTCTGAGTTGTGGTCCTGTGGATGAAACCAGTAAAAAGTCTACTTGTATTATAAATGGAAATCCAGTGACCATTTCTATGGGAAGAAAATCATAGACACCTGCAGCTACCATATTTCCACCTGCAAATCGGTTTCCCATTGGAAAATCTAATGTAATACCCCATTTTTCAATCTCTTTCCTCTGCTCAACCCTATAATTATTTTCAATATGAAACCATTGCCTCCGCATGTAATAACTGCATCATCTAGTCAAAAATTGACCTTCTTCTGCTAACAAATGTAGAATGAAGGACTCGTTGTCATTTCTCTAGAACATTCAAGGTCAGTTTCTCATAAAACAAAGATTGTATAATTTCTGTTAAGATCAAGATAGAAAGCACAAAGGAGAAAAGAGGAAATTGGATTCCAAGATGGAGGAGGAACTTACAAATGAGCAAACAGGTCATGGTTCAATAAGCAGATCATGGGGAACCTTTTCTTGTTGTAGGTTATGGAAAGGTTCAGGTTTCTTTTTCTGAAAGAATAAGAGGTGTAATTTTGAAAAGAAATGGCCCAAATATTTTCACAGCAAAATTTACATTTCCAACATGTTTAAAAACTAAAATATGTCCAAATTCAAAAAACTGCTCAGAAACAAAACTTTCCCAACCATTTGTGAAAACTGCCCATGTCTTAGCATATCATAGATTCACATGCCACAATTGCCCACTTGGGCCCTGTAGTATTGCATCTTCACATGCCCCACATTGCATTCTCTCCACATAATCAGTGGGGACCTCCTACAACAAAATGAATTGGAAGAATAATTATTTCAATCAAGAATTTATCCAATTCCAGTTCTCAATTCTAATTCTCAAGAATAAACAAAATTCTAATTCTCAATTTCTATGGTTGGAGTTCACTAAATTTTTGTGTACACGCCTAAAAGTAATTTCGGTGCCTTAACCGCAAATTGGTGCTACTATACATATAACTGCACTGGTGCATTTTAGTTACTGTGCACTGGTGTTAGTGTTACAAAAGGATGCACTAGTGCGGTGCTATTAAGTGACTCACCGGTGACGAATAAACGCAAATAAAAAAAACACAACTCTATTTTCTTTAAGTGAGAAAAAAGTGGCAAATTGAAAAATGGGTGGAAAAATATTTTTGAAAATCTAATTTCATAAAATAATTCTTTAAATACTAAACACTTTTCATTATTTCACTATTTTTGGTCAAAGCTTCATCCAGAGATTTGCATGGGACATACCAAGAGAGCACGAGAGCACTGTGGAGCAACGAAATACATTCGAACAAAAGTATTCAAACAATCAGAAACCAAACCTCTAGTGATTCAAACCCTGTATCATATAATTTCAAACCATCTCGTGATTAAATTTAATTATTCTTTTTTCTTTTTCTGCAGTTTTTTTACTCTTTCTGTAGTTTTATCCATTTTTACCCTAAACCCTTCATTTTTTTTGTTTTTCCCCTTTCTTCTCCCTCTTTCTGTGATTTTAGAATTAGGGATTTTCATTTTAGATTAACATCCAACCCACAAGGCAACTTGCATAGTAGGATCCCAATCCATTTGGCCATTGCATGAATTTTTGGAAAAAATAGATTTTTTTTTTTATCGGTGCACCCTGCATAACCTAGCGCACTGTGCAAGTACTGTGTAATAAAAAATTTGAAAACATATTTTTTAAATTAGTGCGCCATATCTGAAATAGGGCACTAGTGCTCCATGTTATGAGGATAGCACAGTATGGTCTATTACACTATTTGTGCGGTGTGTTTATAATATCCCCACACACTGTACGGTCTATTATACTGTTTTTGCGGTGCGTTTTTAATACCCCCATGCACCGACGGCGGTGAGTACATCATGAAAGGCACACTGGTTTCTTGAGATTTATTTTTTACCTGAAAAGTTGACAATTTATTTATAAATATATTAATGAATGATATGGTACAGGTTTCAGATTGATAAATAAATGACTAATAAGAGATCAAGTAACAAAAATACTGATAACACAACAAGAAAAGAAAAAAGGCAAGTTCTTTGTAAATTCTTTATAAAAAATATTATTTTTGAACTATTTGTAAGTTTAACTAATATGTATTGTTTACTGTGTATCATGCAGAGCCATAAAATGGCGAAGTTCGATAAGATTATTTATGATCTAGGACCAGAAGAGCGTAAAAGCTTGATGAAAAAATTTCAAAAGGGTGAATCAGGTGAATGAAAAAATACTATCGATCCAATATGAGTTTCTTTTTCTAATTATCATTAATAATATAATTAAAATTATTAGATAACATGTGTCAAACAGTGTATTAATTCACATCTATTTAATGTTCTATAGGGACCAATAACTCATAAAAGGAATGTTGTTCTAAGAAAAGAAAAGAAATAGAACATGCAAATGAAAACGAATTTCTCCTTCGTTCATGTCGAGTGGTGCTGGAGATTAACAAAAGGGAGAAAACTTTTACAAAAGTTTGAAGGATCTAGTGGAATGAATGTATAAACGTTATTTCCACTTACAATACAAAAATCAATCCAATGATTCCAGAACCAAATTTTATATAAACTACAGGAAGAGTTTTTCGAGAATTGGTCAATGAGAAATGTAAGACTTTTAAAGGAAAAAATGTACAGCAACAAAGAAGAAGGAATGAAAAAGTAATATTCCTTTAAATGTTTGTCTAGAATTATTTATAAATATCACTTTTGTTATATTTACTTTTCATATATGAATATAAAAATTAAACATTTTATTGTCATGTTACATTTTCAAGAAGATCATGGAAACTTCAAAAGATGAACGAGCTGATATCAGAAATATGCTAGTAGGAATGTCCAAAAAGGTGTACAAGGATATGGTCAAAGAAATGGGGAAAATTGCATCATAGGAGGAGCCATCTCAACAACAACGTGCTTCAAATGTAATATGTAATCATTGAATTTTTCGATTATTAGGTACAATAAATAAAAGATTTACAATTAAATATTAATTTTCAAGAATTTTCTTGTAGAAAAGAAAAGAAAATGGAACCCATTCAGCACATAAAACAGGACGACAAGGAAGAAAATGGTTGATGTCTAAGTTTGTGAGTAATTGTTACTTCCTTATAACAACTTAACTAGATTTCATTTTTGTATTTTTTAAGTTGTTTTACAAAAATCATCATTGAATGTCTTCAAACAAGTTCTAACATACAAAGAAGAACCATGAGACGAATTGATTGAAATTGGGTTAAATATGGATTGTGAGTATATGTTGGCATATCAGAAATTAATTATGGAATTTGTAAGCATCTATTGATCTTTTTTTACTTAGCTCTCTCTATAATTAATAGAACAATTTTTTTTTTATATTAAATATAAGATTTGTTATTGGGCATAAAACTTGTAGGAAACAAAGTATGGAACTACGCCAATAGATGAAATTTTGAAAGATGGCATGGTACATGGTTTTGAAAGAATGTGTGTAGTTTATGAGTCAATTGTTGCTATGGTACATCATTTTTATTTTCGATTTACATTGATGTATATTATTTAATATTGCAATTTTCATTATTCTCACCAATGTATATACACTCATTTTAGTTTATTTTTATGTTTGTAGATGGAAGGTTAAGAAGAATAAAACAATCAAAACCATGAACAAAGCATTCTTGAAAACAACCCAAATCATGGAAGTAGCTCCAATAGTGAAAGCAGTTCAAGCAAAGAATGATGATCACTATGTTTGGATATCAAAGCAAGGCGTTTTATTTTTTGAAATATGTCTGTGAAATGAGACATTTTTTTTAATGTAATGGATATAGTGTCCCAATTGAAAGACAAAGGGATACCAATAACTGTCCCATTTTGTATGAAAAATATTGTCTTACTCATATATATATATATATATATATATATATATATATATATAATAAAATATGTTTTAATTTATTCTATTGCGTTCTCCATTATCGTTCTCAAATGCACTAATAAAATTTTAATTCATATGAATATTGTTATAAGATATATATATGTGTCGACTTTTGATGAATAATGAATTTAAAAAAACCACAATAATTATGATATGATATAAAAAATTAATCCAAACATCACATTCAAATGCATTAATAAAAATTTAATTAATATGAATATTGTTATAAGATGTGTCGACTGTTGATGAATAATGAATTTAAAACAATCACAATAATTGCACTGTCACAGGTTGATGTTTCTAAAAAATACAAAATGAAAACTGATGCATGTCAGTTAGTGTACACCGGTACATTTTTATTATGAAGCACACTGATGCATTTCTGCGACCTATGGGCACTGCACAAATACCAAAACAAATTAAAAATATTGGTGCGTTTGTGTGGTACGACACACCGGTGCGTTTATGTGTCTATACGCACTTGTTTCGTTGTACGACCTATGGACACCACACGAATACTGATACCAATTATAAATCTCGATGTTTTTGTGTGATACTGCAGAACAGGGCGTTTATGTGACTATACGCACCGATGCATTTGTACGACCTATGGGCATAGCATGAATACCGTACCAATTATAAATTTCAGTGCATTTGTGTGATACTGCGCACCTGTGCATTTATATAAGTCTACACATCGATGCATTGATACAACCTATGGGCACCGCACAAATCCCAAGACCAATTAGAACGGCCCTGTGCGTTGTATCACCAACACTATGCCCGGTGTGGTTTTATAGCTTAACGAATTGGTGCATTATCCTTCGACCACCCCAGGGCATCTTCTACATGTAAGCACCAGTGCGTTAAAGCCAGAGTAGTGCATAGATGAAAAAAAACATCTGTAATAACCTCTGGCTGCCCATTTTTTTTAGTTGTGTTGAATTTCCGTTAAAATATTCGCCAAAACCTCTGTAGCCATAAATGGATGTTGTATAAAATGTTTTTTTAACAATTTTGACCAGTTTTATAACACTAAAAACCTCCTTTATAACCTCTACTAGAGGGTCTTTTCCTTGTAGTGAATATGTAGTATCAATCTATGTCTGGAAAGTGACATGGCTTTATGCCAATTGTGTCTAATCCCTAATCTGATGCATGATTAGTAATAATGTTTAATCCCTAGTTCTACATGCATAATGATACATTAAATATATAATGCTAGCCTTACTTTTGTAACAAAAAAAAAGTTAATTTAGTGGTAAATTCAATTTTTTATGATAAAAATTTTTTCGAATTCAATATATTTATCATATAAATTTTAAGTTCTCTTAGAACTTAAAATATTTTGTAATCAAATCCTTGACATTTCCAAAAATAAGGATAAATATATTAAAATGGATATTGGTGAGACAAAATAAGTTTTTTCATTTATTAATTTAAATTTACAACAAATAATGTTGAGGTTTTCCATTACACCAAAACTTGGGATACCAGAGTGGCAGTTAATCCACTTGATCGATTTCCAACGAGGCGAGTGTGAAAATCGAATACCTTAGCCAAGGCTCTAATACCATGTTGATGTTTTCCATTACACCAAAACCCAAAGGCATTAGTAAACTCCAAAAAATGTTGGATTTCTTTTTTCCAACACTTCATTTCCATTTGAGCTAAGTAGGGTGAGTTGTAAGGTCACATAGGGACTTGCATCTATTCAGTTGTTGAGGTTTTCCATTACACCAAATCAGGTATGCATCAGTAAAATTTCAAACCATTATCATTACATTTTGAGTGGTCCTGTTGGGACTGGAATCAGCACTTGGACTACATCAAGCGCCTGACTAGACACATCTTAAGCTCTAGGAGCTATTATTATGATTTGATAAGGTTTTTTGGAAAGTGGTTGGATCTCAAACACTTTGAAAGGAATGTTGAACAGATAAAAGGCTCTAACACATTTGAGGGAATTGGTGTATGATGTGGTAGAAAAATTGAGTTTGTAGACTAATGGTTAGAACAATGGAAGAAAGAAGGTGGGTCTTTAGGACAAAAATCTATTGTTGGGAGGAAAAATGACACAAATCCTAGATCTGAAATGTATAGTGAAAAAATGCTTTTAAAAGATTTACAAGAATCTCACTTTACATTTAAAGAATCCCATTAAAAGGAATGCTTCTGACTAACATGACCTCATGAATGAGGAATGCTTGGTGAATCAAGACTGACAAAAAAAATTAACATGCATACTAGATCAAAAGACTTACAAAAACAAGAAACAAGGTTTAATTCCACCTCAAGGAACACTTATGAGCATTCTTCAATTTATACAGAATCAAGAAAGCTTGGAACAAGAATTACAAAATAGATCCATATGACTTGGAGGCTCACAATACTGATAAAAACATAAGATAGAACTTTTATGATAAACCTGGAAAGACAGACAAAGTATGTAAAAACATAAGGGAAAATAATACACACACCATATGATTATGTGAATCCTCAAGAGTGAAACTGGAATATATTATGAGTTCAACAATACACAGCTTTAGGAATAGCATGAGGATTAGCAATAGGGCCAGGACACTAGGCCCTGTGCCACCAACCATCTCCCCCCTTTATTACATAAAATTCAACTCTTAAATATAGTTTCATAAAAAAAACTCCTGTTAAATTTTAGGAATGAAATTAAATTAAAAAAACTAAAAATAGTAAAAAAATCAATTTTTTGCATGAATTTAGAACTGCTAAATGGTTCGACACTTCAAAATATGATGCACGAAACTATTTTACTACCACATAAGCTTCTTTCTTCCACCTGCCCTAACTGTCTTCAATTGTTGAAAGAAAGGTGGAATTGTAAAACTTGCCGCTTTAATCAATCCTAACAAAACTCTAATGGAATTAATTATATGGACAAACTGTATTTAAGCTTTAAGAAGATATTGTTATTTTTTGATGGGTGTCGAATCTTTAAAGTCTTTGCTACCGAATTTTTTGTAAACTTGTGACTGTTTCTTCTGCGCTGGTTTCTACTACCATATCATTATAGTTCCATGGAAATACCTTTTGCCTTACTTGACCTGTGGAGTCTATCTCTTTATTACCACTACGTTTAGCATTATTATGCCCTTTTCTCTTTGTCGGGTCTTATCCTACCTGAGTCATTCTATTGTGTTTAGCCTTTTCTTCATAAACTACATAAAAAACCTTATAAACCCGAACGTAAAGTCTTTTAAACTTTATCTTTGAATTGCCATTGTATCCGCACACTTCAAAACCTTATATAGTTTAGTTTCATCATTGCCAGTTGTAGTTCCAGAAGGTAGGTGACGTGGAGGGTCGGTGGGACCAGACTGCATTGCATATCGCAACTCTTAGCCTTTAGTTATGAGAGTGGAGGAAATAAAATTTAAAAACTGCGAAGTGCGACGCACAGGGGAGGAGGTGAATGACGTTGCAAGGAAGAAGTGGGACCAGACTGCAACACAAATCACAAATTTTAGCTTTTAGTTATAAGTTGCGGGGGTTAAATTTTAAAATTTTTGAAGTGCGGGGAAGCGGGACCCAGTGGCTATGTGGCGGACTTTTATGAATCGACGAAGGTTTAAGTGGCAAGTGTTACAAATTCTATATGGTGTATCAATGTATTGTGAGGGCTATGAAATGGGGGCAGAACTACTGAGGTGGGGCCGACTTGCTGCATTGCAAATTAAAATAAATAGACTATAGGCACTCACAAGGTAAGTTAAAGTATATGCAATGCAATATCGCAAATCGGCCATCACATTATTTACAGTTTAGTTCCTGCTACGAAACATATAAATCTACAAAATATGACGAAGGCCCCACTTTAATCGCGATTTGGCTTTGAAAAGTGATGAAACGGTAAAGGTGGAACGGTAAAGCGGAAAGGCGAAAAAGGGTAAGTTTAATTTTTTTTAATGAAAAATTAAATGGAAGGGAAGTGTGGTGGGGAATGGGTAAAATGGGTCCAACTTCATCATATTTTGTCCTTCGAAAGGTTTGTAGGAGATGGTAATGTAAATGATTTTTGGTTTTGGTCTATGGGAAAAGTGATTTTGAATGTATGAGATTATATGAATGGAGAAGAAGTCCAAAAGGGAAAAACGCAAGCCTAGTCTTCGAAAAGTGTTAAATTGTAGCAATAGGGCAGAGGGCATATTTTAATATGAGTAAAAAATTAGTGCTAACAGTGGCTCTAATTGGGGATGATATGCCCTCTGCGGGCTATCAAGAACCATAGTTCTAGTGCCTTGTCTCTCCAACCAACGGTCTTGCTTATTAAATTAAAAAAATAGCATGGCTAGCCATTGGGTAATGAAGTCAAAAGCATCATTTCAATTCTACAACTTATTTCTCCAAACTGAATCTGGATTCAAACTGAAAACTGAAATCTAATTTTCTGTAAAAATTCTCAAAACATTGATCTTATTCATTCCTCTACTTCCAGTTTGATTTGAATGGAATTTTTCATGCAATATGAAATTTTTCGTACAACCATTCAAACAACTAAAAAAACCTCATATGAATTCTGAATCTTAAAGGCAGAACTAAAAGAATCCATATCATAACATAGTGCAACTCATGATGAAAATAATACTAACACGAGATACTCATAAAGAATTGAATGTCTGCACTATAAGAAGACACCAAATCATCAGCTACTGAATGAGGAAAAACATTAAATGCTACCTCTCCAATTATGTCCCTTTCATAATTCCGAAAGGTGTAGCTGTTTATCCAAAACTTCCACTGAAAATGTGATCTCTACATCCCCGTGAAATTTCCACTGGATTTGGAACAATGGAGTCACCAAGTGAAAAAACTACAGTCTTCTTCAAGCTATCAATTCTTGTTCACCTTCAAGAACCGATCTTCAATAATTAAAACAAGAGACTCGGGAGAATACTTCTTTTCAAGGCCTTCGTCTCCTGGAAGAAGCACCAAAAGATGTTGGCACTGGAATCAGCACTTGGACTGCATCAAACACCTGAGCAGACACATCTTAAGCTGTAGGAGATATTATTATGATTTGATTGGGTTTTTTGGAAAGTGGTTGGATCTCAAACACTCTGAAAGGAATGTTGAATAGATAAAAGGCTCTCACACATATGAGGGAATTGGTGTATGATGTGGTAGAAAAATTAAGTTTGTAGATTGATGGTTAGAAGAATGGAAGAAAGAAGGTGGTTCTTTAGGACAGAAATCCACTGCTGGGAGGAAAAATGCCACAAATTCCAGATCTCAAATGTATAGTGAAAAAATGCTTTTACAAGACTTACAAGAATCTCATTTTACATTTAAAGAATCTCATTACATGGAATGCATCTGACTAACATGACCTCATGAATCAGGAATGCTTGGTGAATCAAGACTAACAAAAAAAGATTAGCATGCATGCTAGATCAAAAGACTTACAAAAAGATGAAACAAGGTTTAATTCCACCTCAAGGAACGCTTATGAGCATTCTTCAATTTATACTGAATTAGGAAAGCTTGGAACAAGAATTACAAAAATAGATCCATATGACTTGGAGGTTCACAATTCTGATAAAAGAATAAGATATAACTTTTATGATAAACCTGGAAAGACAAAGAAAGTATGTAAAAACAGAAGGGCGAAATAATACACACACCATATGATTATGTGAATCCTCAAGAGTGTAACTGGAATATATTATGAGTTCAACAATACACAGCTTTAGGCATAACATGAGGATCAACAACAAGGCGAGGACACTAGGCTCTGTGCCACCAACAATCTCCCCCATTTATTACATAAAATTCAACTCTTAAATAGAGTTGCACAAAACAAACTCCTGCTAAATTTTAGGAATGAAATTAAATAAAAAAAAGTAAACAAATCAAACTGTTGCATGAATTTAGAACTATTGAATGGTTTGAGGCTTCAAAATTTGATGCATGAAACTATTTGATTGCCACATAAGCTTTTTTCTGCCACCTGCCCTAACTTTCTTCAACTTCTGCAAGAAAGGTGGAACTGTAAAACCTGCCACTTTAATCAATCCTAACAGAACTCTAATGGAATTAATCATATTTTCAAACTGTCTTTGAGCTTTAAGAAGATATTTTTATTTGCTGATAGGTGTTGAATCTTGAAAGTCTTTGCTGCTAGATTTTTTGTAAACCTGTGACTGTTTCTTCTGCGCGGGTTACTGCTACCATATCATTACAGTTCCGTGGAAATTCCTTTTGCCTGAATTTACCCATGGAGTATATATCTTTATTACTGTGACACTCAGCATTATTATGCCCTTTTCTCTTTGTTGGGTCTTATCCTACCCTAGTCATTCTACCGTGTTTAGCCTTTTCTTCATAAACATGGTAAAAAACCTTATACACCTAGACGTAAATTCTTTTAAAATTTATCTCTGAAGTGGCATCGCATCCATGCACTTCATAACCTTTTACATTTTAGTTTATAAAAAATGCAATCAGCAATGCGATGTGGAGGGTAGGTGACGTGGAGGGTCGATGGGACCGGACCGCAACGAATATCACAACTCTTAGCCTTTAGTTATGAGCATTGAGGATATAAAATTTAAAACTGCGAAGTGCAACGCCAGAGGGAGGAGGTGAATGACGTGGCAGGGATGAAGTGGGACCGGACCGCAACACAGAGCGCAACTTTTTGCTTTTAGTTATAAGTTGTGGGGGTTAACTTTTAAAATTTGCGAAGTGTGGGGAAGAGGGACCCACTGGCTATGTGGCAGATTTTTTTGAATCGGTGAAGGTTTAACTAGTAAGTGTTACAAATTTTATATGGTATATCAATGTATTGTGATAGTTGTGCAATGGGGGTGGAACTGCTGAGGTCAGGCTGACTTACCACATCGCAAATTAATATAAATAGACTGCGGGAGCTCACAAGGTAAGTTAAAGTATATGCAATGTGATATCACAAATCGGCCATCGCATTATTTACAATTTAGTTCCTACTGCGAAACATATAAAATCTGTGAAATGTGACGAAGGCCCCACTTTAATCGTGATCGGGGTTTTAAAAGCGATGAAACAGTAAAGGTGGAAGGGTAAATCGAAAAGGCAAAAAAGGGTAAGTTTAATTTTTTTTTAATGAAAAATCAAATGGAACGGAAGTGTGGCGGGGAATGGATAAAATGGGTCCCACTTCATCATGTTCTGTCCTTCAAAGGGTTTGTAGGAGATGGTAATGTAAATGATTTTGGGTTTTTGTCTATGGGAAAAGTGATTTTGAATTTATGAGATTATATGACTGGGGAAGGAGTCTAAAAGGGAAAAACACAGGCCTGGTCTTTGAAAAGTTATAAATTGTGGCAATAGGGCAAAGGGAAGCTTTGAATATGAGTTAAAAATCAGTGCTAACAGGTCGGATGGTGGATCCCATAGTGGTATTTAGTCCATGCACTATCGATTCCCAACAAGGTGAGTGTGAAAATCTAACACCCTCGCTAAAATGAAAATCGAGGAATGGGACCGAGGCGAAGACTATGATACCATGTTGAGGTTTCCCATTACACTAAAACCCACATGAATTAGTAAACTTCCAAGCCATTATCATTACATTTTGGGTGGTCCCAGGGTGGATCCTAGAGAGGCGGTTAGTCCACATGATCGATTCCGAACGAAGAAAGTGTGAAAATACAACAAATAAACCATCTCTTTTTATTATCAAACTTATTTTTATTTAATTACACTCAAGGAAATTTTTAAGGGGAGGCTAATCTAGAGGTTTTTGTCATCTATCAAGACCCTATAGAATATTAACACGTGTTTTATATCCCCTCCGCTAAGTATCAATCGATCCCATGACTGTTCCTTGAGAGTCAATATCGTCACCACCTTGATTTCCTTCTTCACCAATCCCTGTCCCTCTTAATAGTTTGTTACACATGATTTATTTGGTTAAGTACCAAGTGTCTTGATGGTTAGCAGTTCTGGCTAGGTTTATGCATAAGTTGTTCAAGGGGTTGGGAAAGAGCTCCATCTCTGGTTGTGATTCCTGTAGATGAATGCATTGAGAGGTTGATTTTCCCAGAAAATTTACAAGAGAATTGATGGGGAACGTGTCTTTTAGGTTTATTTATTTAATTACTCTTAACCCATTTATAATGATGAAATTAAATTTCTTTTCTCACGAGAATGAGTAAACTCGATGGTGTGCCTTTCATTAATTACCATTTATTTCCCACTATGCACAAGGGTAATGAATTGGGTAGAGAAACAAGGTGATCCAACAACAAAATTCGTCTCCCATACTAGTTCTTCCTAGCAATTTGCAACGTGAACAAGAACAATGAACTTGCAAAAGTGTCATGCCTATACTCCTTGGGAGTTGTGTCAGGTATGATAGACTTTCGTGATGGGTTGATTATATGGCTATGAACTATAGTCTGATAGCAAAATCATTGTTGTGGAGTTGGAGAGAGAGCGCTACAGGCATTTCTTTAGCGTTTAAAGGCTTGGATGAAGACAAATATGGTAGCGTAAAGGATTTTGATGGAGCTTGTTGGGTCGAGAGTTGATACTCCAACTTTTTTGAACACTAATTTTCTTCACTCAATGGAATTAAATATGGCTTTTGATATTATGATATTATGTTGAGCAGGAAACTCTCCATCTGTTTAAGGCCGATGTATATTTACATTGTTTAGGGAGACCCATCTTCTATTTTCATTGAACACAGGGATAATTTCCATCTCCTTCAACAAAGAGACAATATTTTTTATTGTTTTGAGAAGACGTGAGTTTATTTCAACTGTGTGCACCTCTCCTAATACCTTGTGGCATACTCTCCTCCCTACGAAAATCTCTCCTTCTCAGAGATTGATTTCCAATCTCGATTATCTTAGGTATCTCCTACAACCTCACTTTATTATTTTCCTTTCTAATTATCCATGCTTGTTTCTTCTTCCCTAATCTCATGTAACTTATCTACCCTCATAGATTATAAAAAAGCATATATGTGGAATTTTAAAAATAGCAAAGATATCATTGGACTTTTGCAAGTACAACAATGAATCCTTGGCACTTCCTATTGTTGATATTTTCAATGATGTAGTTGTCTTGGGTTTTCCACGAGCACAGTCACAAGATATTATTTTTCCAATTTTCAATTATTGTTACAATTTTGAAAAATATACACATATAATTACAAGACTATTATTATTGGGCATACTTCTGCCAAAATTTATTTTACAGTTATGAACATGTGGCTCAGGAATTTAGAAAAATTAACTCTAGATCCAAAGGCCAAATGGAAGCTTTTGAGGAGAATACTTGACTATTGCTCACATCCTTAATTTTCAAAATATCATTGAAGAGGGTGGGAAACTCTCTAAGGTATTTCGATGTTTTATTTGATTGACCATGAGACATGATTCAATATTTTGACATGCTATATATTTGAATGAATGTGTGATGTTGCCTTTATTCATTGTGAGTGGATGTAAACAAATCATGCTAAAAATATGTTGGAGGATTAAAATTTTGATAGGGGAAAATGGAAAAATTAAAAGGTTGGTAAGAGAAATTCTAAACTTGTTCGATTTGTAGAGAAACGAAAAGGAAGTGCAAGATTTTGAAAGTTGAAACAAGAAGTTAAAGGAAGTTTCAAACAAGATTGAGGGAGTTATGAAGAGATCCAGTGTTAAAGCTTGTGCAATATAACTTTAATGATGGGAAACTTGATATTTTGAATATAGTATACATCATTGGAATATCAACTCTTAACTTTATACAAACTAAACTAACTAACAATGTGAACATAACTAAATTTATTGGGCAAGATTGAGGGAGTTATGAAGAGATCCAACGTTAAATCTTGTGAAATATAACTTTAATGATGGGAAACTTGATATTTTGAATATAGGATACATCATCATAATATAATATTTTAACTTTATACAAACTAAACTAACTAACAATGTGCAGTTAAATAGATTTATTGGGAGCCCATTACTGGACGATAAGGCAACTGTAAAAATAATAAGC
The DNA here is from genome assembly GCA_034641835.2 of Pinus albicaulis. Lineage (NCBI taxonomy): Eukaryota > Viridiplantae > Streptophyta > Pinopsida > Pinales > Pinaceae > Pinus > Pinus albicaulis. Next base: position 214,240,260 of record CM076582.1, read on the forward strand.
ATGTTGAATGATATGGATAGTGTAAGGAAAGATATACAACCCGAGGGATATTGATTCAATTGCAGAATAAGGGTAATGTAGATTAAGGCTTGATTATTCTTCTTCATAATTACTTGTGAATATTTTATCTTCTTATTCCTTTTTTCATCAAGAAATTATACAAATATTCAAAATATAAAGATCACAATGAGACAAAGGGCACTAGAAATTAGGCTAGAGGCCATGGAAAAACCCACAAGAAGAAAACCAAACAATATTTCTCTTATAGATTTAGATCAAAATGAGAGATATCCAAGCCAAGTCCAAGACCAAGAAACCACAAATATACCAAGTCAAGCCCTCCTCTAATAGTCAAATTCAATGCTGGTCATAGTTCTTTAATTCTAGTTAAAATCAGATTTTCGGCCGTACAATAGAGGCTGGATTTCAACCCTGCAATACCCATGAAGATACCTTCAAAATTTCACACGTTCGAGCTATAGTAGGGTAGAAATAATTTGGTTTCTACTTCTTCTTTGACTTCCTTCTCTCTTCTTTGACTTCAACCTTTCTTCTTTTTGTTTAGCTGCATAAGATACTTGGTGATGTGATGAATAAATGAGATTTCCAAGAGGTGGAACTATTTATTATATATAACTATCCAAGAGGGTCAAATAGGTGCCACTAGGCCGACTTATCCAAGGAAGGATAACTTGGTCATCTTGTGAGTTTATGACTCAACAATAAAATTCAATTTTTTTTCTTTCAAATGTCCAAATGGAACTTTGACTCAAACACATTTTCTTTTCCTTTTTTGACTCTAAGCATGAAAAACATACTTTGACAAAAATATAATAAACATAATAAATACATCAATGATAAATTTACATTATGAATACCAAAATTCATAAAAGTAATTATAAAAAAGAGACTACACCATGGAATATATAAAATTTAAAATAAATATAGAAAGAATATGACTAAAAACAATACATTCCACTAATTAAAAAACAACATTTATAACATAAACACTGACTTTTGTTATGCATTTTATTCTCCCATTTAGAGGTATGCTAGTTAATAATTTCAAAATCATTTATTTATATAAAAAATATTCTTAATTAGAAAAAACAATTTTAAATTGTAATATTATAAATAAATCAATAATTCCATATCATATAATCATTTATCAATTAATTATAAAAAAAAACATTGAATAATTTTATAGTTTTGTTCATGGACTCAAAACTCTTTAATCTAGTTTTTAAGATATGACCATTTCCATGTTTTGAGCGTAAAAGCGTTAATAATTGAAGTCACATGATTTTGATAATTTTGATATCAAAGGAATTTCACATTCTGAGATTGAACACTTGAAAAAGGTATAATAATTGAAGTGACATGATTTAGACAATTTTTCTCTCGAGGGTCCACATTTTCAAATTGCACACTTAAAACCGTGTATAATAATTGAAGTGACCTGATTTAGATACTTTTGCTAAAAAAAAAATGGCATGTCTTAATGCAGTATAATTCCAAAAAAAAATTCAATATTTAAGTTTTTCAATAATAAGATGGAGTATGAATTTTATATAGAATGTTTCGTTTACGTATATCTATTATTTTCTTTAATTTTTTTAATAAAATTACAATAAGATTTAAAATCTTAAGATATTTTATTGTAAAATTAAATTTATTTATTTATTTAATTATTTATATATATTATTATGAATTTATGTTTTTTTGGTATTTGAAAAAGTGATGGGAAAGATTAGTGTTTAGGATGAGTTAATGAGATATATATTGAGAAAAATTAAAGTTATATTATTATAAATATGATGTGTATAATGATGATGATGATGGTTAATGTCCATTGAGACCAAATTTTGGTCTATCGAACTTAAAGAAACTAATTACCTAGTTTGCTTTAAAATTGTACTCTTATGCTCAAAGAGCTTGGAGAGAAGTGTTTCGAGCTCACTATAACTTATAATTTTGACATGTTAAAAGGCTAAGAAGGTCAGTATTGTAACAAAGATTATGAAATTGAGATCTAATGTGGTGTACACAGGGCACTCTAATGAAAAAACCTCTTCCATTGTGAGTAAGGTTTGAAAGTTATCTATAACATTTGAAGATTCATAAAGATTTTTAAATAGAAATTCCAGTAGTGTAATAAAAAATAATATTAATATATTAATAATAAAATTTGAATTAAATTAATTAATAAGTTAAAAATTTAATTTAATTAATGAAATTTGTATAATAAAATGTTAAAAACTAAAAAAATTATAAAAAAACAAACATCACAATCATATATTTTTATTAAACATATACATTAATGTCTTTTTATTAAGATTTAATTAACTGATCTTAACTACATTTTACTTCAATTTATACGAACTACAAATTATTTAAATCTAATAATTAATTTTTTATGTAAATTATTTTTAACATTTAATTATCAATTTACATAATTTGATATTTTAATTGCAAATTGTAATTTATCTTTTATATAAAAAAATATATCTATATTTATATTTTATATAAAATGTATTTTTATTTTAATTATTTTATTTATGAATTTTTAAGCATGGTTCAGTTCGGCTCGGCCAAATAGATTGTCAATCGCAGAACATGCAGTAGGTAGATATGCTCGGGTCAAGCTTGAAGGACCCGGCTCCAATAGAATCTACTGATCACTGAAAATCTTTTTTATGGTTTTTATATATGTATTTTGCAGTTAGCATTTACTTTTTATAGTTTCCATATGTTAGATTTTATAGTTTCCATATGTTAGATATAGTCACTCTGAAATAGATGCTAGTGGAAGACTAAAGTTGTTTCCTTCGGGCAAGTTGAGGCCACCAAGTTTTGATACATTTTTTGTTAATAGAAAATAAATAGGCACTGCTAAAATTACGAAAAAAAAATCTAATTTAACATTTTATTGATATGTATTGCAATGAAAGATTTCAATTATAATTTTGTATATTTGATATCCTTCCAGTGATTTTTCTTTCTTGGAAAACGTAATCACCTACTATTTTGTATATAGTAGGTGAAACTAACATAAATAGAGTGATATTTGGACATGTTTAATAATCTCTATTAGGTTTGTATCCATGATAATAAACAATTTATGATTTGTCTTGGATGCTCACAAATTTCAAACTCGTAAATCATCACTGTAACATCCGAAGATTATGATAATTTTACTTTTACTTTCTTAAGTTTCAATTGGAAAATTATGTAGTAGACTAATACTGATTTAAGAATAAGTAACAAATTTTTTTTATGATTCATGAATACAATTACATGCTCAAACATTACTATAGTTTTTTAGTAAATAATTCCAAGAAAATCCAGAACAGTTGGAGGAGAAGTTTTAACTATAATATTTACCTTTCCTCTAGAGATAAATATAGGTTCTCAGTGAGGAAAGGGTGTTATGAAAAAAATGGAAAAAAAAGGGTTCATAGCTAAATAATGCTGAAGGAGGATAATGTCCAGAGCTAGTCTTGAACTAGTGGAACTACGTAACCCATTGTAGTTATGGTTGGACTGGAGTCCCGAGGCAACTGCTACATATTTTAAATAAAAAAGGCTACCTAAGCCTCTGCAAGGAAGGAAGGGGGAAGCTCAGGATGTGATCGCCTCACTCACAATTGGGTGGAACAACAACTAAATTATATTTTCTGAGACAAGTTCTTTTATGTTGTGATTATGAATGATTTTATTATTTAAAATGTTGAGCATATGGTATCCTGAAACTAGTGTTTGAATACTAGAAGCTTTAAGTATAATTATTATATATATTTTCTCGTATAAAATCCAAATTTAGTTACAGTGAAAGAAAGATGAATAAACATTTATTTTTGTTGAAAAATGACTTGAGACTTGTCATTATGAAGCTACAAACCCCCGTGTCATAGAACAGAAAGAGTAGGAAAAACCATAGTCAAGACAGGGTCAAGTATTCTTGGTTCATGTACAACAATCGCCATCAAGAGTAAGACTCCAGAGCTTGGATAATGATAGAAAAAAAACATTCCATAAAGTTATTCCTGTAATAGTAAACCCGAGGAAGGATTATAGCCGTAACGAGGATGAATGTGAAACATAACGCTTCCGACCAACAAAATTGCATTTGGGAGGACCCTGAGGGTTTGGTGTTGGACCCAACCCGGGGTCAAGACCTACGCCTTTGTTACTCGGGACAGGGTTGAGAATTTCCAACCTTCAAACAGAAAATATAGAATCGACACGACATATAGATAATAATACAGTGAATAGAAAAAACAAATAGAAAACCTGCAAATTATTTATGGAGTAGAGATGTTGACATAGCATTAAAAATTAACAAATAAATTATATCATCATCAACATGAATATATCTATATACATGGTGATATAGGCAGCATACAAGCTCGTTATATAGCCTAACAACATAATAAGATTTGGTAGGGTGAAAACCCCATGAATAAGTAGAAATATTATTTCTGGTAAATCAATATTACACTAGAGATAGGCCATGGTGTGAAACCAAAATGATAAATTATGCATGCATTACCATAGCAAAAAACGTATGCAATATTACAAAACTTTGAAACTCTCTGTAAAAGTTCAAATATTACAGCCACTATTCTTGGTGAGTTCATATACAATTACATGGTAATAAAAATTACATTTCAACATCTCATTTGAGTACAAATTTCTAGACTTGCAGGTCTGAGTAGAGCCTCACAACTTCCAGAAAATAAAACAAGAACATAAGTTATAATCACTATGGAATTCATCTGGAGATGCATGTGGGCAAAAAGGGGTGACCGTTAGGCTACAGCAACGAAACCACAATGTAAAGGAAACAAAAAACATCAAATTTGCGATGAACCCTACCTGATAACTTGAAAAAACCATCGAGTACAAGGGATGCTCTGGTGGGCTTCAACAATTTGGTATTTACCCTGCATTCACAATACAATGAAGAAGAAATTAAAGGATAGTATAAATTGAGGAAATCCCAAAATCCATTAATAGAAAGAAAGACATACAACATAGTCATATTTGTGTCACTATACCTCTGCTGGTTAGAAGGGATACCTCCACCGGTGATGAGGGATGAGAAACCCACACTCTCCAATGATGAGCGAAGGACCATGACTCTGCAGCAGTATGACGACCAAATAAAAACCTTTAATAAAATGGCTGCCAGGGTTTTACAAAGAAAATTTCACCATAAAAACAACTCAAGAACCAGAGCATCAACCTTACCTTAATGATGTGAAACCACCGTAACTATAACATGTGACCGCCATTGACACCCTGGTTCAAGATTTGCAGAGATGCTTGGTGCCTTTCAAGAGCAGAATGACAATGTGAGGCAGAGGGTGGGGGTACCATTACCCTAATTCCTGCCTGAATAAACACGACCGTAAAATAAACCCTGCTAGATCCAGGGGCCACGAAGATGCCACCTACTGACTAGAGGTATGGGAAGCTACAGGTAAGAATGTGATGTGGATTATCTAAGAGCTACAAAAACTTAAGGGCAGGGTTGACGACAGAAAATATCTAACCTCTGCAGGAGGTATTAGGTGGCTAGTCTCAAAACATTGAATGAACACATGTATGGTATTAAACATCACCATATGAATATATATTGGAGGATGATTAATGCAAGTAAGAAATGTATGGATGACCAGATTCTGAGTCACTCCAATATTGAAAACAAGATTGCTAAGTAAAATGCTATTAAATATATGTGTTGAGATTCAACAAGATGATGAGCTTAGTGAAAAGTAAGCACCTTCAGTAAGTGGGGCCCGCGGGCTATTTTTGGGTGTATGTCTATTTTTAGACATGGTGAGCATATTCTATAAGTTGCAGGATGCTATTTGTAGATGGTTGATCAAATGTGAAAAATAGATGAAACTATATTTTTAGAATATTAGGCGAATTCTATTTATATATTGTCAATCTAAATATAGATGCATGTCAATTATTATCAGCCCTTAATAATAATCTGACAATAAATATCAACTTATTCTCTTGAAGCACTTTATTTTAGTGAACAAATTTGGAAAATAAGTGGGCTGAAGGAATTACACAATTCCTAGGGTTGTTGGTGACTCATGCATGGAGGAATTAGTTAGAACTAAAGTGGAAAAGTTGTGACAAAATTGAAAGAGTGGTTATGGCAGTTGTTATTTAGTTTAACTCAGTTAAGTGAGTTAAACTCAGTTGAGCTGGTTGTATCTAGTCTAACTGAAAGATACACTAGTGAGAGTTTAGTGAATTAATTATTTAATTAATTCACAACTAGATACTCACTTGAAATTGAACAAACACAATATTTAACTACTTGCATGTCAGTTCCAGTGGAGATCCAGTGGAGAGATAGGTGAAAGGGTGATATGGACTACCTGTTGTGACTATTTTGATGCATTCAATGAATCTGACACACATTATAGATGCCAGTGAGGATTGCGTAGTCAAGGAAAGGCCAATTTGAATTCATTCAGTGGTCTTCTTCAGCAGAGATTGCGCAGTGGAGGCAGGCTATCAGGAGGCAAGAAATTGGTGCATAGATATGCAAATTTCTGCTTGACAGTGTGTAAAGATTGTTGATTGTACTGAGAGCTTGATGTACTAAGATTTGTATGATAATATTACATGATTCCATTGATATACATAATATATGATATTTGGGGTTTTTAGCTGTAATCTTTCCCGTTAAACAACTATGTTTATGTGTGAATTATTTTCTTCATGAGTTTTGCAATTGAAAATTTAATTTCCACAAGATTAAAAGTGGATGGATTCTGTATTTAGAAAGAAGATAAATATTGTTAAATCAGGAGAATCTGGTAATACATCAGTATTAATAAATTTCTACATGGTATCAAAGTAGTGTTAATCACTGGAGATTGCAATAGTGAAGTGGTGTTGATTTTTGTGCTGGTGGACAATTCGAATTTGCTGCAGAAATTTCTTTGTGTGACAGCTGAGTATTCATTGAAATGTATTTCAATGGGTTGTGGTTGGAGTATTCCCTTGAGGGTAGCTTGAATTACATAGCCTGGAAGGACAATATGGAGGAAATTTTTGAATATAATGGACTGAAGGAGTTCATCGATAGCGATGTTCCTAAGCCTACTTCTAGCGATGCTGCAGTACTTGATGCATGGCAAAAGAAGGTAGAAAAGACAAGAAGAATTCTATTGGAAGGTGTGAAAGAACATATTGTGTCAAGCCTTCATGGGAAAGCCACTCGATTTGCAATGTGGAAGGCTTTGGCATATATTTTCCAAAGCAACAGTGACAGTATTCCAAAATGGAGAAGGGCGACAGTATTCCAAAATATCTCACGAAGTTTGTCCAATGTAGGGATGATTTGGGGAGTGTGGGAATTATAATTGAAGATGATGACTTTGTGAGCTTGGCTCTCCTGGGCTTCTGAAGAGCTGGCATAGCTACGAAGACTCTGTCAATGGACGGGAGAAACTATCGGATTGGGAGCGACTTTGGTCGCATATTGTGCAGGAGGAGATAAGGCGGAATACTAGGGATGGATCTTCATCAAAGAATGATGATGAATAGAATTGCGCTTTGGCTGCCAAAGAAAGGAAATGGAAGGGGAAAAAATTCCATCCAAATTCGGAGGCTAAAGGCAAGAAGCTGGATTTTTCTAAAGTGAAGTGTTTTCACTGTCACGAACATGGGCATCTCGCCACTAACTGCCCACAAAAAAAGAAGAATAAGAAATTTGTTGGAGCTACAGTGGGTGAGGATTTAGCCTCACAATTTGAACTTTATTTCTCTTTGATCGCATGCTTGGTTTCAAGCGCAATGGGATCAGTGTGGTATCTTGATAGTGGTGCTTTCGTCCATATGACGGGAGACAAGGAGTTGTTTAGTGACTTGGAGGAGGAGGATCTCCAAATGAATATAGAGATGGGTGACAATGGTAGATAAAGTGCAACCAACATTGGAGCCACTAGCTTTGAGAGGGAGTCAAGTAAACCATTTCTGTTGAAAGATGTTATGCATGTTCTAGGTCTGAAGAAGAACTTGGTCTCGGTCGCTATGTTGGAGGACAGAGGTTATGACATTTTTTTCAGCGAGGGAAAATATTTCCTGCGACATAAAACAATGGTTCAAACGAAGAGGATAGGGATTCAAGTTAAGAATATCTACAAGCGAGAGGTAGATGGCTACACTGCAATGATGGGCAAAGCAGAAGAAGTAGTGAGCTGGGATGAGGGAGAATTATGGCACAAAATATTGGGCCATATTCACCATGGCGCCTTGAAGATTTGCAGTATATTTCTACTGGAATTCCCAAGGGTACTCTTGCACAATCATATTAGTGCAAGGGATGTACTATGGGTAAGTTTGTGAAGACCACATTTCATGAGAAGCAGAACCATGCTTCGGTGATTGTGGAGAGAATTCACACATACATGTGTGGACCTTTCTCTGTTGCTTCTACAAACAAATACATGTATTATGTTATATTTGTGGATGAATATTCTCGTAGATGCTGGATCTTCTCCATTCATAAGAAGAGAGAAACATTCTCAAATTTCTGTGAGTTTACAACATTGGTGGAGAAGGAGTCGGGGAAGCAAGTGAAGGCTCTGTGGAGCGATAATGGTGGTGAATATATCTCTAACAAATTCAAATACTTCTGTAGCAAAGAAGGATTTCAAAGAGAACTCATAGCGCCTCATAACCCACAACATAATGTGGTAGCGGAGAGGAAGAAGAAAATGATCGTGGGTGTTCCACAAGATATGCTGCATGACCAGGGCCTACCAATGCACTTGTGGACCGAAGTATGAAACAGTGCGGTTTATGTGCAAAACCATTGTCCTCATTGAGTACTTGGCATGAGTACACCTGAAGGACATTTTACTAGTAAGAAGCCTGATATTTCTCATTTGAAGATTTTTAGTTCATCTATTTACATTCATGTGACAAAGGATGCCAGGAAGAAGGTGGAGCCGACTGTAGAATTTGGGATATTTGTGGGGTACATAGAAACACCCCATAATTATCGTGTGTATTTTCCAAATAGTTGAATGACTGTGGTGCAATGGGATATAAAATTCAATGAGGTGAAGGCCATGAAGTTGTCGCTTGAGAGGGAGCTACACTTGCATGCAAAGGAGGAGCTACTTGTTCCCAAAGATGAGCCTCTATATGTGGATCAGCCACAGGAGGAGATTCATGGAGTGAAAGAGTTTGTTGGGTGTGGAGCCTGATTTTCATCCTGATTCAGAGATCGTTTTTTTAGCTAGATGTATACCCCAGGAAAACTGTACACCCTTGCAGCAGGGGGGTGCGGAGGGGACTTGTCCCCC